>CM031235.1:861252076-861562607 GCA_018340775.1 Taxus wallichiana var. yunnanensis
AAATTTAATATAACATAAAAACGAGTACCTCAAGTAATTTCTTCCTTGCACAAAGCAATCCAACTAAAAATGCGTTTTCACAAAGATAGCCCGAACAAAAAGGTCGAACAGCAACAATGAAACGCAACAATCATCTACTTTCTCAAGCAAGAGAAACAATATAATTCATTATAAATTCAGATGGAAAACTATTTCTTTCCAACTCCCACGAATACTCATTCGTATTCGTCAATTCACATAAAAGAAGAAACACAACAATAATTGTATTACTAGCATATCTCGTCTAATCGAGTTCACAATACTCAGATAAAAACTATAATGCCAATTCCTTTAAAATACAAATGCTATTTCCTTCTAATCCTAAACATCAGTGAGAAGGAAGAGAAAAGTTTTATTTCTTTTTAAGCAAGAAAAAGAAAGAAACAGCAAAACGTGTTATCATTTCTTTCTCCAAAGCAAATTCGTATGCTCATACAAAACCCAAATGCCATTTTCATCAAAATCCAAAACAGCAGAAGGAAAAAGAATCTTATTTCCTTTAAAAATTTCAGTAAAGAATACGACTTCAAACAACTCGCACAGCCCGTGGAGATTTCATTCCATAAGATCATTTAAAAAGAATTATCCAGTTCGAAGTATTGTTAACAACCATCTCAAAATCGATTTACTCTCAGCTGAGTATTCAAAACCATAATTTCCTATAGTTCCAGTAAAGAACATCCTCAATACTGTCAAACAAACCAACACAACACGACTGTATTTCAACTCCCTTTATACATGCAAAGACAGTTCCAAACACAACAGCAAGGGAACGATTACACAGTAAGGAGAACAACTCCCACAGCCTGTTCCGATTTCATACAACATGAACAGAGAAAGAAAATACTTATTTCAAATCCTCCATACTGTCAACAACCAATACAGTAATTCATATTCCAACTCGATTCGTGCAAAGACAAATCAAAGCCTAGCTGAAGAACTGCGATTCTACTTAACATTTCCAAGAAAAGAAGAAAGAATCAACGAAATCCAAATCATATCGACTTGACAACAATCACATAATCCAAAACCCAAGAAAGGGTTGTTTTAATGAGACACTTAAACAAAGCAAGAATTTTTAAAGAGAAGGGCTTAACATGCCATGATCTCTTTTCCAAAACTTAAAGAAAGTCTGCATTTGCGAAGTTATTTCCTTCCCACGGTGACAAGAAGAACTCCTCAACACTCCTTTCCTCTTCGTGCTCAGCAATGACCTCAAAATCTCCAAGAACACGTTGACAAATCCCAAGAGCTGGTTATGACCAGAACTGCACAGAAAAACCAAATGCAGAGAAACTTTACAAAAGCCCGAATCGACAAAATGAAAATCAAAATTCCTAATACACTTTCCAAGGCAAGCTGGTCGCGAGGACCAAGAATAATTAATGCATTAAAGGCTCTACCTTTTCCCAACTTCCCATGCCACCGCCAACTTGGTTGGCGAACTCAAATTTTTAAATTTCACAAGCAAAACCAAATTTAGCTCCATCTCCAAACAGATACCTCCGCCTCTTTACTCCGCCCGCCAAGCGGCATTTCCACGTATGGACTTTCCATTAAATGCCAATGAATACCCCTTCATCCTTATCCTCTCCCTCCAAGGGTCTCATGCGCCCTTTAGATTAGGATTAGTTTAGGTTGTATATTAGTGTTCAACCTAGGTCATAGTTTAGCCTTAGGTTATTAGGACTTAGGTTTATTTCTTTTTTTTTTTTTTGTAATTTAAAATCCACTTAGGATAGTAGTTTAGAATGCATGATAGAACTTAGGATTAGCTTAGGATTTAATTCCTTCTAACCACTAACACCAAAAACCTCCATCCAGCTTCTTCCAACCGACATTCACATTAATGCTTTGTCTGGCAGACATTTCGCCCTTTGGATCACATGCCAAGGCCACCCGTGTCCAGGCATTTCTTGCCTCACGAGGTCTCAAGTTCGACAACAGAAGGGTTCAAGATCGAACCCCTATCGCTGGCATTTACGTGCAGTGCCACTGCCCATACCTGCAATCGAGCGGTGCACATTCATATCAACCTCCGGTTCGGTTCAAGAGTAAATCGACAAAGCAAACACAAGAAGACCACAGCATACTTTGGATCAATGGAATTGATTCAAAGTGTGCTGTCAATCAGCCACGAGAGTTTAGCAAGTATACGATAATTTTTCATCACATCAAGCAAACACACAAGTACAATAGCTTCTTTATCCTATGCAATAAATCAAAACGGCATGCAAGAATCCAAGTTAGCAACACATTCTCTTAAGATCAGAACATATCTTAACATGTTTGCCTTCATTTCAGCAGTTATAACAGTATGAAAAATATTCACCAAGTTAACTTACAAAATCAGAGTGTTACATTCTTCCCTCGTTAAAGAATCATCGTCTCGATGATCGATTAAAAAATCAAGGAGTTCTAGGACAAAGTTCAGTTATTGTCCTTTCATTCATAAGTTCATACCAAAAATAGATTCACTCTTAAAAACAACGTTTTAAGACAACTGTACGATAGACTAATAATTGTCTAAATTTGGTAGAATTATCAGTTCCTTGAATTTCAAATTTGATTAAACAGGTGTGGAAAAGTAGATCTCATTTCTTTGAGATTTTCCCAAGTTGTACTTTCTTCATTCGAATCGGTCCCTTTGGACCTTACATTGGTTCACTTCGTGATTTCTCAAGTACAACTGGAGAGTTCCCAACACTCGAATGGGCTTAACCATGATTATTCCTGGGTCTTGGACCTGCAAGGAATTCCAATTTAGCACATGTGATAAATCTGTCACGTATTTCTTAAGCAAAGAAATATGAAAAACATCATGCATTTGAGACAAAGCAGGAGGTAATGCTAGACGATAAGCTATAGGGTTGATTATTTCAACAATTTCAAAAGGTCCCACGTAACGTGGCGGCGATAACTTGGCGCCTTGCCAAAAGTTATTGAGCTATTTTTTACGGCTTCACCCAAAGAAAGACCTTCTCTCCCAGTTTATAATGCCTGTCAACCCGCTTCAAGTCTGCATAGCTCTTTTGCCTATTGGCAGCCTCCTTTAGATGTTCCCGAATCATTTTGATTTGCTGTTCCATTTCCATAAGGATTTCTGGCCCAATTACCTCTCTGTCCTCAACGTTGTCCCAGCTGACAGGGGTTCTGCATTTTCTTCCATACAATGCTTCAAAGGGCGCCATTTTTAAAGAGGCATGATAGGTGTTATTGTAAGCAAATTCTACCAGTGGAAGGTATTCCTCCCATTTATACTGCTAGTCCATGCAATACATCCTTAACATGTCCTCTAAAACCTGATTAACTCTCTCAGTCTGTCCATCCGTTTCTGGATGATATGTAGAACTGAAGTTCAATTTAGTCCCCAAGGCCGCATTAAGTGTTTGCCAAAACCTTGATGTCATCCTTGAATATGCGAATCGGAAGTTCAATTTAGTCCCCAAGGCCGACTAAGCATTTGCCAAAACCTTGATGTCATCCTCTCGAATATTTCTCCGATATGATTAATTCCGAAGTATTCCATGTAATCAAGATTTCATGTACAAATCTTCTTGCAAGCACTGGTGCATCGTCCTTCAAATTACCAGCAATGAAGTGTGCCACTTTGGTCAATTTGTCGACTACAACTAGGATAATGTCATGCTTATTTCTTGACATAGGCAATCCTTGAACGAAATCCATCGTTATCACTTGCCATTTATACTGTGGAATACTGTGGGGATACAATAATCTAGTGGGGTGCATATGTTCCACCTTAACACGCTGACATTCCAAGCAGTGTGTTACAAACTCTGCCACATCCTTTTTCATTCCCTTCCAGAAATATTGCTGCTTAAGATCAGCGAGCATTTTTGTAATGCCAGGGTGTCCAGAAAAAGGTGAATTATGAAATCAGTTAACAATTTCCCTCTTAAGTCATTTGCCAAGGGTATATATACCCTGTTTTCGAACCTCAGAATTCCTTCATTATCAAAATGGAATCCCTTATACCTGACATCCTGCGGGTCTGCAGCAAGTGCTGATTTGACTTGCTGGAAATAAGGATCTGATTCCAAGGCATCTTTCACCTCATCCTTAAACTGAGTTCTTAACGTTATAAGAGCAGAGATATGCTTCCTTCGACTCAGAGCATCTGCTACTCTATTTTCCTTGCCCTTAATGTAGCTTATATCGAAATCATACTGAGACAGAAATTCTAACCATCTTCGCTGCCTTGCATTCAGATTTGGCTGAGTAAAAATATACTTCAGCCCCAGATGGTCTGTTTTTAACTCGAAGGGCTTGCCTAAAAGGTAATGCCTCCACATTTGAAGTGCATGAACAATGGCAGCGAGCTCAAGATCGTGTGGAGCATAGTTCTGTTCATGTAACTTAAGCTTTCTACTTTCATAAGCGATGACATGGTTATTCTGTAATAGAATACCTCCAAGGCCTTCTCCTGAGGCATCCGTTACAACCATAAAATCTCCATTTGGATCAGGTACAGTCAAAATAGGTGTTGTAGTTAACTGTTCCTTTAAATTCTTAAAGGCAGATTCACATTTGTCTGTCCAGACAAATTTCTTATCCTTCTTTTGCAGCGAAGTGATTGGGGCAGCAATTTTTGAAAAGTCCTTAACAAACTTTCGGTAATATCCTGCCAACCCCATGAAACTCCTCACTTCGTGCACGTTCTTAGGCGCAGGCCACTCAGTTATAGCTGTGATCTTTGAAGGGTCAACAACTATCCCATTCTTGCTTATAACGTGTCCCAAATAATGCACCTCTGCATCATAAAAGGAACATTTGGATAGTTTGCCATACAACTTCCTCTTTCTTAAGATTTCCAGCACTATCCTGAGATGTTCTTGGTGCTCTTCGACATTTTTAGAGTATATAAGAATGTCGTCTAAGAATACAAGCACAAACTTGTCTAAGTATTCTTGAAAAATATTGTTCATTAGATTCATGAAGGCGGCAGGTGCATTAGTCAACCCAAAAGGTAACACTGTGAACTCATAATGCCCATACCTCGTTCTAAAAGTTGTTTTATGAATATCTTCTTCCTTTATTCGAGCTGATCGTACCCAAATCGAAGATCTATTTTTGAATAAACTGATGCTCCTCGCATCTGATCGAACAGATCATCAATCCTAGGAAGTGGGTATCGATTTTTAATAGTTGCTTTGTTCAGCATTCTGTAATCAATGCACAGCCTCAATGTGCCATCCTTTTTCTTTACGAAAATTACCGGCACTCCCCAAGGTGAGACGCTCGGTCTTATCAGCCCCTTAGTCAGAAGTTCTTGTAACTGAGCCTTCAGCTCTACCAACTCAATGGTAGTCATTCTATAAGGTGCCTTAGATATGGGTTCAGTTCCTGGTTTGATTTCTATTGAAGTCAAACTCATGTTTGGGTGGAAGACCTGGCAATTCCTCCGGAAACACATCACGAAAATCCCTCAACAATGGATATCTTTCCATGAAATCATTATCTTCCTCCGCATTTTCTGTCACTTTTACTACATATAAAGTGCAGCCTCTATTTTTAGCCCTTTTTAGTTGCATAGCCGTCGCAGTTTCCTAACTGAACTTCCCGTTTACACCTTGAATGACTGCTGTTGCTTTCTATAGGTCATCAAAGCAACAGATTTGTTTTTCATAACAGTCGACCTTTGCCTTATGTTCAGCCAACCAGTTAACTCCAATAATGATATCATATGATCCTAGAGGAGTGACATACAAGTCAACTTCGGTGGAGAAACCAGGCAGATCAAGAATTGCCCCAAAAAGGCACATTTCGACTGTATGGACAACATTATTCCCATAATGCACTGTCCATGTTTTATCCATTCTTGCAGCCTTTCTTTTTAATTTCATAGCAAGTTTAGCAGAAATAAAGCATTTCTGTAGCTCCAGTATCAAAAATTACAACTACAGTGTGTACCAAATAACTTACTCGTAACTCTCTCTCAAGGCGTCACTTTCTTTTGACTTGTCATTAGCCACCTGCAGCGTGTATCCTATCTTTGTTGACCGCGATCATCCTTCTTCAGAGGACAGTGATTCACATAGTGGTCCTTTCCATAGTTGAAGCATCCTCCAACTGGCCCTTTTCTAGTTTCAAATTTGTTACCAGCCTTGAAGTTATCATTCTGGCTTCCATAGGACTTCTGTCCAATGCCATTAAACTTTTGTGAAGCTGTTCCGCACGCTATTTATAGGTCTGTTCATCACAGGTTTCTTGTTGTTATCTACAACAATTTTGTTTTTCACACCAAACCTTTTCCAAGGTCCCCTTTTTGGTGCGCAAGAGACGAAGAAGGATTGGGAATCTTCTTCCTTATCTCTTCCCCATGAGCGAGATATTGCCCTCATTTTCTTCTCGTTTGATTGCCTTTTCGACAACTCCATCCATGGTGGTTGGGTCATGGACATCCACTTCGCCACCAATGATGGGATTTAGTCCCATTATGAATTTCCGTATTCGAACTTCTCATTAGTTTGGTATGCTGGCACATACTTAAGGAGTTTAGTAAACCCTTCCCGAAAGATTCATCACCGACAACCTTCTTGCGAGCGATTACGAAATTCAGTCATCTTCCTATCAAAATAGAGTTGAGGCAGCCATCGTTGCCTAAAATAACCCTTAAATTGATCCCAAGTTATGTCTCGATTCGACAATATTTAGCTCAACCTTATGGTTGTCCCACCATGATGATGCTTCATGAGAAAGCGATATGCTCCCCATATCACTTTAGTCTCTTCGGAGAAGTTTCTTATTGCAAAGTATTTCTCCATTTTACCGAGTTCTTAGCTCCATCCCCAAGAGTTGTTCCATCAAACTTTCCATCCTTTATATCAAGACTGCTAATCTTCCATCAGGGGACTTTAGAAGACTTATTCTCTTTATATCATTTGTAAGTTGATCATTTATTTCAGCTTAATCTCCTGCTCTTCTTTTATTTTCGGGGATTAGACCCTAAATATCAAGTAGGGCAGCAATTATCCATTATTATCATCATCACCTAGATTCCCTCCGTTGATGTTGTCAACAGAAAATGTAAACCTTATTAATATCGTGGATCATTATTTCAGCTTCATTCTAACCTCCTCTTGTAACAAGGGATTTTTTTTTTTTTTTTTGATAACCTTTGTTATGAATTATAAAATTCAAACACACGTTCAAGTTTTAATATTGTTCTCCGCCCAAACAACGTAGTTTGGATCACACAGTCTTTTTAAAACTAATGTTCCCTCGCATATATCAATATGGAACACACATTCAATGCCATTCAATCATATAACATATTCTATATGCTCTTGTAAATGACTCGAGGAGCGCCGATCTTCCATTTGCATGGCTCGGAGTTTCATCAATCCTTCATTTCATGACTCGGCAACAACCGATCCTTCATGTTCGTTTATGCATAGTATATTATATATACCAGTTCTCATAACCGTTTCCGGTTATCGAAGTGATCCATTTAAGAAGCCTATCTGAATATCTGTTACTGATATTCATCTGACATCCTGCATCTTAAATTAAGTGATAAGGACAACGCAACCAGCACTTGCGATACTTTGGCCAAAGATTTTCACATGCTTTGCATGATCATATTCCTGGATGTGATACACATCAATGGAATACATCCTTCACTTCACTTCACCTGTTATCTAGAATGGTCTTTCCTGGTTCCTACCAGTCCTCTCGATTTAAGGTCAGGTTTAAACTTCCAATTTTCAACTAGTAATATGAACGAATATAGGAAGGCACTCCTGGTAACTAAAGATACGCAGACATACGGTGTCATTCCCCACGACTCCGTGTGTCTAGTCATCTTTAGTATCCCGGAGTCACTCCGTATACCTGATCATACTCCTATCCCCTGCCAAGAACTTCACATTCAGCCTATGTATTCTTGATGTTTTAATTTAGGAGGGCATTGCAATATGTCAGCTGCAACATTGTGTCGTCATGAAGACCCGTCTTCATGAAGACACCTTGCTGTAGCTGGTGTATGCCAATATCCTACGGAATCCTCCCATCGAGAATACACATCCTGCTCAAGTGATTTGGATACGATTTTAATAATTAAGAATCAACTTTCAGCAACCATGCTGATCCCTTTATCCTCGTTTCCATTACAGTTGTATATAGCTAAGAGGGACTAAATCCATCCTTTAGCTTGCTATGCATCTTCTCCTTCGTGTCGAAGGGCTGCATTTCTCTACTTGGTTCTCTTCTTAATCATTAGATTAAGCAGTCCGTTACCGACGGACGTGATAAGTTTAACCTATTAAACTTAGCCAAGATTTTCCCAACTGTAACTAAATTCAGAATTCTAGCTTATTAGACGTCATTTGTACGAGGTCTAATTCCCGAGAAATGTATTCATTTGTGCTCCTTAACATTACATAGTTAAGGTCCATTAGTTATGGATATACTTATCCTATATCCTTTATTCTGAATTTAACATACGAGATCATTAATGGAGTTCGAAAGCAAAGTTCGATTACTCCGAAGTTAATTGATATTCCTTAGCTCCTAAGCTAATCCTGAATACCTATCAGTTATGGAATCATATTCTTCCTAATCCTTTTTAATGTCAATTAAAAATTCATCTTTACCCAAGTATGAACTAATTGACATTTCAACTTAAAAGTTGTATTTAGGTAAGAATAGATATCAATTCTCATTTAGCATCCATCCAAGGACAATTAAACAAATCCAAATCAAGAAATAACATTATATTTCCAATTTAGTCAATAATATCAAACTGATATAATTATTAAAATATCACTCTTGTATTTGTATTCATCAATTCATGTCATAATCCATACATTTTCCAATCCAACTGATTGGACATTGTTTACATAAAAACATCATTACAACTCATAGATTGAAGAATATACTTTCTTCTTTTCACAATTCCTCGAAGAGGAATAAAAGTAAACAAATACAATTCATCTTTAACCAATCAAGAAGCATCAGAAAACAGCCATGTCTTCATTCTAATCAAATTCCATCTGCAAAATGATTTGCACGGGTCAGTTCAATGAACTGAGCATATTAAGCACTTATCATTAAAATGAGGTGCTTCAACTAACTGTCTCAATAAAAGAACCCGATTTTATGAAACGACGAGTAAATCATCAATCATGAAATAGGCACAAAAGAGAGATCAACATAACAATCTGAACTATCAAAATATCATCACAATCAGCCAAAGAACTGCTGTCCCAATTCCACATAACCATTCTAAGTCTCAATTTACAATATTTGTAAATTTAGGGATACAAGTAACTTCTTTGCTGATATAACATACTGTTATCCTTTCCACACCTTTCATTAATAATAAAAGCAAAGGATGAAACTAACTGAAATGTAAACCCATTACCTTCCTTTCAGTTCATGCATCATATTAGATTCCAAGCAATCAAGCACAGACAAGAAAGCAAACAGCAATGCATATATTCGCTCATATCTAAGCACTACAAGATTCATTATCAACGAATTATAGATTTCCAACTGAATGAAAGAAGAACAGATCATTTTTCCAAGTCATTCATCCATATCCCTATTTCTTTCCACATGAGTGTTCTAAAAATGGAATCCAAACGAGACACAAATCAAGATAACAGTTCAGAGTGAAACTTACAAAATCCATTCAGAATTCACTTTCCAATAAAGTATGAGTAATTTCATTCATAATCAGCTTTAAATGAAAACAAGGAAGAATTCATCGTCCTTATCCATACTTCATTTAAATCAAGCTCATATGCATATCCAAGACAGGTTAGTATATCATCGTATTTATCATAGATCCATTAGTACAAAAAAATAACAGCACTCAGAAACCATCTAAATGCCACCGCAAATCTTTTTGTCAGAATGAACTTAAGACGTTCATCAAAACCAGATTCTATTTCATTTGGATCAAAACAGCAAAAAGAAGAAGAATTTGTTTCCTATAATTTTCGTGAAGAGACAATCAACTTCTTCAAGGAAATAAAAAAAAACATCTGTGTTTACCTTACGGGAAAGTCAATTGTAATGACGGTTGAACAATCGTTCATAATGAACAACAACTCACATAAACTGAACCGTTTAAATTTAATATAACATAAACAACGAGTACCCCAAGCAATTTCTTCCTCACAGTAATCCAACTAAAAATGCGTTTTCACAAAGATAGCCCGAACAAAAGTTCGAACAACAACAATGAAACGCAACAATCATCTACTTTCTCAAAGAAGAGAAACAATATAATTCATTATAAATTCAGATGGAAAACTATTTCTTTTCCAACTCCCACGAATACTCATTCGTATTCATCAATTCACATAAAAGAAGAAACACAACAATAATTGTATTACTAGCATATCCGTCTAATCGAGTTCACAATACTCGGATAAAAACTCTAATGCCAATTCCTTTAAAATACTGAAATGCTATTTCCTTCTAATCCCGAAACAACGGTAAGAAGGAAGAGAAAAGTTTTATTTCTTTTTAAGCAAGAAAAAGAAAGAAAAAGCAAAACGTGTTATCATTTCTTTCTCCAAAGCAAATTCCTATGCTCATACAAAACCCAAATGCCATTTTCATCAAAATCCAAAAAGCAGAAAAAGGAAAAAGAATCTTATTTCCTTTAAAAATTTGAGTAAAGAATACGACTTCAAACAACTCACTCGCATTGACCGTGGAGATTTCATTCCATAAGATCATTTAAAAAGAATTATCCGGTCAAGTATTGTTAACAACCATCTCAAAATCGATTTACTCTCAGCTGAGTATTCAAAACCATAATTTCCTATAGTTCCAGTAAAGAACATCCTCAATACTATCAAACAAACCAACACAACACGACTGTATTTCAACTCCCTTTATACATGCAAAGACAGTTCCAAACACAACAACAAGGGAACGATTACACAGTAAGGAGAACAACTCCCACAGCCTGTTCCGATTTCATACAACATGAACAGAGAAAGAAAATACTTATTTCAAATCCTCCATACTGTCAACAACCAATACAATAATTCATATTCCAACTCGATTCGTGCAAAGACAAATCAAAGCCTAGCAACCAGAAGCGATTCTACTTAACGTTTCCAAGAAAAGAAGCAAGAATCAACGAAATCCAAATCATATCGACTTGACAACAATCACATAATCCAAAACCCAAGAGCAGGGTTGTTTTAATGAGACACTTAAACAAAGCAAGAATTTTTAAAGAGAAGGGCTTAACATGCCTGTGATCTCTTTTCCAAAACTTGAAGAAAGCTGCGTTTGCCGAAGTTATTTCCTTCCACGGTGACAAGCAAGAACTCCTCAACACTCCTTTCCTCTTCAGGCTCAGCAACAACCTCAAAATCTCCAAGAACAGTGACAAATCCCAAGAGCTGGTTCGACTGAACCAGACCAGAAAAACCAAATGCAGAGCAACTTTGCAAAAGCCCGAATCGACAAAATGAAAATCAAAATTCCCTCATACACTTTCCAAGGCGAGCTGGTCACGAGGACCAAGAATAATTAATGCATTAAAGGCTCTGCCTTTTCCCAACTTCCCACGCCACTGCCAACTTGAGTTGGCGAACTCAAATTTTCAAATTTCACAAGCAAAAACCAAATTTAGCTCCATCTCCAAACAGATACCTCCGCCTCTTACCTGCCCCGCCAAACTGGCGCTGTCCACGTATGGACTTTCCATTAAATGCCAATGAATAC
The DNA here is from genome assembly GCA_018340775.1 of Taxus wallichiana var. yunnanensis. NCBI lineage: Eukaryota > Viridiplantae > Streptophyta > Pinopsida > Cupressales > Taxaceae > Taxus > Taxus wallichiana. The sequence continues at coordinate 861,263,831 of CM031235.1, forward strand.
CCCCTTCATCCTTATCCTCTCCCTCCAAGGGTCTGCGCGCCCCTTTAGATTAGGATTAGTTTAGGTTGTATATTAGTGTTCAACCTAGGTCATAGTTTAGCCTTAGGTTATTAGGACTTAGGTTTATTTCTTTTTTTTTTTTTTTGTAATTTAAAAATCCACTTAGGATAGTAGTTTAGGATGCATGATAGAACTTAGGATTAGCTTAGGATTTAATTCCTTCTAACCACTAACACCAAACAACCTCCATCCAGTCTTCCAACTGACATTCACGTTAATGCTGTGCAGGACGTTCCGTCCTTTGGATCACATGCCAAGGCCACCCGTGTCAGGCATTTCTTGCCTCACGAGGTCTCAAGTTTGTGATGTACAGAAGGTTCAAGGATCGAACCCCTATCGCGTTGGCATTTACGTGCGGTTGCCCATACCCATACCGCAATCGAAGCAGTGTTTGCACATTCATATCAACCTCGGTTCGGTTCAAGAGTAAATCGACAAAGCAAACACAAGAAGACCACAACATACTTTGGATCAATGGAATTGATTCAAAGTGTGTTGTCAATCAGCCACGAGAGTTTAGCAAGTATACGACAATTTTTCGTCACATCAGCAAACACACAAGTACAATAACTGCGTTGTCCTATGCAATAAATCACAGCATGCAAGAATCCAAGTTAGCAACACATTCTCTTAAGATCAGAACATATCTTAACATGTTTGCCTTCATTTCAATTATTATAAAGTATGAAAAATATTCACCAAGTTAACTTACAAAATCAGAGTGTTACATTCTTCCCTCCTTAAAGAATCATCGTCCCGATGATCAGATTAAACAAATCAAGGAGTTCCTAGGACAAAGTTTAGTTATTGTCCTTTCATTCATAAGTTCATACCAAAAATAGATTCACTCTTAAAACATCGTTTTAAGACAATCTGCGATAGACTAATAATTGTCTAAATTTGGTAGAATTATCGGTTCCTTGAATTTCAAATTGATTAAATAGGTGTGGAAAAGTAGATCTCATTTCTTTGAGATTTTCCCAAGTTTCACTTTCTTCCTGAACCGGTCCCACTTTGGACCTTACATTGGTTCACTTCGTGATTTCTCAAGTACAATTGGTGAGTTCCCAACACTCGAATGGGCTTAACCACGATTATTCACGGGTCTTGGACTGTGCAAGGAATTCAATTTAGCACATGTGATAAATCTATCACGTATTTCTTAAGCAAAGAAATATGAAAAACATCATGCATTTGAGACAAAGCAGGAGGTAATGCTAGACGATAAGCTACAGGGTTGATTATTTCAACAATTTCAAAAGGTCCCACGTAACGTGGCGACAACTTGGCAGCCTTGCCAAAAGTTATTGAGCTCTTTTTCAGCTTCACCCGAAGAAAGACCTTCTCTCCCAGTTTATAATGCCTGTCAACCCGCTTCAAGTCTGCATAGCTCTTTTGCCTATTGGCAGCCTCCTTTAGATGTTCCCGAATCATTTTGATTTGCTATTCCATTTCCATAAGGATTTCTGGCCCAATTACCTCTCTATCCTCAACGTTGTCCCAGCTAACAGGGGTTCTACATTTTCTTCCATACAATGCTTCAAAGGGCGCCATTTTTAAAGAGGCATGATAGGTGTTATTGTAAGCAAATTCTACCAACGGAAGGTATTCTTCCCATTTATACTGCTGGTCCATGCAATACATCCTTAACATGTCCTCTAAAACCTGATTAACTCTCTCAGTCTGTCCATCCGTTTCTGGATGATATGCAGAACTGAAGTTCAATTTAGTCCCCAAGGCCGCATTAAGCGTTTGCCAAAACCTTGATGTCATCTCTTGATATCTCTCCGAAATGATTAATTCCAAGTATTCCATGCAATCTGGAAGATTTCATGTACAAATCTTCTTGCTAGCATGGTGCATCGTCCTTCAAATTACCAGCAATGAAGTGTGCCACTTTGGTCAATTTGTCGACTACAACTACCCAGGATAATGTCATGCTTATTTCTTGACATAGGCAATCCTTGAACGAAATCCATCGTTATCACTTGCCATTTATACTGTGGAATACTGTGGGGATACAATAATCCAGCGGGGTGCATATGTTCCACCTTAACACGCTGACATTCCAAGTAGTGTGTTACAAACTCTGCCACATCCTTTTTCATTCCCTTCCAGAAATATTGCTGCTTAAGATCAGCGAGCATTTTTGTAATGCCATGGTGTGTCAGAAAAGGTGAATTATGAAATTCAGTTAACAATTTCCCTCTTAAGTCATTTGCCAAAGGTATATATACCCTGTTTTCGAACCTCAGAATTCCTTCATTATCAAAATGGAATCCCTTATACCTGACATCCTGAATTCGTGCAGCAAGTGCTGTTTTGACTTGCTGGAAATAAGGATCGATTCCATGGCATCTTTCACCTCATCTTTAAAGCTGAGTTCTTAACGTTATAAGAGCGAGAGATATGCTTCCTTCGATTCAGAGCATCTCGCTACTCTATTTTCCTTGCCCTTAATGTAGCTTATATCGAAATCATACATCGAGACAAAAATTCTAACCATCTTCGCTAGCTTGCATTGCATTTGGTGAGTAAAAATATACTTCAGCCCCAGATGGTCTATTTTTAACTCGAAGGGCTTGCCTAAAAGGTAATGCCTCCACATTTGAAGTGCATGAACAATGGCAGTGAGCTCAAGATCATGTGGAGCATAGTTCTATTCATGTAACTTAAGCTTTCTGCTTTCATAAGCGATGACATGGTTATTCTGTAATAGAATACCTCCAAGGCCTTCTCCTGAGGCATCCGTTACAACCATAAAATCTCCATTTGGATCAGGTACAGTCAAAATAGGTGTTGTAGTTAACTGTTCCTTTAAATTCTTAAAGGCAGATTCACATTTGTCTGTCAGACAAATTTCTTATCCTTCTTTTGCAGCGAAGTGATTGGGGCAGCAATTTTTGAAAAGTCCTTAACAAACTTTCGGTAATATCCAGCCAACCCCATGAAACTCCTCACTTCGTGCACGTTCTTAGGCGCAGGCCACTCAGTTATAGTTGTGATCTTTGAAGGGTCAACAACTATCCCATTCTTGCTTATAACGTGTCCCAAATAATGCACCTCTGCATCATAAAAGGAACATTTGGATAGTTTGCCATACAACTTCCTCTTTCTTAAGATTTCTAGCACTATCCTGAGATGTTCTTGGTGCTCTTTGACATTTTAGAGTATATAAGAATGTCGTCTAAGAATACAAGCACAAACTTGTCTAAGTATTCTTGAAAAATATTGTTCATTAGATTCATGAAGGCGGGTGCATTAGTCAACCCAAAAGGTAACACTTTGTGAACTCATAATGCCCATACCTCGTTCTAAAAGTTGTTTTATGAATATCTTCTTCCTTTATTCTCGGTGATGGTACCCAAGATCGGAGATCTATTTTTGAATAAACTGATGCTCCTTGCATCTGATCGAACAGATCATCAATCCTAGGAAGTGGGTATCGATTTTTAATAGTTGCTTTGTTTAGCATTCTGTAATCAATACACAGCCTCAATGTGCCATCCTTTTTCTTTACGAAAATTACCGGTGCTCCCCAAGGTGAGACGCTCGGTCTTATCAGCCCCTTAGTCAGAAGTTCTTGTAACTGAGCCTTCAGCTCTACCAACTCAATGGTAGTCATTCTATAAGGTGCCTTAGATATGGGTTCAGTTCCTGGTTTGATTTCTATTGCGAAGTCAAACTCACGTTTGGGTGGAAGACCTGGCAATTCCTCCGGAAACACATCACGAAAATCCTCAACAATGGATATCTTTCCATGAAATCATTATCTTCCTCCGCATTTTCTGTCACTTTTACTGCATACAAAGTGCAGCCTCTATTTTTAGCCCTTTTTAGTTGCATAGCCGTCAGTTTCCTAACTGCAACTTCCCATTTTACACCTTGAATGACTGCTGCTTTCTGCAGGTCATCAAAGCAACAGATTTGTTTTTCATAACAGTCGACCTTTGCCTTATGTTCTGCCAACCAGTTAACTCCAATAATGATATCATATGATCCTAGAGGAGTGACATACAAGTCAACTTTGGTGGAGAAACCAGAAGATCAAGAATTGCCCCAAAAAGGCACATTTCGACTGTATGGACAACATTATTCCCATAATGCACTGTCCATGTTTTATCCATTCTTGCAGCCTTTCTTTTTAATTTCATAGCAAGTTTAGCAGAAATAAAGCATTATGTAGCTCCAGTATCAAAAAGTATAACTACAGGTGTACCGAATAACTTACCCGTAACTTCTATGGGCGTCACTTGCTTTTCGGACATGCATTAGCCAACTGCAGTGTGTGTCTATCTTTGCTTGACCGCCATCATCCTTCTTCAGAGGACAATGATTCGCATAGTGGTCCTTTCCACAGTTGAAGCATCCTCCAGCTGGCCCTTTTCTAGGCTCAAATTTGTTACCAGCCTTGAAGTTATCATTCTGGCTTCCATAGGACTTCTGTCCAATGCCATTAACTTTTGTGAAGCTGTTCCGCATGCTATTTACAGGTCTATTCATCACAGGTTTCTTGTTGTTATCTACAACAATTTTGTTTTTCACACCAAACCTTTTCCAAGGTCCCCTTTTTGGTGTAAGAGATGAAGAAGGATTGGGAATCTTCTTCCTTATCTCTTCCCTGTGAGCAGATATTGCCCTCAATTTCTGTTCCTGTCTGATTGCCTTTTCGACAACTCCATCCATGGTGGTTGGGCCGTGGACATCCACTTCGCCACCAATGATGGGATTCAGTCCCATTATGAATTTTGTATTCTGAACTTCTCATCACTTGTACTTGTGGCACATACTTAAGGAGTTTAGTAAACCCTTCCAGATTTCATCACGATGACCTTCCTTGTGACCAGTTCTGAAATTCAATCATCTTCCTATCAAAATAGAGTTGAGGCAGCCATCGTTGCCTAAAATAACCCTTAAATTGATCCCAAGTTATGTTTGATTCGACAATATTTAGCTCAACCTTATGGTTGTCCCACCATGATGATGCTTCATGAGAAAGCGATATGCTCCCCATATCGCTTTAGTCTCTTGGAGAAGTTTCTTATTGCAAAGAATTTCTCCATTTTTTGAGCAGTTCTCGGCTCCATCCCCAAGAGTTGTTCCATCAAACTTTGGAGGACTTATTCTCTTTATATCATTTGTAAGTTTAGTGCTAATCTTGCCCTTTTATTTTCGTGGGGATTAGGAGCAATTACATTATTATCATCAACACCTAGATTCCCTCCGTTGATGTTGTCCACGAGGAGGAAGCGGTGATCATTTATTTCAGCTTCATTCTCCTCCTCTTCATTGCCCATTATTTGTTGTTCGAAGCAGTCAAGCGATCCTCGTATCAAGTAGGGCAGCAAGGATTTCATCCAGCTTTTGGCGATCGTTGCTTCTCCACCTATGTAACGGGTTATTCGCAGCATTCCACTGTTGTCGACCATTTCTGCATTCAATAAGAAAATGTAAACGTTATTAATATCGTGGACTCATTAGGTCAAGAGCTGCAACCTTCACTCGATACCAAGATGTAACATCCTATTTAAGATACCAGAACAAGGGAATTTTTTTTTTTTTTTGATAACGTTCTCTGTTATGAATTATAAAATTCAAACACACGTTCAAGTTTTAATAATTGTTCTCTGCCCAAACAACGCAGTTTGGATCACACAATTTCTTTTTAAAACTAATGTTCCCTGTTTGCATATTTACAATATGGAACACACATTCAATGCCATTGATCCTATAACATGATTCTATATCTGCTGTAAATGACTCGAGGAACTGCCGATCTTCCATTTTCATGGCTCGGAGTTTCATCGATCCTTCATTTCATGACTCGGCAACAACCGATCCTTCATGTTCATTTATGCATAGTATATTATATATACCAGTTCTCATAACCGTTTCGGTTATCGAAGTGATCCATTTAAGAAGCCTATCTCGAATATCATTCTTCGATATTCATCGACATCTGCATCTTAAATTAAGTGATAAGGACAAATGCAACCAGCACTTGCGATACTTTGGCCAAAGATTTTCACATGCTTTGCATGATCATATTCCTGGATGTGATACACATCAATGGAATACGTCCTTCACTTCACTTCACCTGTTATCTAGAATGGTCTTTCCTGGTTCCTACCAGTCCTCTCGATTTAAGGTCAGGTTTAAACTTCCAATTTCCAACTAGTAATATGAACGAATATAGGAAGGCACTCCTGGTAACTAAAGATACGCAGACATACGGTGTCGTTCCCCATGACTCCGTGTGTCTAGTCATCTTTAGTATCCTGAGTCACTCCGTATACCTGATCATACTCCTATCCCCTGCCAAGAACTTCACATTCAGCCTATGTATTCTTGATGTTTTAATTCAGGAGGGCATTGCAATATGTCAGCTGCAACATTGTGTCGTCATGAAGACCCCGTCTTCATGAAGACACCTTGCTGTGGCTGGCGTATGCCAATGTCCTACGGAATCCTCCCATCGAGAATACACATCCTGCTCAAGTGATTTGGATACGATTTTAATAATTAAGAATCAACTTTCAGCAACCATGCTGATCCCTTTATCCTCGTTTCCGTTACAGTTGTATATAGCTAAGAGGGACTAAATCCATCCTTTAGCTTGCTATGCATCTTCTCCTTCGTGTCGAAGGGCTGCATTTCTCTACTTGGTTCTCTTCTTAATCATTAGATTAAGCAGTCCGTTACCAACGGACGTGATAAGTTTAACCTATTAAACTTAGCCAAGATTTTCCCAACTGTAACTAAATTCAGAATTCTAGCTTATTAGACGTCATTTGTACGAGGTCTAATTTCCGAGAAATGTATTCATTTGTGCTCCTTAACATTACATAGTTAAGGTCCATTAGTTATGGATATACTTATCCTATATCCTTTATTCTGAATTTAACATACGAGATCATTAATGGAGTTCGAAAGTGAAGTTCGATTACTCCGAAGTTAATTGATATTCCTTAGCTCCTAAGCTAATCCTGAATACCTATCAGTTATGGAATCATATTCTTCCTAATCCTTTTTAATGTCAATTAAAAATTCATCTTTACCCAAGTATGAACTAATTGCATATTTCAACTTAAAAGTTGTATTTAGGTAAGAATAGATATCAATTCTCATTTAGCATCCATCCAAGGACAATTAAACAAATCCAAATCAAGAAATAACATTATATTTCCAATTTAGTCAATAATATCAAACTGATATAATTATTAAAATATCACTCTTGTATTTGTATTCATCAATTCATGTCATAATCCATACATTTGCCAATCCAACTGATTGGACATTGTTTACATAAAAACATCATTACAACTCATAGATAGAAGAATATACTTTCTTCTTTTCACAATTCCTCGAAGAGGAATAAAAGTAAACAAATACAATTCATCTTCAACCAATCAAGAAGCATCAGAAAATAGCCATGTCTTCATTCTAATCAAATTCCATCTGCAAAATGATTTGCACGGGTCAGTTCAATGAACTGAGCATATTAAGCACTTATCATTAAAATGAGGTGCTTGACCTAACTGTCTCAATAAAAGAACCCTGCTTTTATGAAACGACAGTAAAACATCAATCACGAAATAGGCACAAAAGAGAGATCAGCATAACAACTGAACTATCAAAATATCATCACAATCAGCCAAAGAACTGCTGTCCCAATTCCACATAACCGTTACAAGTCTCAATTTACAATATTTGTAAAGTTAGGAATACAAGTAGCTTACTGCTGATATAACATACTGTTATCCTTTCCACGCCTTTCATTAATAATAAATGCAAAGGATGAAACTAACTGAAATGTAAACCCATTACCTTCCTTTCAGTTCATGCATCATATTAGATTCCAAGCAATCAAGCACAGACAAGAAAGCGAACAACAATGCATATAGTCGCTCATATCTAAGCACTACAAGATTCGTTATCAACGAATTATAGATTTCCAACTGAATGAAAGAAGAACAGATCATTTTTCCAAGTCATTCATCCATATCCCTATTTCTTTCCACATGACTGTTCTAAAAATGGAATCCAAACGAGACACAAATCAAGATAACAGTTCAGAGTGAAACTTACAAAATCCATTCAGAATTCACTTTCCGGCAGTATGAGTAATTTCATTCATAATCAGCTTTAAATGAAAACAAGGAAGAATTCATCGTCCTTATCCATACTTCATTTAAATCAAGCTCATATGCATATCCAAGACAGGTTAGTATATCATCGTATTTATCATAGATCCATTAGTACAAAAATAACAGCACTCAGAAACCATCTAAATGCCACTGCAAATCTTTTTGTCAGAATGAACTTAAGACGTTCATCAAAACCAGAATTACTGTTTCATTTGGATCAAAACAGCAAAAGAAGAAGAATTTGTTTCCCTATAATTTCCGTAAGAGACAATCAACTTCTTCAAGGAAATAAAACACCACATCTCGTGTTTACCTTACCAGGGAAAGTCAATTCGTAATGACAGTTGAACAATCGTTCATAATGAACAACAACTCACATAGACTGAACCGTTTAAATTTAATATAACATAAACAACGAATACCCCATGCAATTTCTTCCTTGCACAGCAATCCAACTAAAAATGCGTTTTCACAAAGACAGCCCGAACTAAAAGGTCGAACAGCAACAATGAAACACAACAATCATCTACCTTTCTCAGCAAGAGAAACAATATAATTCATTATAAATTCAGAAGGAAAACTATTTCTTTTCCAACTCCCACGAATACTCATTCGTATTCGTCAATTCACATAAAAGAAGAAACACAACAATAATTGTATTACTAGCATATCCGTCTAATCGAGTTCACAATACTCAGATAAAACTCTAATGCCAATTCCTTTAAAATACAGAAATGCTATTTCCTTCTAATCCCGAAACAAAGAAGGAAGAGAAAAGTTTTATTTCTTTTTAAGCAAGAAAAAGAAAGAAACAACAAAACGTGTTATCATTTCTTTCTCCAAAGCAAATTCGTATGCTCATACAAAACCCAAATGCCATTTTCATCAAAATCCAAAACAGCAAATGAAGGAAAAAGAATCTTATTTCCTTTAAAAATTTGATAAAGAATACGACTTCAAACAACTCACACAGCCCGTGGAGATTTCATTCCATAAGATCATTTAAAAAGAATTATCCAGTTCGAAGTATTGTTAACAACCATCTCAAAATTGATTTACTCTCATTGAGTATTCAAAACCATAATTTCCTATAGTTCAGTAAAGTAAAGAACATCCTCAATCTTCATCAAACAAACCAACACAACACGACCATTGTATTTCAACTCCTTTATACATGCAAAGAAAGTTCCAAACACAACAGCGAGGAAGCGATTACACGAAGGAGAACAACTCCCACACTGTTTTGATTTCATACAACATCAAACAGAAAGAAAATACTTATTTCAAATCCTCCATCCATCATCAACAACCAATACAATAATTCATATTCCAACTCGATTCGTGCAAAGACAAATCAAATCCTAGCAACCAGAAGCGATTCTACTTAACGTTTCCAAGAAAAGAAAGCAAGAATCAACGAAATCCAAATCATATCGACTTGACAACAATCACATAATCCAAAACCCAAGAGCAGGGTTGTTTTAATGAGACACTTAAACAAAGCAAGAATTTTTAAAGAGAAGGGCTTAACATGCCTGTGATCTCTTTTCCAAAACTTGAAGAAAGCTGCGTTTGCCGAAGTTATTTCCTTCCACGGCGACAGCAAGAACTCCTCAACACTCCTTTCCTCTTCAGGCTCAGCAACAGCCTCAAAATCTCCAAGAACAGTGACAAATCCCAAGAGCTGGTTTGACTGAACCAGACCAGAAAAACCAAATGCAGAGCAACTTTGCAAAAGCCCGAATCGACAAAATGAAAATCAAAATTCCCTCATACACTTTCCAAGGCGAGCTGGTCGCGAGGACCAAGAATAATTAATGCATTAAAGGCTCTACCTTTTCCCAACTTCCCACGCCACTGCCAACTTGAGTTGGCGAACTCAAATTTTCAAATTTCACAAGCAAAAACCAAATTTAGCTCCATCTCCAAACAGATACCTCCGCCTCTTACCTGCCCGCCAAACTGGCGCTGTCCATGTATGGACTTTCCATTAAATGCCAATGAATACCCCCTTCATCCTTATCCTCTCCCTCCAAGGGTCTGCGCCCCTTTAGATTAGGATTAGTTTAGGTTGTATATTAGTGTTCAACCTAGGTCATAGTTTAGCCTTAGGTTATTAGGACTTAGGTTTATTTCTTTTTTTTTTTGTAATTTAAAAATCCACTTAGGATAGTAGTTTAGGATGCATGTTAGAACTTAGGATTAGCTTAGGATTTAATTCCTACTAACCACTAACACTAAACAACCTCCAATCTTCTCAACTACATTCACGTTAATTTGTGCGGGACGTTCGATCCCTTTGATCACATGCCAAGGCCACCCGTGTCCAGGCATTTCTTGCCTCACGAGGTTTTAAATTCGACAGTACAGGGTTCAAGGATCGAACCTTTGTCGTTGGCATTTACGTGCCAGCTGCTCATACCTGCAATCAGGCGCTGCACATTCATATCAACCTCGGTTCGGTTCAAGAGTAAATCGACAAAGCAAACACAAGAAGACCACAACATACTTTGGATCAATGGAATTGATTCAAAGTGTGCTGTCAATCAGCCACGAGAGTTTAGCAAGTATACGACAATTTGTCATCACATCAGCAAACACACAAGTACAATAACTGTTGTCCTATGCAATAAATCACAGCATGCAAGAATCCAAGTTAGCAACACATTCTCTTAAGATCAGAACATATCTTAACATGTTTGCCTTCATTTCAATGATTATAATAGTATGAAAAATATTCACCAAGTTAACTTACAAAATCGAGTGTTACAATCCAAAATGAATCTACTTCATCAAAACAGTCAACACAAAGAAGGAAAAATGATACATGAAGGTTCTATCTTTTTAGTAACAGGACCACCACCCTATATGGAGTGGCGATTCTGAACCGGCACCCAACAAGGGTGGTGGTCCTAAGACCACCGGTCTACATTGGGTGGCGGTCCTAGCTCTTTTGGACAGAAAATAAAAATATGAAATGAACAACCCAGAATTTGGACGGTTGTTCATGTCTCTTCTCCTCCATGACCTTTCCCATCCTCCAATGCATGGGAGGACATGGGAGAGGCTATAAATACATGTTTTTAGAAGATAATATGATCATCGAAGCATGAAAGCAAGAAGTTCTTATTTCTAGAATTATGTTTTGTAGAAGAAAGGATTGTTGAATTTAGGAGGAAGTGTGAGATATTATCTACTTCTCTTTCATACTTATTGTAATTTATGTATTTGTTACTTTTGAATTGGCCAATAAAAGTGGTAAGAAAGATAAATTTCCCTTCCCAACTTGTCTTTCCTCCTCTGGATGTTTCCAGGATAAAGTTTATTGGTGTTTATGAGCTTAAAATATTTCCTTTCCTGCAATTGTGGATTCTAAGCATAAGCATAATTCATTCACTAGCTATCTCAATCATTTTCTAATAGAAAGTAGAACATCATCATTTATTTGTGTTTCGTGGATAATTCCAAATTTTAAGATTTTATAGATCATTTTGGTACTAGATATAACAATTATCCAGATGTGGTATTCGTTCTTAGATTTGTATGCTTGTGACAAGATCTAAATGCGAAGAGGCTTTACCTTGTGATCCAGAAATTTATACAAAGAAGTGGAAAAAGAGAATAAAGGGGACAAATGGAGGAAGAGAACTTGAGTGCGTAGAATCGAGATCTTTGGAGACCATGATGGAGAGGATGTTTAGAAGGCAAGAAGAGCTTGCTGATTTATAGAAGACAACTTTTATCAAACAAGACTCCATGGACTCAGTGGTTCGGGGATTAGCTGAAAATTTTGGCATAGGAAGGAGCCACCATGAGGAAAGTTATGGGGAAGAGCATGAAGAAGATACTTCAAACACAAGAGAAAAGGTAAAATATGATCATACTCCTTTTAAAGTTGAGACGAAATTTGATATTAAAAGCTTTGAAGGACAAGTAGATGTGGAGTTGCTTGATAAATGGTTAAAATAGTTAGAAGTCTACTTTAGCATCCATAATGTCATTGACCTTACGAGAGGATCACCTTTGCATGTCTCAAAATAGAGGGACACGCTCTGCGGTTTGGTGGGAAACCCATCTAACCACTTGTGAAAAGAAGAAGCATCCTATTGTGAAATCTTGGAAAGAGTTTAAATAATTACTTAGAGATAACTTCTATCCTATTGGCCATAAGACTATTCAAATGATTAAATGACAGGTATTTTAGACAAGGCGGTGGTCAAAGTGTGCGGGACTATACTATGAAGTTTTGGAGGCGAGGCCATGTTGCTAAACATGGACTTGGAGGATGAGGATATTCTAACTAAGTACTTGGGAGGACTTCACATTCACATTCAAAGAAAAGTCATCTCCACCAAGCCCAAATATCTCAATGAGGTGTGTGTGCAAGCATACTACATAGATGATGAAAACTTGATCGGGGAACCAGCGTTTATTTAAAGAGCAATAGAGTTGATTCATTGGAGAAGCAAGGGGAAGTAGATTCGAGGAAAAGTAGTCAAAAATTAGCAGAAAAAGAGTATGGGCAAACAAGTAACAAGGGTAAGGGAAAAGGGAAAGGTAAGCAACCGCCACTACTTTAAATACTTGTAAAGATCCCAATAATTTTTGCAAGAAGCGTGATATTAATGCTCATACTAACGCTACATATTGGAAGTTACATGAGCGGTATAAGAATATAGGGAGGTGAAATCAAGATGGATCTCATCTTACTCTCCTTTTGATTAAGTTTGATTGCATTGTGTGACTTTTAGTTGATCTGATATGAGTTAGGATGTAACTGTCTATCTTTTGATTGATTGTGATCCTAATGTTAAAAGCTCTAAAATTCCTAACATAGTGTGTGTTTAAATTAGTTTTGTAATAAAGTAGGTCTAATCAATCGAGGAAATGAAGCAGGTGGCATTCAATATGTTTTTGATAGCATCTGTTCCTACACAACTTAGTTCTGGAACTTCCAAGCTAGTTTCGAACTCCATCACACAGTCATCATTTAGTTCTAGAACTTTGGACTTAGTTTTCGAAACTCCCATCATTTAGTTCCGAATTTTTGGACTTTTAGAACTTAGAATTTTTCCGAAGTTTCGAACCTGGGGATAGCTCGAACTCTCACAGTTTTGGTTCTTAACAATTTCCTATGGTTTTGGAACTTCTCCAAAGTTCCGAACCGATGGGAGTTATCTATTTTAAACCACATCCAGAGATTTTGCATCTACGACCCTTTCAATCATAAAGGATGAGAAGATTTGAAACGTAGATCCATGGAGAGTTATCCTACAACTATCTGATCAACCACCATCCGACTCAACATCTATTCTGGGCATGATTCGATTTCATCATAATCATTGAGACAACTGTGATTGTAAAATGTATATAAAAAAGACCGCAATAGATAGATAGATAGAAGATAGAGATATAGAATGAGATATAGATATAAACAGAAAAGAAAGAAATAGATTAAGTATCCAGATCTAGTACATTTTGTAATACGAATGTTTTATCAATAAAATAGCCATTCTGATTTGAGAGAATTATGAGTTGTTAAAATCCCTGATTCAAGGAGGAGCAAGGGCCCACTCCCCAAGGACCAGGATATTTGTTTATTTGGTATTTATATTTCTTCAAACAAATAGCTTAGATCTGTTAATTTTGTATTGCTTTAGTTCTTTCAGTTAAACTCTATTGTATACTTGTTCCTGCAGTGTTTAGATAAATCTTTATATTTCTTGCAATTGTTTTCAAGCATTTTAATTTGAGTGTGTTTATTTCCAAAAGCAAGTGTGTTTATTTTCCAACAACAAGTGTGTTTCCATTCTGCATGGTGTGTTTCCTTTCAGCAAGATTTTAGTGTGTTTTACTTTCAACAAGTTTTCATAGTTTGATTTGAATAAGGTTTTACCAAGAAGTCCTTAAGACATTAAAGAGATCCCCTAAAAAATATAAAAATAGCTACAGTCAACTACTAGATCAGTTAAAGTACTCTTGTTGCATATAGCTTTAGACACACCCCTGGTTTGATATGACATCAACAAGAAGTTGATTAAATGAAGGGAATGATGACACCCATCATTTTTGGTGCCATTTTCGGGAACACTAGTTGGAATTTTCTAATTAAGTGTTAGCAAGAGCAACAAAACATACATCTAGTAGTTGAAGAATCTTCCCTACTATATCACAAAATATATGAGTAGACCAAGAGACTCACAGGGTAGATTCCTTCCAAAAAATCTTCACAAGAATTCATAACATCCTCTAGTCAAAGTAAGGAAATTGATCAAGAATTGGAGGCACCACCATCCCCTGTCAGACAAGAAACAAAATTGCCATTTTTGGAATTCTTAGATCAGTCACCTGAAGGGAGTAGAACTTTTAGGAGAAGGCTTATTACCCAAGATCCATTGAGGGTAAGTTTTGATTCTCAATTGAGTAGTCAACCTCCTACTCCTGATTTTTCACCTTCCCCAAGGCATACAACTTACCACATTGATTGGGAGGAAAATTTAGAAAATATTTTTGAAATGGCACGAGAAGTTGAGAGAGAGCACCTGATAGGACCTTTACCTATCCAATCCAATTGGGAGATGATGACACATCAATGAAAAATATCTCACCTGCACATTTACCCACCTTTAGAGGGATGTCATCTGAAGATCCTGACCAATTTCTATTTGAATTCAAGGTACTATGTCAGACCTATGATTATAAAATAGATAATCAAAAACTCAAGTTGTTTCCATCCACTTTGAAGGATGCAACAATGAGGTGGTTCATGGGATTAACATCCAACTCTATTAGCACTTGGGCACAAATGGAGACTACCTTCCTAGATAAATACCAAGATTATTGCAGAGGGAGAAATAGGAAGGAAGAATTCTTCAAAATCAAGCAGGAAGAGGATGAAAACATAGAAGACTATTTAGACAGATTCCTCTTTGTTAGAAAAAGATGTGGATTTGTGCTTACAGAGGAATTAAGTAAAACCATTTTTCTCAAAGGTTTGGATGACGAATCTAGAGAAGCCCTTAACTTGATAGGAGGGGGAGACATTGATCAGATAAGAATGAATGGAATTAAAGAGATTTGTAGAAGCTATTCCAGAACAAGAGGTGGACCTAGAAAAGGAAAATCAGTGAAAAGTCTGAATCCAGATATGAACAAACTAATGGATGAGTTAGAAAACTTTAAAATAGACATTTTAGTGCAATTAACCTCTACTATGGATGGATTACAAGCTAAAGAAAATTCCAAAACTGAACCATTGGCTATGTATTGTCCTAGATGCAGGAAGAAGCATGCATTAAGAGATTGTCCTTTGGATAAAATAGAAATGTGTCTTATCTGTGAATCTAAAGAACATGATACTGATGTTTGTTCTTTACTTCTGTCATTAAAAATCAGCTTAAACAAACCAGTGCCTCATCTACAATCAAGAAAGAATTGAATTTTGTTTAGAGACAACCTAACCAAGGGATAGTTTATGCCAAGATCAGCTCCTAATCCATGGACAATGCCATGGGCTGCTCAAGCAGTACCAAAAATTGGGGACAACCACCTTGGGTACCTCAACCAACTTGGAACCCTCAAGATTGGGAAAATCAAGCTTGGTATGCTCAGGGACATCAACAACCATGGGCTGGTCAAGGAAATCCTTATGCTTGGTCACAACCTAGATGGAACCCTAATTATTCCCAAGGAAGAACATATCCAAATCAGAATCAACAGGCCATCATGGGATCCCCTGCATAGAATTCACAAACTGAGAATGTAGTCCAAACACAAATGCCAACACAACCAAGTAGCAAACCCCAAAAACAAACAAACAACTCTGTTTATGGAACAGAACCAGAAAAAAATCAGTTGATTTACATGCTATGGATTGTAAGGATATTCAAACTAGATCTGGGAAAATCATTAATAGTCCACCCCTTATAATCACTGAAATGATAGAAGAAAATGAAACCCTAGTATTGTTGTTCCAAAAGAGGATATAGAAAGAAAAGAAAAGGAGCCAGATAACAACACTACTGAGACTCCATTTCCAGAGAGATTCAAAGAAGATATAGAAATCAAGGAGTCTGAATTGGTACAAGAATTAAGGAAATTGAATATTGAAATACCACTATTACAAGCAATTAAAGATATTCCTAGAATTGAACAAATTAATCAAAATGTTATGCATGAAAAATCCTGGAAGAAAGAAACAATATCCCAAGACTATCAAAGTAGATGGGAAACTTGTTGATTTATTAGTAGGAAAACTATTACTTCCCAAATACGGAGATCCTGGAAGTCCTGTTATTTTTGTCTCTATAGGAAATAAGGATGTACATAATGTTTTGATAGATTTGGGAGCTGCTATCAATGTAATGATAGTGGATACTCTGAAAACATTACCATTAATGGGTATACAACCTACTAATACCATATTATAGATGGTAGATCAGTCTGTAGCAAAACTAGAAGGAATTATGAAGACGTGGCGGTTATGGTAGAGTCATGGGAATATCCAGTTGACTTTCTTATATTGCAGCCAAAAGGTAAAACATTGGGTTATCCCATTATTTTGGGTAGACCATGGTTAGCTACAGTTGCTTGTTGCTTTGATAGATTGCAGGTTAGGTGATATGACAATCTCGAATGGTAAGAACTCTAAACAAATTTCCTTATATCCTACCGCACAACCTTTTACTGACAATCATGAACAATTGTGGGTTGATTCTCCTAAAACTAATAAGAAAAATTTGTCTTCTTTGGCTATGATCACATTGACAGATCATGTAAGAGAAGTAGAAGAGATGATTAATCCACCATTGGATGAGAACTTGTTGTCTTCAAGTGTAATTAGAAATAGTTTCGAACCCATGAACTTAGTTCTAGAACCCATGAACTTAGTTCCAGAACCCACGTGAACTTAGTTCCGGAACCCGTGAACTTAGTTTGGAACCATGGCTATAGTTCCAGAACCACCACATTTAGTTCGAAACCATGACAACAACAGTTCTCTTTGATTGAAAATGATTTCACCTGAGGAATGATATTTCTCATGGGGAGAGGATGAATCAAGTAGCTTTAGTTTCAAGTACATCAGGAAGTGGTGAAGAATTTTTGGAAAGTAGCAGTGATGAGGAATTTGGCCTGCAAAGAGATAAGTATCATAATTCTCATTACTGTCCTTTTTCCAGTATTTTGTCTCAAGGAACTTTTGGAGATGTTGCTACATACCATATGTTGTTACCACATGCATGTCCATTAAATACTTTAATGAAACCCTTTCCACAAATCAGTTCATCACATATTGGAACCAAACATGTTGAAATTCAACCAGTAAAACTTTAAACATTAACAACTTGTTGAAGGAGGATGAAGAAGCTAAATTGTTTGATGTTCTAAAAAATCATACTAAATATTTTTCTTGGGATTACAAAGATATGAAGGGGATTCATCCAAGTATCTACACTCATCACATCTATACTGAAAACACTAAACCAAGTTAGGTAGCCTCAAAGAAGGATTAACCCAACTTTAAGGGATATAGTCAAACAAGAAATTGAAAAACTATTACAAGTAGGTTTCATCTACCCTATCTCAGATAGCCAGTGGGTATCTCCTCTTGTAATTGTTCCCAAAAAGAATGGAAAATGGAGAATATGTGTTGACTATAGGGAACTAAACAAAGCCACAATGAGAGATTATTTTCCCTTACCATTCATAGATCAAGTCCTAGATAACCTTTCAGGTAAACAATACTTTTCTTTCTTGGATGGATTTAGTGGGTACAATCAGATCAGAGTTGTTGCTGAGGATCAAGACAAAACTACATTTACATGTCCATGGGGAACCTTTTCCTATAGAGTGTTACCATTTGGTTTATGCAATGCTCCTGCAACTTTCCAGAGAGTTGTACTTGCAATCTTTGCTGATCTAACAAATGATTGTGTTGAAGTATATATGGATGACTTCACTATACATGGAGATACATTTGAAGATGCTTTGAGAAATCTGGATAGAGTGTTAACAAGATGTGAACAACACAACCTGTCTCTTAGTGATGAAAAATGTTTGATGATGGTGGATGAGGGAATTGTATTAGGACACCATATTTCACAAAAAGGAATTTAGGTGGATCAAAACAAAATTAGGATCATTTCAGATTTACCTATCCCTCAGACCCCACAGATATCAAATCATTTCTAGGACATGTTGGGTACTATAGATGCTTTATAAAATATTTCAGTAAAATTGCTGCCCCCATGTTTAATTTGCTAACCAAGGACTGTGAATTTCTTTGGGATGAAAAGTGCCAACATGCTTTTGAAGAAATTAAAAACAAATTAATCAGTGCCCCAATATTGAGAGGTCCTAATTGGGAAAATCCATTTCATATCCAAACAGATGCCTCAAATTATTCCATTGGTGCAGTATTGGGACAAAAAGATGAAGAAGGAAAGATGTATGCCATTTACTATCTTAGCAAGAATCTTACTCCCACTGAAAAGAATTACACCACCACTGAAAAGGAATTTCTTGTTGTAATTTATGCAATCAATAAATTTAGACATTATATTATAAGGTACAAGATATTTTATACACACAGATCATTCAACAATTAAGTATTTAATGAACAAACCAGTGGTTGGAGGAAGAGTCATTAGATGGTTATTACTTTTGCAAGAATTTGATATTACCATTGTGGACAATCCAGGTAAATCTAATGTGGTAGCTGATTTTTTGTCAAGACTAACCACCACAGGGGAACAAGATCCAGTCAAGGATAACTTTCCAGATGAACAACTATTTGCAATCTCAGCAAGTACACCATGGTTTGCTGATATGGAAAATTATCTTGCAACAGGAAGTTCCTCCTTCTTTCACTAAGAAACAAATAAAGAAGTTAATTAAAACCAAGTGCACAATTCAAATGGTTAAATGGAATTCTATTTAAGTGTGGTCCTGATTTTGTCTTCATGTGTGTGTGTAAGAGAGGATGAAATATTTGACATCCTCAGAGCATGTCATGATGAACCAAGTGGAGGACACTATTTAGTAAAAATAAAAGCTCATAAGATACTTGGCACTAGTTATTATTGGCCATCTCTATACAAGGATGTGAAAAGATATATCAAGAGGTGTGATCCTTGTCAAAGGATGGGACAACCAACTTTCACCAATGAAATGCCTCTTCAGCCTCAAGTTGTGGTTGAACCATTTGAGAGATGGGGATTGGATTTTGTTGGTCCCTTTAATCCTCCTTCACAAGGGAAGGAATATATTCTTGTATGTACTGACTATGTGACAAAATGGGAAGAAGTGCAGGCATTGACAAATGCCACTGAGGAAGCAAGTTGTTGATTTCCTTTGGAACAAAATTATGATCAAGTTTGGAGCACCAAGGAGCATAGTTTCAGATCAGGGACCACAATTCATGTCTAATATGATCCAAGATTTCACAAGGTATTACCAAATCAATCATAGGAAGTCATCTCCTTACCATCCACAGTCAAATGGACAAGCTGAAGTAACAAACAGAGAATTGGAGAACATCCTTACCAAAATGGTTGAAGCTGGGAGAAAAGATTGGGTAAAGAGACTACCTGAAGCTGTCTGGGCTTATAATACAACTTGGAAAACTACAACAGGGTTTTCACCATATGAATTAGTCTATGGGAAAATCCCTTGTTGCCTATAGAATTTGAACTTTAGACATTGAGGACAACAGTGAAGGTGGGAATTGAGTTAAATGCAAGCTCAAAAAGAAAGAATCCTTCAACTCAATGAGTTGGATGAATTAAGGTTGGAAGCACTTCAACAGATAGAGATGATTCAAGAGCAAAGGAAGCAATGACATGACATACATATCAAGAAAAGGAAATTCAAAGTAGGAGACTGGGCATTACTGTTTGACTCTAAGTACCAATAGTTCAAGGGAAAATTGAGAACCAGATGGTTGGGACCCTATCAGATTGATCAGATTTTTGACAATGGTTCTATTTAGTTACTTCCCATTGATGGCAGTAGTAGAACACTCTTGGTCAATGGACATAGGCTGAAACTCTATAGGAAGCCTCCCACTAAGAATGAATTTTTGAGGAAGATTGAAGCAGACAAAGAATTTGATCATATGGAAGAACTCAGTTCTTCCAAAATGATCAAATAATCAGATGATAGATCCAGAATAAAGGGAAGAAGATGAAAACCAACAAATGGCATTTTCTTCCCAAAAAAAAAAAAAAAAAAAAAAAAAAAAAAAAAAAATTCTCTCAAGGTCAATTGAAAACCAACAAAATGGTTGACCTCTTTTTGGCTAGTTCAAATAAAGGAATTCTTTTGAATTCCAGCTGTCTTATCTAATCATGTTTTGTTCCACTTGTAGGAATGACGAGTCATCATAGCAAAAGGCTTACATCATCAAGGATGGTAATTATGTCTTTTAACTTATTTAGGGTTGATTAAATGTTTGCATGTGTGATGTGACTTAATTTAAAAGTAGGTATGATGAGTCATCTATTTATACATTATGATTACAAGTGTGTAATCATGAAATTGATTTGGATGGAATAAGTGGTGGCATGGTTATCATTAGTAATCATTATTGCAAACATCAAGTGAAATAAAGATTGCAGAAATATCTTGAGGAAGGAGCAGTGAATTGAGTTTGTATTCCACAAAGAAAAAGAACAAGAGAATTCAGAAGTTCCAGTAGCTAAGAACTAAGGTTCCACAACTAAAAATAGAGGTTCCAAGCCAAGCCATTAGTTCCATAGCTAAGAAGAAGGCCTACAACCAATTCACACAAAATCAAAGAGAGACAAAACTCAAGCCGATATGGGGATTAAGAAGAAATCAGAACAGAGGATGATTCCCAGCTACTCAGATGAAGAAGTAGCATCCATCTTTGAGCATGCAGGATGGCTTGAATTCCTGAAGAAATTTTCAAGGCATAATGATGAATTGGTAAGAGAATTCATCATAAACCTAGAATAGTCTAGAACAAAAGTAAGAAATGTCTTTATTCCTTTTTCTGTAAATACTGTAAGTAATGTGTCTAGAGTGCCCATTGTTCATGTCCCACAACCTGCCAAGGGGACTTTGAAAGAACTGGTTGAAGTCTTACTGCAAGAAGAAAGCTGAACCCCAATACATCTATAATACAAAGAAAATCATAAAAGGGGTCAAAAGGGCTAGTTTTCCCAAACCCTTTGATAGGGTAGCATTTTGGATAGTAAAATATTTAACTTGTGATGGTCAGTTTGGGTCTGTGGGAAAAGAAGTCTTAAAAATGCTCATATATCTGAAGTATGGAGCCACCAAGCCTGAATACATAATAAACCTCCCAGGGTTTCTTTTTTATTCCATTCAGACCATGGCTCAGAGGTATTCCTGGGGTGTTGGGACAATTAGGCATCATGGTCTAATTCATTTGATATGCCAACACCATTTCCTGTCAAAAAGAATGGAGAAGAAATTTGGGACAAGTTTCTTGGCAAGTTCAAGAAAAACCCTAATATTATCAGAAGGACAATTCCAGCCCCATTCTCTCCTTCAGCTAATCTAGAAATTGATGCCCCTGTAGAAGGACAAGAGGGAAATGGAAAGAGAAAACATACCAAGAAAAAGAAGGTCGGTGAGGAAGATAAAAACAACAGAGCCTTCTAGTACCTGTGAAGGAAATTCCTTCTTCCACAACAGCTTTAAGAGCCAATATCTATCTCTGATGGTGATAGCTCACCCACACAAGAACAAGAAAGAACAAGTAAGAAGAAGTTCTAGAGGGAAATTCACTACTGGGCATGTTGAACTTCCCCAGATAAGAAAAATTCATAAGAGGTCAAGGGAACTCCAGAAGGAAGGAGTGAGCAGGAAAGGATGGAAGAGGAAGCTGCTGACATTTTGGGCAGCATGGCCATGACTCCACCTGAGCCAAGTCATGTTGAAATGGACAGAGGAGAAGAGAGATTTGAAGATCAAGATTTTTAGGAGTTGGCTGAACCATCAACAGTGCCACATGAAGAAGAAGAGTTGGCATCTAGGATAAGAAAAGGAAAATTTCCTTTAATAGAGGAAGAATGCCAAACTCCTCAAATAATTTCAGAGGAAGAGGAAAGACAACAAGTTAAACAGGCTTTGTTCTTGTCTAGAGAGAGCTCATTATTAGAGAAAAAGATGAGGAATTGGACTTCCTCAAACTTAAATTGGAACAAAGGGAAACACTCATTAATGAGCTAACAACTCAGCTTGCAAACCTAGAGACTGAGGAATTATCAACAACCAAGAAAAACTGATAGAAAAAGAGGAAGAGTTCCAGACTTCTAGAAAATAGAGTGTTGTGTCCACAACCTCTGCATAGACTGAGTTGACCTATTTTCCACTGAAACAACAATGGGATGATATTTGCAGAGAGCTCAGAGAAGCCAAAACATCAAATGAGGAATTAAAGACCAAGATGGAGGAAGAGATGAAGGCAAGAAAGGAATGGGAAGAAAAATTTTATAAGGAGGAAGGAAATAAATATAAATGTCTTGCCAAAATTCATATGGTCTGTATTATGAGTGAGAAATTGCTTTCCTAGCAGGAGGCCTTCTCCTGCATATAGTGTGTTTTTGGAAGAGCAGTTCATTCACTGGCAGTTATCAAGAATTGCATGTGGGCTTCCACATGAACTACAAGATGAATCTGAATTCATGGCAGCTTACTCTATCCATCCCTGAGCAAAAAAATCTCTGTGTGAATTTTATCTTTGCAATTATATGCTAGAGAAAAACATAGGATTTATGATTAACTTATATGTAGGGGAGAGCCAGCTCAATGCATTTGTCTCTCTTTTGCAAAACCAAATTGCATGGAAGGAAAGAGAATCTGAATTTTTATTGAAAGCCAGCTCAACAAGCCTCTGCATGAGAGCTCATTATGGTAAACCTTCTACCTTCCTCACACATTTTAGAACTCATGCCTTTGATAGAGATTCAAGACACATTACCCTGCCATTCTGCAAAAGAGTATTGATGCCTTCACCTCCTATGAGGAGGAAAAATTTGAAGATATTTATGAAGGATGCTCAAAAGGTGGGAACTCCTTACTATTTCTTTGAAAAGAAGGGAAGTAATTTCCCCTACAAATCTGATATGGAGTTTAGAGAGGGCCAAAGCATTATGCACAATAATTCCCCAAGTCAATGAAACCTACAACCAAATATGGATGGGAATGCGAACAAGGCCACCTCTACTTCTCACCCCCATGTCTCCTTGGCAGAACAGAGAACCTCAAGACCCTGCTGAATTTGAAAAGTGGGAGAGGAAAATAAAAAAGGAGCTGGGTATAGTACATCTGAGCTTAAGCATTGGAAAATTTAGTTTCAGCCATTTGATCTGAGCAATCAAATGGAATGCAGAACATATGATCCCACTTTTGAAGAATGAGTTTGTAAAGGGACTTACAAACAAGTAAGTTTGGGGGAAATGATGAGGCCATAATATGTCCGATTAATGTATAATATATGATCTCATCTTACTCTCCTTTTGATTAAGTTTGATTGCATTGTGTGACTTTTAGTTGATCTGATATGAGTTAGGATGTAACTATTGTCTGTTCTTTTGATTGATTGTGATCCTAATGTTAAAAGCTCTGAAATTCCTAACATAGTGTGTGTTTAAATTTAGTTTTGTAATAAAGAAGGTCTAATCAGTCAAGGAAATGAAGTAGGTGGCATTCAATATGTTTTTGATAGCATTCTGTTCCTACACAACTTAGTTTGGAACTTCCAAGCTAGTTTCGAACTCCATCACATAGTCATCATTAGTTCCGGAACTTTTGGACTTAGTTCGAACCCCATCATTTAGTTCCTGGAATTTTTGGACTTAGTTCGAAACTCAGTATTTAGTTCTCGGGAATTTTGGACTTAGTTCCTAACTCTCGGGGAAACTCTAGGAACTCACAGGTTTTGGTTCTTAACAATTTCCTATGGTTCTGGAACTTCTCCAAAGTTCGAACCGATGGGAGTTATCTATTTTAAACCACATCTAGAGATTTTGCATCTACAACCCTTTCAATCATGAAGGATGAGAAGATTTAACGTAGATCCAGGAGAGTTATCCTACAACTATCTGATCAACCACCATCCGACTCAACATCTATTCTGGGCATGATTCGATTTCATCATAATCATTGAGACAACTGTGATTGTAAAATATATAAAAGCAAGACCTGCAATAGATAGATAAATAGAAGATAGAGATATAGAATGAGATAGATATAGAACAGAGAAAAGAAATAGATTAAGTATCTAGATCCAGTACATTTTGTAATACTGAATGTTTTTATCAATAAAATAGCCATTCTGATTTGAGAGAATTTTGAGTTGTTAAAATCCGATTCAAGGAGGAGCAAGGGCCCACTCCCCCAAGGACCAGGATATTCATTTATTTGGTATTTATATTTCTTCAACAAATAGCTTAGATCTGTTAATTTTGTATTGCTTTAGTTCTTTCAGTTAAACTCTTGTATACTTGTTCCTGCAGGTGTTTAGATAAATCTTTATATTTCTTGCAATTGTTTTCAAGCATTTTAATTTGAGTGTGTTTATTTCCAAAAGCAAGAGTGTTTACTTTCAGAAGCAAGTGTGTTTATTTTCCAACAACAAGTGTGTTTCCATTTTGCATGGTGTGTTTCCTTTCAGCAAGCTTTCAAGTGTTTTACTTTCAACAAGTTTTCATAGTTTGATTTGAATAAGGTTTTACCAAGAAGTCCTTAAGACATTAAAGAGATCCCCTAGAAAATATAAAAATAGCTATAGTCAACTACTAGATCAGTTAAAGTACTCTTGTTGCATATAGCTTTAGACACACCCCGGTTTGATATGACAAATAAAATCTAAGCAAGTGATTCTTGGTGGATGTAGCCAAAATTGGGTGAACCACGTTAAATCTTGTCTCTACGTGTTGTGTTATTTATCCTACATTTTTATTTGAGATCTATAATATTTTCTACATATTAGTTTCTACTTGTTATTGCGATTACGTAAGGGATTATTCCGCGTATTTTATCTATTATTTCCTAACAATTGGTATCGAGCCTGGTTTGGTTTCTTTGAAGTGTTGAATCATAGGAAAGTTTTATCTTGAGTGGGAGCTATGACAGATGATGGAAGATCTAGGGTTGATAAATTCAACGGGTATAATTTCAGTCTTTGGAAGATGCAAATGGAAGATTACCTTTATCAAAAGGATCTTTATACTCTTTTTCGAGAAGGTGAACAAACCTCGAGTATGACGAGATGCGAGAATGGGATTTGTTGGATTGGAAGGAACTTGGAACGATTCGTCTATGTCTTGAATCTTGGTATTATTTAATGTTTCAAAGGAAAAGACTACAAAAGATCTAATGATGCATTAGGGAAGTCGTATGAAAACCCTCTGCCTCTAACAAGATATTTTTAATGAAAAAGTTGTTTAATATGAAGATGTCTGAGAATAGTTCAGTAGCAGATCATTTAAATGATTTTAATATGGTTGTGAATATGCTAGCTTTGGTTACAATAGAATTTGATGAAGAAGTTAGGGCTTTATTAATTTTGTGCTCTTTACCTGAAAGTTGGAATAGCCAGTAATGGCGGTAAGCAACTCGGTTCCAGCTAACTCAAAGTTGAAGTTTGAGGATGTTGTAGGGGTGATTCTAAGCGAGGAAATGCGAAGAAAAATCTCTGGGGAATCTTCTACTTCAAGGAATGCTTTGACAGTGGAAACTAGAGGGAGACAAAAGAATAGAGGAAACCGTGGAAAATCGAAAGATCGGGCAAGGTCAAAATCTAAGAGCAAGATTGTATGTTGGAATTGTGGAAAGTCCGGGCATGCAAAGAAGTATTTTGGGAGCTTTACGACAAGAAGAAATAACAGGAAGAAAACAAGGAGGCAAATGTGGCATCGGGTAATGTATGTAAGGATGCTTTGATTCTTTCTTTGCATAATATTACTCGAATCTTGGGTTTTAGATTCAGGGCTTCTTTTATGCTACTCCACATAGGCATTATTTTATTGATTATGTTCAAGGGGATTTTGGGCATGTTTTTCTTGGGTGATGATGATCCTTGAAGTATAGTTGGAAAAGGTTTTGTTCGAGGTTAAGATGTAGAATGGGAATACATGGCTATTGAAGAATGTGGACATGTGCCTACATTAAGGAGAAATTTGATATCGGCGGGGCAATTGGGAAGTAATGGTTATCTTGTGATATTTATAGACTAACTCTTGGAAGGTTACCAAGGGGTTGTTGTGGTGACAAGAGGTAAGAAGGTTGGAACCTTTTATTTAACCACCGATAGTACTAATGATTGTAATCTTGTGGCTTCGGATGCGAGATACAACATTATGGCACTATAGGCTTGGTCATATGAGTCATATAAGGGCATGAACATCATAAAGAAGAATTTTCCTGGATATACAAAAATATGTTTGGATTTATGTGAGAATTACATATATGGGAAACAGAAGTGAGTAAGGTTTCTCAAGGTTGGACCTATGAAGAAAGAGAGTAAGTTAGAGCTGGTACATTCTAATGTGTGGGGTTGTCATACCATCTCTTAGGGGTTCAAGTTATTATGTTACTTTTATTGATGATGCAACAAGGAAAGTTTGGGTTTATTGTATTAGAAACAAATCTGATGTATTTGACACTTTTGTTAAATGGAAAGCCTTGGTAGAGAATGAAACAGTCTCAAGCTAAAATGTCTCAAAGTTAGATAATGAAGGGGAGTATTGCAGCAATGAATTTAATGATTATTGTTCTAAGAATGGAATCCACAGGCAAAATACGGTTTCAAGAACTCCACAAGAGAATGGGGTATCAGAAAGGATGAACAAAACAATAATGGAATGTGCTAGGAGCATGAGGTTACATGCAAGACTCGCCTCTTTCTTTTTGGGCGAAGAAGCGGTGAGCACAGTTGTGTACTTGATAAATAAAGGACCCTCAAGTGCCTTGGATAGAGGCATACCCGAGGAGGCATGGTATGGTAAGAAGTTGATTATTCATTTCTTAGAGTCTTTGGATGTGAGGTGTTTGTTCATATAGACAAGGATGATAAGACCAAGCTAGAGGCTAAATAAAAAAATTACTTTCATTGTTTATGGTGGTGATGACTTTGGATTTAAATGTTGGAGTATTAAGGACAAGAAAATCATTCGGTCTAGGGATGTGGTCTTTAATGAGAAAGTCATGTATAAGCAATAGTTGCAGGAAAACAGGAAGAATCCAAGAAAGAATATGTAGTGGTAGAGGATCTTCCAGATGGGAAAGTGACCCATGAATCAGTTTAGGAACCTACTCAACAGGAACCCCAAACTCCTACAGTGAGGAGGTCTTCTAGGGTAAGAAAAGAACCTGAATGTTTTTCTCCTTCTCTTTATTATTTATTACTCACTAATAGTGGAGAGCCAGAGAGCTTTGATGAAGCAATACAGGTAGATGTCAAGAAGAAGTGGGAGCAAGCCATGGATGAGGAGCATAAGTCTCTCATGGAGAACCAGACTTGGGATTTGGTGAAGCTATCGGAAGGCAAAAGAGCATTGCAAAACAAGTGGGTGTACAGAGTTAAAGATGAAGAAGGAGGAAAGAAAAGATATAAGGCCCGGTTAGTGGTCAAGGGGTTTGCATGCAGAAACAAGGTATAAATTTTGATGAGATATTTTCTCCTGTAGTAAAAATGGCTTCTGTAGAAGCTGTTCTTGGAATAGTGGTAGCATAAGACTTGCACTTAGAACAGTTAGATGTAAAGACGCATTTCTCCATGGTGATTTGGAGGAGGAACTATATATGTAGCAACCGAGAGGGCTATGAGGTCAAAGGTAAAGAGGAGATGGTGTGTAAACCGAAGAAGAGCTTGTATGGCTTCAAACAAGCTCCACGTCAATGGTATAAGAAGTTTGAGTGCTTCATGATGGAGCAAGGTTATATTATATGTCATTTTGACCATTGTGTGTATACAAAGAAATTTGAGGATGGAAGTTATATTATCCTATGTTTATATGTTGATGACATGTTGGTTGCGAGTAAAAACATGCAAGAAATAAAAGTACTCAAGAAACAAACTAAGTGAATCCTTTGATATGAAGGATTTGGGGGCAGCCAGAGACAAATCCTTGGTATGAGGATAACTTGGGATAGGAAGGAATGGAAGTTGACTTTATCTCAAGAAGAGTACATTAAGAAGGTATTGGATAAGTTTAACATGCGAGGATGTTAAACTAGTTGGGAATCCTTTGGCGAGCCATTTTAAGTTATCAAAGGAGCAGTGTCCCAAGACAGAGCAGCAGAAAGAAACTAGATGTCCAAGTAACTTACTCATGCAGAGTTGGTAGTTTGATGTATGCTATGGTGTGCACTAGGCACGATATTGCCCATGTAGTGGGATTTGTGAGTAGATTTATGAGTGATCCGGGTAAAGAGCATGTGGCAAGCAGATAAAGTGGATCCTGCGGTATTTTAGAGGACCATGGGGACAGTTTTGTGCTATAGTGGATCAGACACCACTTTACATGGTTATGTAGATTCAGACATGGCTGGAGATGTAGACAGTAGGAGGAGCACGACAGGTTATATTTATACTATAGGTGGGACAACAGTGAGCTAGATTTCATGACTACAGAAGCTGGTGGCTTTGTCAACCACAGAGGTTGAGTATGTTGCTGCCACAGAGGCAAGTAAAGAGATGATTTGGTTACAACAATTTCTTGAGGAGTTGGGGCATAAGCAGGAGGAATGTAAGCTGCATAGTGATATTCAGAGTGCTATACACCTAGCTAAGAACTCTGCTTTCCACTCTAGGATGAAGCATATATAGTTGAGATATCACTTCATCAGGACAGCTTTGGAGGAAGATAAGTTGAAGTTGGATAAGATTCATACTAGTCAGAATCCTACAAACATGATGACCAAGGTGGTCACAAGGGATAAACTAAAGCTATGTTAAGCTTTGGTTGGTCTTCTGAGATGAAAGTGAAGGGTTGAGAAGCTTGCTCGGTGGAAATCGGTCTCAAGTGGGAGATTGTTATGTTTGTGGAGCCTATTTTCATGTTAGAGTGTGGTACACCTTCTATGTGTTACACTCGGGTATTTTTATGGCGGTCTGCCGCCGGTGAGCGGGTTAGGGGATTCGGGGTGAAGCCACCAAAGAAAATTTTCATGGGTGGTTTATTATCCCATGGGTAATGGGTAATCGTTATGGGCTATTTTTGGGACCATGATTTTTTCGGTACTCATTGTTTTGTAAAACCGCCTCTTTGGCTACCCATAGGTTTATGGGACGGTTTTGTTTTTGCCCATTGTTTGATACCCATGGTTTTGTAAAACTGCTTAAGTAGTTTTCTATTTATATGGTCTTATGCATATGATAGATAGACAAGAAAATGTATTGCAGATGTGTTTTGAATTCGGGTGTGAATTATGTAGAGTTTGTTGAGCATAGCTCCAAATGGATCTGGGTATTGTATTGAGAGAGTGGAGGCTTGTAATAAAATTTGAACAAGTGATTCTTGGTGGACGTAGCCCAAATTGGGTGAACCATGTTAAATCTTGTCTCTCTATGTTGTGTTATTTATCCCGCACTTTTATTTGAGATCTGTAATATTTTCTCGCATATTAGTTTCTACTGTACATCTCGTAAGAAGGGATTATTCCACATATTTTATCTACTATTTCCTAACAATTCATGAGAAGGAAAACTAGTATAGATGGGTCAAGGAGGGATCAGCTACAACATCCGAGCACACTAGCATAAGACATAAAAGTTACTATGGTGAGTTCTAACCAAGAAAAATGACTTATTCAGAAAATCATAATCAATTTTGTTTACTTTTGTTAAAGTATAAACAAGATGGGATAGAATTTTCAGAGATTTGTAACCAGGGAAAGCATGATTTGGATAGTATTATTCAGTCCTTTCAGGAAGTTTTTCAAGCTCCTAGTGGGTTACCACCAAAATGGGAAGTAGAGCATGAGATTCAGCTATTGCTAGAGTCCCCTCTACCAAACATTAGGTTGTATATGCAATCCTTACTTGAGAGTACTGAAGTAAAGAAACAACTCCATGAAATACTAGACGAAGGGGTGATACGTCGAGCACCTCACCATGTGGTTCACCTATTGTGATGGTGCCAAAGAAGGATGGTTCTTGGATAATGTGCATTGACTACCGTGCTTTGAACAAGATCACCATAAAGAACAAATATCCACTTCCCGCATAGATGATCTCTTGGACCAGCTTCATCATGCCAAATTCTTTCACGAATTTGGTGTTATCAATGAATTACAACACCCTCAAATGGTTTATGGATCTTCTTTTCTAAGGCAAGGTCATTTGGTGTGATTGGATAACATGGGTACTATATTCAAGTTGTGGGACTTGCTACTTGAGATAGACCTTCAGAGAAAGATGGTTCTTGCTCCTAAACTACCTACCACAATCTACTCTAATGCATGCAAAACCGATTGTCCTAATCTAACCTTCCAAGGGACCAAGGAGAGAGAATTCATAAAAAATGAAATCCTACACTACAACGGTGATAAACCAAAAAGGAAGGGTGTGAGAGTAGTCTTCTAATGTTGAAAAATAGAAGTAAAATGCATACTAGAAGGGGTGATAATAGTTCTCCACAATCTGGAAAATGCATTCACAACAATATTTCATACATGCACAATAATAATGAGTCCTTGAAAGAGCATAAAAATAGACACAATATTCTTGTAATGAAGGTTGAAAGGGAAAGAAGAGTGCAAACAAACATAGCAGGGGAAGATGCATCCACAAACTTGTATTTTATTGCTTCATGATATGCACAGTTCAATCTATTACAAGATAAGGGCCTAGATCACCATGCAAGGAGTCCACTACAAGGGCTCTGCAGCACATTAGCTTCACAAAGTAATTTTGATAGAGATTTTATACAATAAAAATCCTACTTCTATAATGAGCCCAACACTCCAATTTATAGAAAAATAAGAAGAGAGAGAGAGAGGGAAAATAGAAATCCCAGAAATATGTCCTTTAACCACTTGTAAGAGGTATTAAATGGAGTGAAATGATGTTATGTTGCTTGCAAAAGGCTCCCCATACTATCCCATGACTTGTAGCAGTGAAATATGTCAGCCCATGCTTCATTCAAGGCATCCAACTACAAAATAAAACACTATTCTAAACTTGGTTGCATTTTTGAAAAATCTCTATCTATCGTTAATAAAATATGGAATTTCTTGATTTCTATGCGTTAGGCTTAGAGCCAAAATTCCAATGGCACAAATTTCATTTGATTTGGTTGAGAAATGCAAAAGTTATGTCCTTCGAGTCCAAACACTATTTTGGGTCTGCTGGACATTTTTGTCATTCGACAGAATGAGCATTAATTGAATGGAGCTGAATATATTTATTTTATTTTAATATATTTACCCTTATCAAAATTAATAAATCCACTTTTTGTGATGTAGAGGACATCATGCTCATTCCAGAAAGTCTAATTTTATGAAAATCAAAGCTCGGAGTCAAAAGTTATGGCGTTTGAAGTTTAGGAGGTCAAACATTGACTTTTTCTCTTCATTGTGGCTATTTTGGCAAAATCGGGTCCATGTGTCCTAGTTGGACACATTCTTTTGCATCACCCAATTTTGGATTCCTTGTCCTTACATGTCTCTGTTGACCAAGCCATGAGGGCCATTGACTTATGCATTCACAAAGCATCCGATTTAGCTTCGCTCTTTGTGCGACGATTTCACCTTTCGCGTCCCGCGTGTAATCAGAGTTGCAGATGTCCCGCAAACCACGCGGGATGAAAAATTCCACTTTTTTCCGATTTTCTTTGCTTGCATCCATTTTGGCTTTGTGCATCCCCCATGTACCTACATCCCAACTATCCCGTGGACCGCCCTATGGGACAAAAATGTCTGATTTTTCCGCAAAACACCAAAGTGAGCCCATTTTCGATTTTTTGAATTTTCTCTAACTTCTTGGATTTTTTCCTGGATGTAGAAGCTAGAGGAAACCAAGTGGACCCCAAAAATGTGATTTTTGCCTTGGGATGAAGAATTTGATGCATGTTATCAAAAGTACCTTGAGGGTTGAATTTTGGATAACATTGGATCTCAAGTCCGGATATCACCAAGTTAGAATGATGAGAGGAGGATATATAGAAATCGCCTTCAAAACAAAACATGGTTTGTATGAATGGTTAGTACTTTATTTTGGGTTATCACAATGATACTGCTACATTTATGAGATTGATGAATGATGTAATGCGGGATTTCATAGATTCATGTTTCATTGTATATCTAGATGACATTCGATTTTTTACTGATTGCCACATGGGAAGAACATCTAACCCATTTACAACAAGTCTTGCAAGTTCTCGGGGGAGAAAGATATGCTTTGTAATATGAAGAAATTTGAGTTTGCCAAACAATCACTTATCTATCTTGGGCACGTGGTTGGAGGAGGAGATCTACGAGTGGATCTAAACAAAGTGGAAGCCATCACTAATCGACCAACACCAACAAGAGCCACATAGACTAGGAGTTTTGTGGGTGTATTACAATACATGGAAGTTCATTCGGGATTCTCCATGATTGCAACACCTCTACTGACACTAGCTACAAAGAGTAAGGGTTTTGGTAGGGTAAGGAACAAGACAAATCCTTTGAGTTATTAAAATACAAGATTAGTCATGCTCCATTACTTGCTCTTCCTAATTTGCAACAACCTTTGGAAGTAGAGACAGATGCCGGTGATTACGCCATGGGTGCAATTTTACTTCAAGGAGGTAAACTCTATCTTATCATTCTCGAAACTTTCACTTCAGAAGTTAAAGGATATTCAATATATGATAAGGAAATGTATGCACTAGTTCAAGTAATTAAAAAATGGAAGCATTATTTTTGGGTAAAGAAACTATTGTGCACATTGACCACAAACCTCTCCAGTATTTGCAAGCATAGTCTAAATTCATAGCGAGTAAGATACTACAAATGGATGTGATTCCTTCAAAGAGCTCCATCCGGGTGATAAAATACAAGAAGGGTAGTATAAATTTGGTGGCATACATGTTGTCTAGGCCACCCACATAAGAGAATTTTTCCTGTTTGCCATTATCTCTCAGATCGAGCCCTTCACAAAGGAAGCTTACAAAGAGGCATATGCCTAGGAAAATACTTTGGGGTGACATTTCATTAGTTGCATTCCCAAGGGGCTGAAAGGATAGGGATTGAAGATTGTTATCTCAAATACGGGCTTCTACCGATGGGGGAAGCTTTGTGTGCCAAAAGAAGAAATAATTCTATTGATGAGGAAAGCACATACGTCGAAAGTAGCAAGACATTTTGGTGTTGGTAAGACCTAGCCCACTTGAAAAGGTACGTGTATTGGCCCAATATGCAAGAAGAAGTATAAAAATTTATACATGGATGTAAACTTTGTTGTACTAACAAGCCTTAAGACTAGGAAGGAGGGTTTGTATATGCCTTTGTCAATACCTACTCATCTCATGTGGTAGGACATTTCTATGGATTTTGTAGAGCATTACCTATGTCTAAACATGGCCATAACTATCTATATGTTGTTATTAATAGATTCAAGTAAGATGTGTATTCTTATGGCATGTAAAAAGAAAATAAAAGCACATGAGGAAGCAAATATTTTATTTTCTAATGTATGGGTACATTTTGGCTTGCCAAAGTCTATTGTTTCTGATAGGGATTCTAGGTTCTTGAGGAATTTTTTGGACTACTTTGTGGGACAAGACAAATACCAAGTTACAGAGGAGCACAACTTTCCATCCACAAAAAGATGGATAAACAGATATAGTAAATAGGACTTTGGTACAATTGATTAGAGGGTATAATAAAAATATCCAAGGACTTGGGATGATTCCTTAGCCTACATTCAACATTCCTATAACTGGGTAGTACACACATCCACTATGAAGTCACCATTTAAAGAATTCTTGGGATATCTACCATAAATCTGCTAGATATAGCAGTTGGGAAGTAGCATGAGGAGGACATAAGGCACAAAGGTGACTAGAGAAAAAAATTCATTAAGAGGATCCGAAAAATCCATCTCAAAGTTAAAGAACACATAGAGAAATCTCAAGCCAAGTATAAAGCTAGGCATGATCAACATAGGAGACAACATAGGCTACATATGGGAGATAGAGTTTGGATTTACTTGAGAAAGGAGAGATTACAAGGTAAAGCACGTAAACTCAAGCCACTACGATATGGGCCCTTCACCATATTGGATCAGTTGAGAAAATGCTTTTGAATTGACTTGCCACCATTTATGAGGATGTACTCTGTAGTAAATTGTGAGAACTTGCACCTATATGAGCCATCTATACTGGATGAAGATGACGGAATACGTTGCTACTTTCCATTGAGGATTGTGTCTTAGAATCATGAGGAAAATTGGAGGAGGATGTAGTGCTACGTAAAAGGTCAGAGAGACTAGGAGAGGTCTGCAGGAGTCTTGGCAGATTGGACTAAAAGGAAAGACACCAAGGCAAGCCCGGTGGTACTCAAAGGAGCAAGTGAGGGAATTATTTCCTCATCTACTCCCCCACTAAGCTTTTGTGGGACAAAAATCCTCCTAAGCATGGGAGGTGTGATCCATAGGGATCCAAAATGAATCTACTTCATCAAAACAGTCAACACGAAGAAGGAAAAATGAAAACACGGAGGTTCTGTCTTTTTAGTAACAGGACTACCGCTTTGTGTAGAGCGGTGGTTATAGAACCACTACCCAACTAGGGTAGTAGTCCTAGGACCTCTAGTCTAGATTGGATGGTGGTCCTAGCTCTTTCAAACAGAAAACAAAAATATGAAACAAACAACGCATAATCCCGACTTGGATGATTGTTCATGTCTCTTCTCCTCCATGACCTTTCCCATCCTCCAGTGCATGGGAGGACATGGGAGATGCTATAAATACATGTTTATAGAAGAGAATAAGATCATCAAAGCATGAAAGAAAGTGAGCAAGAAGTTCTTAGTGCTGGAATTGTGTTTTGTAGAAGAAAGGAGTGTTGAGACAGAGAAAGCAAGTATTTGGGAGGAAGTGTGAGATATTATCTACTTCTATTTCATACCGATTGTAATTCTGTACTTGTTATTTTTGAATTGGCCAATAAAAGTGGGAAGAAAGAGAAATTTCCCTTCCCAACTGATTTTTCCTCCTCTGGAGGTTTCCAAGATAAAATTTGTTGGTGTTTATGAGATTAAATTCTTTCCTTTCCTACAATTGTGGATTCTAAGCATAAGCATAATTCATTCACTAGCTATCTCTGTCATTTTCTAATAGAAAGTAGAACAACAACATTTATTTGTGTTTCTATGGATAATTCCAAAGTTGAAGAGTTCACATATCACCTCCTTTGTCACACCTTTGATGTTGTGTTGTTGAGACATGTGGAGGATTCCTCTCACTCCTTTATACTTAGCCGAT
Source organism: Taxus wallichiana var. yunnanensis (assembly GCA_018340775.1). Taxonomy (NCBI): domain Eukaryota; kingdom Viridiplantae; phylum Streptophyta; class Pinopsida; order Cupressales; family Taxaceae; genus Taxus; species Taxus wallichiana. The sequence continues at coordinate 861,299,504 of CM031235.1, forward strand.
TCGGGCTTCAAGTGAATGTTGTCTTTCTCCATTTTTTCCTGATGAGATTTTGATCCCCTTTAACGTTGTTTGGCCTCATTTTCCTGACCTTTCTCCTCCATTGTCGATTCCACCTACCCCTTTGATTTGGGATTGAATATGAGCTCACAGGACTAAACCGACCCTTCGATTTTCTCCTGTGCAGGGTTTTCGAACAAATCCTTCCCATTTTGGCTAGACCCACAAGCTCATCTTGCAAGCTTGCTTGATATGAATGACTCGATCTTAACCTAGCTCATCCCTGAAGACCCCAAAATCTGTGAGCTCGATCGTTCCAACAATCCTCCATACATGCTTTGATGCTCCTGATGACTCACCTACCAACTCGGATCTTAGAAACCACTATCCCCAAACTCCAAACACCACAATCTTCGAACCCCGAAAGACATAATCTCCAAATCCCAAAAACCCGAAACTCTAAAATTTGGAGTTTTGGGCTTCAGAAATATTTGACTCGTTCAATGTTTCTGACCCCAAAATCTTTGAAATTTGAAATGAAATTTTCCAAAATAAAAATCTGAAAGCTCAACTCAACTCAGCCTACCTCGTTCTCGAGCTCTATCTCCCACTTCAAGCACTCGATCCCCGATTCACTACTCTTCCAAGTTTCCTAATCTAGTAAAACAATGGTTTCACGGCTCACTAAACTAAGCTTAATTTTTGGCTTGAATCCACGATCCGAGTTTCTTTCATGATGACAAACTGAGCTTGTAACATGACTCTACGAGCTTATCCTTACGCAGGTAGTTTCAGCTTTCCCATGCATGCTCTGGTCTATTGATTTCAACTCGTGCAAGAATTGACATAGCTTGGACTGAGATCCTACCACTTCTATGTTTCTACTTCACATGAATTTGGGCTATTTGTGCCTCAGAAGGCTGACTTACAATTTCCATTACCTAAAGTACCAACACAGTTCGGCCCCCATCCGTTTAGGCATCCTGCTCATGTTTGATCACTACCGAGCTTGACTCAGAACTATTCCTGACTCATCAAGTAAACACCATGCAAACTATATGATCTATTTTTTTGAGCCATTTGGTGTGCGTAGCAAACATGCCCAAACTCACCCATGTTATCTAATGATTTTCTGAACCTATCATCTCCGTGCTCAATCCGAGTTCCTGGTCCTACGTTTAATGAGTCATTTGACTTCTCCAATGCCAAGACCCTTGTGAAAATGATGCTCCACATTGTCATACGACGAGCTCATCTTCGTGGATATTTGCACATGTTTATGTCCTAAGCTCGCTAATTATTTATTTCAATTCCTACCTCAGTATCATGTTATAAACCGTGAGCTCAAACCGAGCTACCAACGTATCTTGAAAACTTACAACTCGTCCTTTAGCTCGAGTGAGCCATTTGAGCTCGAAGCTCCCCTCCTAGGAAATTTCACACTTACTCTCAAAATTTCTGAATTTCCACCATTCCCTTGAACCGTGAAGATTATGAAATGAAAATAGGGCCTTTTTAGGTGTGATTTGACTCTGATTATCTATGCCTAGGTCAGTTGGAGATGGGCCTGCAAGTGCCAATCTCCTTGCCATGAGAAAACCTTGGGCCTCTAGAACTAGGGAAATGAGAGAATAGTTCAAAATGATCCTAAACCATCCTAGAACACCACAAACCTTCTAGAAGCACAAAAATTTTTTTTGTAGGCCCCAAGTTCTTTTCTGAAGACCTAAAATTCAATAGGACCCTGTTGTCCAATTTTTCCATGTATGTAAAATTGGATAATAGTGCATGAACTAGAAGGTAATATAAAAGATAGAAGTGGATAGGTAAGCCATGGTGAGAGTGGAGGTGTGGTAAAGATAGTGGTAGGAGGCACTCATGAATAGGTAGGTGGAAGATAAGGTAATGAACCGGTAGGGGAACATGTAGGGGGAAATGTAGAAGGTTAGGTGGAATGGAAGGTTGTGGTAAGGATGTAGGTTTCTTCATTTTAGTTTTACCTAGGGTAGGAAGTTTCTTGACTACGGTTGATGGATGGGGACCTTAGATGGATGGAAGTGAAAAAGTTTAAAGAGGAGGAGTGGGAGAAATCGGAGTATGAGGTCTGTTGGCAAGAACATTTTTTTGGGTGGAAAAACTTGTGGATTTTTTTGCCCTATTGGAATCTAAGTCCCTCTACTTAATCGATGCAATTGTCATATATACATGTGTGAATAAAGGTGGATTTATGTGGTGGACTTTTGATTACGGATCCAATAGGGGCACTCCACTGACCTTGTGGAAAATCTAGCAATCTCTTGCTAGGGAATACTTTTTCTGAAGAGCAGGAAAGGGGAGTGAGAATGTAGGAGAACTAATGTTACATGTAGAAAATAATATTCCTACACACACTAGTTAGAAGTTTCATCACATGCACTAAAATTAAGAGGAAACAACTCTGCAAGTAGCAATAAGACCAAATAGAATTTTTGATCACCAAGTATCAATAAATCCCTTAGTCAAAGAAAGCTAGAAACTCCTCTTCTTGTATTAATTACTAAATAAAAAGTTGCAAATAGTGGAGAAATGGAGGAAATTTGAGAATGGGGGAATGGAAGAACTTGGCTATCTCCTTTGTTCTCTCAATGCACTCTTGAGTATACAAAATCAATCACCAACCCTTTGAAATGGGAATGGTTTTATAATTTATAGGAAGAGAAATGACTCTTCACATACTCCCCAAAGACTCTTTATATGTCTCGACATCACTTAAGACTCTTCACCTTCCTAGGAAAAAATTAAGTCCCTTTTTATAACATAAAGGTGACTTATTACATTAGAAACATTAAGACATATGAAAAGTGCAGCACCAACACAAGATTATGATATTGAGGAGAGAAAATTTGGGGGAAGAGAAGAGAGAGAGTAGAAAGAAGAATAAGAAGGAAGAATGATGTCGATGATGACAGATTCCACCTCTGATAAATCCTACTAATCCTTCTAGATGACTTGATGAAACACTCCAATGTGATGAACTCTGAATATTCAAACTCTTGCACACACTAAGAAAATTCCTTTGGATGACATGTGAACATCTGTGAACTAAGTGTTTAAAAACACTGTCAAATGACTCATTCGGTGGCCATGAGTATCACTCATGAAGATCCTCCTTTCAAGGACCAAAGCCTTGGAACGGTTCTTTCCCTAGGACTCCCTACAATGTTGCTGCACTACTCGGATGATTTGGATGTGATCTTGATGAAGCATCTTATGAATAATCTAACAATGTCAACTATCAATTCTACCTCCCGCATACCAATTGAAGCATGAAATGAGTTTTGAAAGACATTGTTGACATCCTCACTATCACCTACTATGCATAGTATGATGATAGAGACTATACTTTTTTCTATCTCTTACTCGAAAGTGAAAGGTTGTGCTAGCTTCTTCCCTGTCCATTTATGCTTCATGATTTCTTTAAAAAAATAACTTACTATTTTTAGTAAGTATGAAAAATCAGCTTGCCTCAAACCTCAATTAGATGTTGCAACTCATATTTCCCTTTCTCCTTGCATTCCTCTCACCTTCTGGATCAATTTTCTATTTTTGGTAGGTGCTCATGGGACCACTTACTATTTTTAGTAAGTTTCAATTTTGGACCAAGATGACCATTTCAATGATCTCTCCTTCTAACACATCTTTTGTGTCCAAAGTGTCTCCTTCGCAGGTTCTTTTGTTGATGACTTTCCCAAAATAGCAATCCTCCATGCATAAGGTCCGTTATTTTTAGAAAGTTGGATTTTAGTGACCATAATTCCATGGAATGAAGTTCTCGATATGGGTTTTTTTCCCAATATCACCTGTATGTAATTTTTGTTTACCCAATCAATAGTTTAGGATATTTTAAACTTTTAAAATTTTGATCCGTAGCACTTCGAACACGATAGCCATTTATGGACCTTGAAAATTTTAGGTCTAGTTTTCTCCTCCGTTTGTGATGAAAAATAATATTTTGATATGGGTTTTCTCTTCTTATCTCACTGGTGAAATTTCTCCTCGACCTAGTTGTCGGTTTGACGAGAAATTGAACCTTTTTATTCGTTGTGCAAAGAAATGGATTTCTTTACTGTGAACTTTTTGTGCCATGGAAGGAGGGTTTAAAGGTGTGGTTTTGATGTTTTTCAAGAGTGAATAACTCAACAATATATGGTTCATTGTTCATGTGTAGTGGTTTGCAATATCTCTTCAAATTTCTATTTCACAACCATGAAGGATTTCTCTATTTCTTCGGTTCGTTCTTTGTTCTTCTTATTGGTTTAATTAAAATTTACTCTATGAATTAGGTATTATCATAGCTAAGAGGATTTAATTTTTGTGAGGGATCTCATTCAAGATTCAATAATGGTGTGGTGGATGAGTAGTTGTAGAGGAAGTTGTTGTGCATGGAGAAGTTAGAAGTTAGAAGTGGGAAACAAGAGGGGTTTTAAAAATTTGAAATAAAGCTGAGTAGGGATGAGGAAAATTTTCATGTCCCTGATGTCCCTTAAGAATTAATGGATGTGAGGGACATAAAATTTCACATGGTTCGTCACGATGACAAGTGGAGGAGATCCAATGATTGGGGATTTGAGTAAAAAAGTAGCTTTAAAGCACCGAGGGCGGGAAGTTGGTCACATGAGGAACCATGAGTCTCCTTGGGGGCTAGGTGAATTTTTTTGTCCCTGATGTCCCATAGCACAAAGAGACATGAGGTACATCAAATTGCATGGCGTGCTAGAAGATGACATGTGGCGGCAATCTAACAAGGGATTAAGGCTCCACTAGCTCCCTGGGGCTAAATCAAGCGGTCCGAGAGGTTGTATGAGGATCCAGAGGGATTTTATGGGCTAGGAGTATTTTTATGTCCCTCATTTCCCTTTGGTTGAGGGATGCAAGGGTTATGAAATTGTGTTAAGATCCTGGATCCGACACGTGTCCCTGTTCTCAAAAATTGACTAACTCCCGAACTCGCTCTTAGAGGGTAACTTGAAATAGCGATAACTTGAGCTCCCAATGGAATTTTTTTCTAAAATATTATATGATATTGACTGAAAATGGAATTATGAATCCAATGGTGGGGTTTCAGGTCTTTATTCCTCCATTTTATCCTTGAACAAGGGGATTTTTTTAATCGGCTCGCTTCTTTATGCACGGTAAAAAACCATTTATAAACCTATTATGCCAAGGTTTTGTGAAAAATACGATTTTAGCATATTTTAGGGGTTGGAATTACCTTTCCAATGATGCTTTTTTTGGCTTTTAAATCCATCCGAGCTCCTAAAATCACCTCCCGAAGCTCAATAACTCTTTTTATCTTGTCCACTACTTAGGCCTATGAACCCTAATTTTGGTGAAACTACCCCAACTTCTTCGAATCCTTCTTGAATCTTCCTAAATCAATTCCATGATAATCCAAGACCTTTATTCACCTCCATGTCTAGTTTTTATTCTTTTACGCTACATGGGGTTGTTCCATCTAGGAAGGCTGGTGATAGCCCTTCCCAACATCGCCATAAATAGTAGTTTTGAAGAACTCCTAAAATCACCTAAGGGGGCTGAATTAAATTTCCTAAATCATCTAGGTGACTGATTTAACATCATCTAGGAAGTCATGGGGATGATTGGGTAGACCTGGAAGTACCTCAAAAGGATAGGACTTGAAACTTTTCAAGTCACAAGGGTATCATTGTCATGCTTGGAAAATTTACAATTTCTTCTTGTTGTGCATTTGAATGAAAACAACCTGTCTCTTACTTGGGGACATGGTATGGACTGAGTATAGTGAAGAAATGACATGAAGAATCCTAGAATCTAAACTTTATGACACATAGACCAGTTCCTTATCCACTAGGCCTTGTGGAGTCACTAGAAAAATAGGCTACACAACTTTCTTTATGAACACACACCCATACACTCGAACAAATAGAAGGAAAATCACACGAGGGGAAAATAACACACAAAAAGAAATGGAAATTATATACGGGGGAGTTTATAGAGGTGGGGAAAGGATATACACATACCCAAAAATGGGTTGAGAAAAGTACATGCCATCATGAAATAGCAGATTGAAGTTTGACCATTGAAGCACAAAATTGTTTGATCAAACCATGATTTTGTGATGGATTTGTATGGCTTGATAATAAGAAGGTTGACCAATATTCCATTTTCATAATCATACTACACAGAGAATGTTATTACATCCAATGAACACTTTGTTATCTTCTTTAGATCTTGTACCTTGATGCTCCTGCTTGATGCCTTGTGATCATGAGACAACGTTCTTCCATGTCTTCAAGAGTGGGAAGATATCCATCCTCTTTAATTACCACTTTAAATATTCTCCTACATCAGCAAGGCACTTGGAAGGAGAGAGAAAAAACTGATTTTCTTCCCATTCACCAACTTCTTTGGATGTCCCACTTTGTTTCCTAGAACAATTCTCTTCAATGAAAATCAACTCAACATTTTCCTTATTATCATCCTCCATGGTAGGGATGTTGTCTTCAAGATTAAGAATATTCCATAATCTTCCTTATTTTACACTCACGAACCTCTTCACATTGTGTGAAAGGAAAAGGAATGTTTTCAAATCCATTCTCATCAACCAAAGCATTGGGTAAGTCATCCATTTCATCCATGCATTTGTGTTTCAATATCAAACATTGGTGTATCAAAAAGAGGAGCACAAATGGCCTCATACCTATCCTACATTTTCATGGCCTAGGTCAAGAGTTTAAAAATGAGTTGAGAATATTCAATTTATTTTGTAACCTTCAAGATGTCTTGTACTAATGGTTCTTTTGTGTTTTCTATAGATTCATCTTCATCCTTATTAGAAAAACCTTCATGTTATGCCTTCGGAATACTCACATAATCAGGTTTTTGTATCATTCTAAAGCTCATCAAATTCTAGGAAATCATCACCTTAACTTTATTTTTCAAGCTTTGCTTCACTTTCCTAAATCTTAACATTTGCGTTCACAGGTGGGGCCTCCAAGGCAAGCCTTTGGGGTGTTCCTATAATTTGATTTGTGTTGTTTCTTTGAGAAGATAATTAATGAAGTCTATCTCCAAAGATGCCATCTCGTTTTCCAATTTATGTAGCATTGGATTTTTTCTCTCATCTTTAGGATGTTGGACCTTTCCCTTTGATGGATTATTAATCTTTCTAGAGAGGATGAGACCATCATCAAGTTCAATGGCCATCCTTTGTGCTTCTGCAATGTTCCTTAGTTGAACTCTTTGTAGGAAAAATCCTACCTTCGGTGATTGAGCATTGATAAATAATCTCTTGACATTATTTTCAAATGACGAATCCTCTTCCGGTATCATACAAAGTAACCATTTGAAATGATCCATGAAGTCTCTCATATTTTCACCTACTCCTTTCTTCATTTGAGCCAACTGCACCAAGAGGTCTGATAGTCTTCAATTGATATAAGTCTTTCCTCAAAGGAAGTTTTGATGTCATTCCAACCAGTGATGGATTAGGTAGGTAGGAGGTAGAACCATTCTACTAATTTTTCTTTGAAAGATTCCATGAACAATCTCACAACAAAATTTTCATGTTCAACTCCAAGAATCTCGTATGATGTGGTGAAATTGGAAATGTGTTCTTTAGGAATTTGTGTTCCATCACCTTTGAAATTTGGAAATTTATTGTGGGAACTTGTTGGTAGATCATGAAGACGTGGTTAGAGAGCGAGAAAGCCCGTATTTCTTCCCTATGGAGTAATGGGTTGAGGTCTTTTCGCTTCATCCACCATTTTGTTTCTATTTTTTCTCTTGCTTCTACAAATTCTTCTTCCTCTAGGAACTCAATTCCCAATGGTGGTAAAAAATTGGAGAATTTGGAAGGGGAGTATCAATAGAATTTTGGATGGGATTTCTTGGTGAACTACTTGATGGAATGGATGGGGATGACGCTTGAGAAAATTAGTAGTGATTGTCTCTAACTTGTTCTTTCTAATTTTTCAAAGCCTCGAAAGAGGGGTCGATAATTCCTCTCGATCTATTTAGCTTGGGGCTTCTCCTTTCAACCAGCTTTTGGAAATTCTTATAGTGGGTAATACAAAAGGACACTGTGGAATATGAAAGGTCATGTGTAGGAATTGATAGTGTATCTTTCAGCAATGGATTTCCATGAACTCTTTTTTTTTTTTTCAATATTTGATTTTTTTAATTTTTAGACCTTGTGGTAGTATTTTGGGTGCAAATGCTGCTAAATTTGGCCCATGGTGCGCACCAAAAAATATTGGCAAGAAAATTTGTCGGGTGGAAAAACTTGTGTATTTCTTTCCAATGATTTGAGAATCTAAGTCACTCTACTTAACCAAAGGCAAGCTTGCCATAAATACATGCACAAGTAAAGGTGGATGTTTATAGTGGCCTTTCACCAGCTTATTCAACAACATTTGCACTCCAGTGACCTTGTGACAAAGCTAGAAATATATTCCTAGGGAAGACTTTATCGAAGAGCAAGAAAGGGGAGTGAGAAAAGACATAGGAGGAGAACTAATTTTACACGTAGAAAATGACATTCCCGCACACACTAGTTAGAAGTTTCATCACATGCACTAAAATTAAGAGGAAACAAATCTGCAAGTAGCAATAAGACCAAATATAATCCTTGATCACCAAACATCAAGAAATCCCTTAGTCAAAGAAATCTAGAAAATCCTTCTTCTTGTATTAATTTCTCAAACAAAAGTTGTACATGTTATCTATTCTTTATCCCTGGTAAAATAGACAACTCAGAGGATGGGTTGAGAATTAGATAGTGATTCATGGATCATTCTAAAATTATATAGTTGGGTTTTTAATTTTGGGAACCATTACAAGTGATTCAGGGAAGTTTTGGATGTCTTGAAGCCATCCATCAGAAGTAGGCTTTCGGGCCTTAAGGAGTTTGCGGTGTGAAAGAGGACCTAACATTCAACAAAATATGTTGGTACCCATGTTAGTAATTATAAGTCCAAAAATGTACCTATGTAATCCATTTTCTATGCCCTACATGGTGGAAAATATGAGACATATTGAAGCATCATACACTTCCCAAGGTAGTTCATTCTTCTGGTGCACAACCAACCATCCCTAGAAAGAAGAAACAATTTATAGGTGATAAAGTAAACATTTGACCTTGATACCATAACCATTGGATTCAATTAGTAGTTTCCATAATAAATCATATAAAATTTCACCCGAAAACTCATCCAGGAGCTCTCAGAGTTATCGCCTCAGAAGTTGGTCGGCTAGGGGTTAGACGGGTCAAGGTTGGATGGTGGCGGTGTAGACACCCAGGGGTTGGTTGGGTCACATTTTTTATGCGTTCAAATGGAATTTGACACCCTTTTCACCATTCACACTTACATGACACCTAGGTTGGATGGTACAGCCATGTTGGATGGGTCATGGGGTTACACGGGTCAAAGTTGACGGTGGGGTTAGATGCCCAAGGGTTGGTCGGGTCACATTTTTGATGCTTCCAAATGGAATTTAACACCCGTAACACCCGTCACACTTGAAAAACACCTAGGTTTGATGGTATGGCAATGTTGGATAGGTCATGGGGGTTAGACGGGTCAAGGTTGGACGATCGGGGTTAGGCACCCGGGGGTTGGTTGAGTCACATTTTTTGACGTGTTTGAATGGAATTTGATGCCTGTCACACCTGTCACACTTGCACAACACCTAGGTTGGATGGTATGACCATGTTGGATGGGTCATGGGGGTTAGACGGGTTAAGGTTGGATGGATGGGGGTTGGATGCCCAGTGGTTGGTTGGGTCACATTTTTTTGACACATCCAAATGGAATTTGACACTCGTCCCACCCTCATATTGTACGACACACAGTTGGTCAGGTCATGGTTGGATGGCATGGATGGATGAGTTACAAACCTCACAAGGGTAGGTGAATGAATGACATCCCAAAAACCAGAATTAATGAGGCATGGCACCCATGAGCACCTGTACAGGAAAAGTACCAAATAGATGGTTTCCCATACCTCTTCAATGCATCATGTCGGTTGGTGACCCAATTTTCCTATATATTGTAGAATTCACCTCATTTTGAGGGGGATTTTTCCAAAAATCATAGGAACTTTATCAAATTTGTTTGAGCTATTATGAGCTAAAGGCCTCAAATTTGGGGTTATTGCAAAGGATTTTGGCTTGTACTTATGGTGTGATGGATTGTGCATGTCTTTGAGCAATAAAATTCATGTTTGTGTGTATCTATCTCTTTGTAGGGTCTATAGTTCATTGTGCTTTACAAACTTAGGGAATTGATTATTGTCTTGGAATGTGCGTTTCTACCATCCCTCTCCTTCTCGGTTCCTCCCTATTTTTCACTCATTGGGATTGTCCCATCATTTCTTGGTGCATCACCTTTGTTAGATTAGGTTTAATTTCTTACATCTCCTTAACCCTATCTCCTTGGCAAGTTAGAGTAGGTTTTAGAGTAGATCTTCTGTAAATTGTATGTGTGTACCTGAATAGAGGAGCAGGAACTGGCCTTCATCCAGAGAGCTCTCCGATTTAAAATTCCCACACTTTGGGAGAAATTCTATGTTATGCAATCACACAGAGAGTCTCAACCCATCACGTTTAAGACATTCTAGTGGGGTGTTATGATTACACATCAACATTTTTGGCATGCCTAGTGGAACAAATGTCAATATTTTCACTTTTATCAAGATTAGGTGTGTGTCTTATTGAATTTCTAGCCTCTAGAGGCTTTGTAACAACTCATCTAGTGACTCCATATTTCACATCCACTGGTTTCAGCAGCCCAAGTTTATCAAGTTCATGAGAAGAGTGAAAACCCGGTCTAGAGCAAGGGAAGAGGGTATCTTTGATTACTTGTAGTTATCTCCAGGTAGAGGAAGGAGAGGAAGAAGACCACAAAGATCACCATCTCCACCTAATAGAACCTTGTCTACACCTCCACCTGGTAGACCTTTTCTCCAATCAACAAGAGTTCTATAACCAATTAGGATGGCGTAACCCAATCCCTATGTCAACTTCATGGGAAGTAGCCCACTTGCCCTAAATGCTCAAAATCAGGTCCCGATTGCAACACTAAAGAATATTCCCTATTTCATAGGAGAAAATCATACTACTCTTACGGACTACATCTAGGACATCGCCAATAACCTGTGTAATTCACAAAATCAATGAAATGGATATTGTGGTCAATTTGTTAGCTTTATCTTTTAAAGGTAAAGATTTGCAATGGTTTAGGAGCCTAACAACAGGGTCTATCCAGAATTAGGACCATTTGTGCATAGCCCTCCACAATCAATTTGGGGAAAAGGGAGATAATCTATCTTTATTGGAAAAATTGACAACAATCAAGAGGGCTCCTAATGAACAGATGATAGATTTCAATTTTTGTTTCCAAAGGACATGGGATAGAATTTTTCTTGCAATGAGACCAACAGTTGAAGGTGCCTTTTTATACTTCCTGAAGGCTATAAATTCAGATATTGCAATGATGATACAATCCATGGGAGGTATAACTTTACCCGTAACCTATAATATTGCTATTAGAGCTAAAAACTGCTTGATTCAAGCTGGTAAGCTAGCACCAAGGCCACCAATGCCTCTCTATCTAGATATGGGAGCTCCTACAACTAGTCAAACACTTGAGTTGAATCCCATTCCATCCCCTAGGAATCAAAGAAATAGTGAGGCTTCTACTTCTTCAAGCACTTCAAAAGAGTTGTAGGAAGTCATGAAGCAACTACAGAACCTAGGGAATGAGCTAGTAACTATCAAGAGACAACAAGCTCAAAGTTCTAGACCATATCAGCCTCAAAATCAGTATCAAGCTAGACCCCCATACCAACAAAATAGATCACCAAATCAGGATGGAAATCAGAACCAAAACCAAGGACAACCTCAAGTCAGTGCCATTCTAACCATACAATCCAAATGCAACTTCAACATCAAAATCCTTGGTTCTAGCACAAAACAACATGGCACAAGAGTACGACTGGTGTTACCCTTGCAATCTCCCTCATAATCAATCAACGTGTTTCAATGGTACACTAAATTAGGCCTTGATGGTATAGACCATTGGTGTGTCCCCGAGCCAAACCAAGAGGGAAATCAAGTAGCAAGAAACTCAACAAGAGGTACCTCTAATGGAAACTACATTGGTTAATTAGCAAAAAAAAGATTTATGTGGAGTTAATCAACCACATTTTCAAGGCGTGGCTACCAAAAATGGTTAAAGAAGAGGAACATAGAGGAGGGACAACTATCTAATCCATTTGTTTCTTAGTCCACTCCTACATAAAAAGGAGTTGGTCGATCAAATGTAGTGTTGAATGTGTAAAATCAGCCCAAGGCACCCATTGTAGTAGCATATGTGCCTATTCAAGCTCCAAAAAGATCATGCCAAGTAAAGGGAAAAAAAAGGATAATTCATCCCCTTTCAACATCATTGACCAAATGAAGAAAACACATGTGAACATTTCCATGTGGGAGTCACTAGAAATTCTAGGACAATGAGATTTGTTGCAAGTGTAATGGCTAATTGGTCTATCTCAAATGGATCAAACCAAAGATAGGAGAAAGTTATCAATAATGTAGTGCAATAGGATTGGGGTCAACCAAGCAAGAATTTGAAGCCTCCACCATTGTGTCATTGCTTTTGGAAACCACTTAGTACAAAACTATATGATCAATTCAGGGGCAAGTAGCTTAGTAATGCCGAAGCAAATAATAGATCAATTGGGACTAAAGTGTGAACCAAGATTAAAAGTAGTAGTGATGTTGGATGGAACATCAGTGGGAATATTTGGAATCATCGAAGGATTAATCCACGACACTACACGCTTGCCTAAATGTCATGGTATTGTAGGATGTGTCTATAATTGACCTTCCGCCACTCTTTGCATTGTGTCTATCAAGGGACTTCACTACCAAAATTGGTGGATATCTATTTGTGGATTGGTCACACATGATTTTAGAACAAGGTATGGGACCAAAGAAACAATTAGGTCAGAACCAATTACAAAATTTCATATTGAGCCTCATGTGCCCAGTCTTATCAATGCAAATTTCTCAGCCTTTGACTAGGAAGAGTGTTCAACTGATCTGGAAATGGGTACCAAGGTCAAAGGTATTCCAGATTTGACTCTAGATGAATGGGCAAACAAAAGGCACATGTTTGACCCATTTAAGGAAATGGAAGAATCTGAATTGGGTGTATATTGTGTACACAAAGAAAATTCACCCATTCCTAACATCACCAAGCCAAAAAATAAGGATGACAATGAAGTTTGGAAACTATTTTTTGATGGCTCAAGAAGTAAACAAGGTGTTAGAGGTGGTGCAATGTTGGTTTTCACAATAGAGAATCAAGTATTATTCAACCTTTCATTTCCAGTTTTCCTATTCAAACAATACAAAGCTGAATATGAAGCTTTGATTCATGGCCTTCATTGGGATAGGAAAAGAGGCACAAAGAATTTATAGGTATTTGGTGATAGCGAGCTAATAGTCAATCAAGTCAGGGGGAAACATGCTATAAAGAACAACCTACTCAGGAGCTACAAAAATAGGTTATGTGACCGATGGAGGATTTCAAAGCCTTCAACATCGAGTCCATATGTAGGAAGAAAAATGAAGCTGCGAGATAGGATTGCATGAGTTGGAGAAAATTTTGATGTGGTGGATAACATCAAAAGAGACAAAACATAGCCACACATCCATGTGATTGTAAGGCCAATGATCAGCCAGAAAACAACACAAGTGGCAGGTGTTTGAGAATGTTCAATAGATCGTTAATTTCTTGTAAGAAGAGGATGAATTGTTAGTTAGGGATAGAGACAAATTAGAGTAGTAGTATGGGGATCATCTAGTGTAGTGTAAACAAACAAGCTTATCAAAGGATTGGTTACGTTGGAGTCCATATTCAACCCGAATGATCAATTTCGTAAGGAGAAGACCAACATACAGGTCAAAGGGGAAGATTCAAAACCTATCTCGGTTGGAGAAGGAAAAACACTCTAGATTGGCAAAGTGGCCACCGAGAAAGAAAGATATGAGTTCACACAACTTTGCCAAGAATTTCCAGATGTCTTCACTTGGAGTTACGAGGACCTGTGAGGTTTCAATCCGAAACTAGCACAACATACAATTGAATTAGATCTAGATGCTAAGCCCATCAAGAAAAATCAAAGACCATTCAACCCACACATTGAGCCTCTTATGAAGAAAGAGCTAAATAAGATGATAGAGGCAAGCATTATATTTCCAATCAAGCACTCAAGCTGGGTTGCAAACTTGGTACCAACTGGAAGAAGAACGAAGAAATAAGGTTGTGTGTGGACTTCTGAGACTTGAATAGGGCATCTCTCAAAGACCACTAACCACTCCCCTCAATGGAGCAAATATTGCAAGTGGTAACCGGATTAAAAATAGTTTCTCTCTTAGATGGTTACTCGAGGTATAATCAAATAATGGTAAAAGAAGATGACTAGTTCAAAATGGCTTTCACCACTAAATGGGGCACATATACCTACAGGAAAATTTTGTTTTTATTGTCTAATGCCATAGCCACTTTCCAAAGGGCAATGGACATGGAATTCAAGGGGTTGATCAACAAAATAGTACTAATATATCTTGACGATATCACTGTGTTCTCTAAAAACATAGTAGATCACCTCTTTCATCCGAGACAGGTATTTTAAAGATGCGTAAGATTTGGGGTATCATTGAATCCCAAAAAATTCATATTCCTAGCTCACGAAGGCAAGCTCCTAGGCCATATTGTGTCAAAGGAAGGATTGACAATTGAACCAGAAAGGTTTGAAGAAATTTGAGCATTGCCCTTACTAAGTCATAAGAAGGCTCTCCAAATATTCTTAGGGAGAATCAATTTTGTCCACAGATTTTGCCAAATTTTTCCACTCTTATAAAGCCAATAACGCTGATGTTGAAGAAGAGAATGGAATTTAAGTGGACAACTGAAGGAAAAGCAAGTTTTGAAGTGATAAAAGAGGCTATATCTCAAGCTCCAATTCTCATGAATCCAGACTTCTCTAAGGAATTCATGCTCTATGCCTTTGGTGGTGGGAACACAATTTCTGCAATCCTAGTGCAACAAAAAAAGGAGGGTTTTGAATAGTCGGTTGATTTCTTCAAGTAAAAGTTTGGAGGACTATGAAGTGAGGTAATCCTTCATTGAAAAGAATGTCCTTGTACTAATTAGGGGCTTAAAGAAATTCAAGCACCTAGTCTTAAACAACAAGATCCAAATACTAGTTTCCCATATAGGAGTCAAGGACTTCCTTCTAAAAAAAGACCTAAATGAGAAACGTGCAGGTGGATCACCCACATCATGGAATATGACATTGAAATTAAATTCACTAAGGTGGTCTTCAGAAAAGGATTATGTGAACAAGCTAGCCTCGAGTCAACAAGTTGAAGTAGGTGATGAAAATGAAGTTGTTTTGGTACTACAAGACGGTCAAGAGCAGAAAAATGATGATGTGCCCACTCCTTGTTGGACTCAAAATATGATGCACTTCCTATAGATTGGCCTATGCCATCCAGAAATGAGAAAAGTAAAGAGGAGATATTTTAGATTACAAGCCATTCCATATGTGCTTGTTGATGGTGTTTTGTTCAAGAAAGACATCAATGGTGTTTTATTGAGGTGTATCGAAACAAATCAAATTGAGAAATTGTTACAGGAGTTTCATGATGGAGAAGTTGGAGGAAATTTTCCCCACATGTAACTTGAGTTCTCAAGATAATGAAGACAAGTTATTATTCGCCCACAATGTTCAAAGGATCGTTGTACATGGATAAAATAATGCAAAAATTTGCATTCTTCATAGGAAAATAAAAGTTAGCAGCACTTCCATTGCACCCAATTTCAGTTGACCAACCATTCATGCAATGGGGATTGGACTTCATCAGGGTCATCAATCCAAATTCAAGCCAAGGCCATAAGTGGATACTCATGGTAACATATTATTTCACTAAGTGGACCGAGGCGGTAGCACTCAAAGAAGCAAACGAGTCTAGCATACTAGACTTTTATGAAGGAATAGTGACTAGGTTTAGAGTACCGACCACTATCATATCAGACAATGCATTAGCGTTCCTAGGTTCCAAGATCACAAAATGGGTCTGTTAAGAATGGAATCTACTTGAGAACCTCTTCAAATTATTACCCACAAAGGGTAATGGGTAGGTAGAGTCCACAAATAAGAATTTTCTAAGAATCATCAGGAGGAATCTAGATGAAAACCAAAGGACATGGCATACAAAGCTCAAATTAGCCTTGTGGGCTGACAAGATCACACCAAAGAGGTCTACAGGTAATTCCCCTTACAAGTTGGTCTATGGGAAAGAGGCAGTGTTGCCTATATCATTAGAACTACCTGCATTGGAGCTCATGAAGTAGAAGCACATAGCTCGCATGACATGTGAAAGGAGGCTCGGGACTTAGTCAATTTGGGCACCCAAGGTAGAACACGTGAAAAGTGTGATCGGTTACATGTGTGGATAAGATGCCACCTAGTGATAGGCTGGCCCAGGAAAGAGCATGCCCTGATGGAATCTTCTAGAAGATCATCATGAGATGGAGTGGAAAGCTCAGCCTGGAGGAGCATGCTCGCATAAAGGACCACATTCGACACTTGGTGCCAGATCTGAGGGTGCTGGAAGGTGAGTTGGCAGTGCAGGAGAATTATAAATACAAGTGCCTATGGAGTAAAAAAAAAAGAGAGAGATAGAAGATATCTAGAAGTACGAGGTATAGTGGGTTAGAGAGTGAGTGGAGCTCTGCAGAATTACTGTGAGGGGATATTTGTATTCAGGAAAGAATGCACTAAGCATGGAGTTGTAATTTTTCTTTTTTTGTTAGCTTAGTTACATATGTCCAGTGATATGCATGACTATGGTCTGCTCTCTGTGACTCTCTGTAATGAATCAATGAATATAATGAGGTTACCTGTTATATATAGACATGGATATCAATGGTTTTAATGCACATTTCTCTCATATGAGTTCTCTTTCCTTTCATGCTATGTATGAATGCTTGTATAATTCTTTCTATCATAATGCATGTTCTAGATTCTATTAAAGTACTCGGTCTGAAGTGACTGCAAGGATCTAGAGGCCGTTTCTGAGCCCTATGGTTCTTGTTTGTCTTAACTTCCCTCCTAAAAACTCTTACACTAATCATAGATGATGCTTCCCACTAAACTCACATAAAAGAGAGACTCGGTACCCATGCGCATGCCTCTGGGTGAGCACTCAACTTCTGCTGGGTGATAGGCCAACGCGCATGGGGTTCCTTCCTTTTATAATGGGGGTAAAACTGACTACATCTTGGTTCCATTTCCAGGACCTCTTTTCAAAGTTGTAGTGGGATATAACATACATCATGATCTATGTAATGAGTAATGACAAGAGTGGTTGACATTGGAAAATGTTGAATCATGGTTCAAGAGCATGGAGGATGAATTTTCTCAGAGATACAACACTGGACCTGAGTTTAATACATGTAGATGGGTAGAAGAGAACCTCTACCATGATCTATATATGAGACCTTCTTCTGCTACTTCCCAGTAGAACTATATGAATGGCTTTCAGCCTATATGTCTAGATCAAGTTGGCATTATGGATCACATGTATGGGCCAAAGAAGACTACCAAAGGTTGCAGGATGTAGATCTGACATGGACCCATGTTGTAGATCATTGGTGGAGAGGAGTACTGACTAGTTACACTCTGGAATATGCCATTTCCATGTATTCTTGTCTGAGAGGTTGTTGAGTTTGAATTTTTGTGAGAACCTAGAGGAACGTTTCTACATGTTATTCCTCTAGCTATGAAGATATTGATGGTTACCATGAGTTTAGAGGCTTTCCCAATGGCCGGCTAAACCATTTTGAGTGTTGGGTAAGGGAGCTTGGGTGGAGGAAGATGGAAGATATCATGATAGAAAAGGAGAGGGAAGAAAGATGGCTCAAGTATAGTGAAGCACGTGAAAGGGAGATTGCTAGATGATGTGAGGCTGCTAGTGTGATGGATCTATGGAGATAGACGTTGCATGGGAAGGAGTTGAGGTTCACGCGGAGGATGGAACCTGAGTAGCATTTTGTGCTACCCCATCTTGGAAAGCACGTGAGGGAGACCCCTTCGGCTTCTGGTGAGAGTTCGTCACATGGAGAAAGGAGAGTCATTGGTGCATATCTGAACCCACCCAAGTGACCGAGCCCTGGTGCTTGGTTTTCCGATCCAGGAAGAAGTGTTATTGACCAGTTGATATCAAGTGGAAGAGATAGATCCATGCCTAGGAGGTATAATTTTTTGGTTCCTTCTTCTATGGCTGCACATATTCTAGTATTTGGAGGAGTCTTTGGACAAGGGGCAAGTATACAAGCTTTTGGTCTCACATCAGGGAGTGGCATGGGACAAAGTAGTGGTAGTGGGGTGCTATCACAGACCATCGATGCACAGTTTAGTGGGACCATGGGGGCACTTGGCACAGCTCCTATAGGCCCTATTGGACCCAATGGTTTAGTGGATCTGGTGGCTCTGGAGGCACAGGACCCAAGTGGACTGGTGGATCAGGTGGTGGAGGAAACACCTAGTGGGAACCAAGGATCAAGCTCGAGGAGGACAGGGACCCCAACCACCACCTCAAGTATTCTTTGAAATGTCTCTACATTTTCCAGATTATAGGGGCATTGAGGATGCAAGTGGAACATGTTCACAAATGTGAGCTGCTATGGCATGTGAAGGGTATCACAACACTAGAATGAAAGGCTAGTCATTTTGTGACCACATTGCAAGGGGGCACGCACATAGCTGGTATAGAAAGTATGACCCTCATCAAATGGTGGTGGACTATACTACCTTAAAGAATGCATTCTTGGTAGAGTTCCACATTCCTGAGTTTGAGTAGAAAAGCATTAGCACTTTGAAGGAGATTCAACAAGGAATGGCAGAGAGTGTGTGGGAGTATGATGCATGCTTTAAAACTCTCTTGTCTAAATTATCATATGATATCCATCCTTCTCAGCATGCACAGTGGTTTTTGGAGGATTGATCACCCCTTTTAGAAGGGCCTTGTCTCATAAGACTTTTTATAGACCCGCGTGAAGCATTGGAAGCTTCCTTGCATGCCGAGGCTATTGGTAGTATTGATACTAGTGTTAGCCCATTCCTGGAGGCTCAGATTGCTGCTATGGCCAAACAGTTGGAAAAATTGTCTGTGAACTCAGTCCATGAGACTCACAGTGGTTTGTGGTGCACAGATTGTGAAATAGAGGGGCACGTTAAGGATAATTTCCCCAGAGGATGGTACACATGATGTGACAAGTAGATTGTGAGATCTATCATGGGGACCATGATGCAAGTAGATGTCCCTTGCTGCAGCATGCATGATCAAGAAGAATGTATCTTGTTATTACAAAATTTACACCTCCACAACCCATGATACTAAGGACTGTAGGCTCATTGATCAGATCCATGAGGCCATTGATCATGGGGTGTGCCAAGACCAGCATTGCCAGTGGTTCTAAAAATGATGATCACCATTATGAGGAGCACGCAGATGGAGGGCACGTGGAAGAGGTTTTGAGGAGGATTTCATGGTCGAGGTAACCATGGAGGAGGAAGGAGTGAGTTCCCATGTGGAACATGTTTCAACTGTGGATCTATAGAACATTACAAGCGTGAGTGCCGGACCTATTAGTGCTCATGGTGGAAAGAAGCATAAGTATGAGGAGTGCCTAGAATTATTTGAGCATATGAATCAAAGCAGCACTGGAAAGGACAAGGGCGCTATGATGGTCAGTATTAAGAAGGTAGACATACAGTGGATGCCCTGGGTAACATGGGATGAAGGTTTGGAGCCTGTCTTGGTAACAACAAGGGTAGAAGCCACACATGCAAGAGAGGTACCAAGATAGAAGACCCTGGTTATGAGGGAGGAGGTCATTCATGGAAAATATCTAGACCCCACGCATCAAAAGGAGATATATCAGGACACCATGGATGTTATTCAAAGCTTACAAGGGGAGATCTAGTGTCTAAAGGAGCAATCCAAGAGGGAGGAACAAGGAAGGAGAGTCGAGGCACAAAAGGATGACCTGGATGAGGTCAAGGAGGTGTGTAAAATGCTAAGGTAGGAGAACATCATTCCTTTGCTAGGATCCTAGTTGAGAGAGAAGGTACCACACAGAGAAGAGTGTGAGAGATAGGTCTTGCACACGTGAACCTTCCCCCTCAACCTCGACTATGACAAGGAGATTACGTTGAATGTAGTTATAGATGGATGGCTCCTCAAGCAATATCCTCATTGACACATGCACAGAGGTTAATGTTCTGACTTTGGATGCATGGCATCAGATGGGGAGACCTACATTACAGCCATCTTCGAATGTGTCTATATATGGAAAAAAAAAACTAAGGCAATGCCCATCGGTGTCTTGAAGGATGCAACTATTACTATCCAGGAGCCAAGTTTACTGGGGACTTCAAAGTCTTGGTGCTCACCGAGGTGGACAATTTCCCAGCACTACTTGGGTGCCCTTGGTGTTACAAGAATAATGTGGACCTTCGGTTCAACAAAGGGTACATCAGCTTTGAGAACAAGGAGGAATGGGTCATTATACCTCTGGTTGATGGAAATTGACACCCTATATTGAACCATTGGGAGAAGAAGTTCTAGACAAGATTTATGTGCACTCAATCAGAGACCCTGAGATGATACACCCTACTAATGGGGTTATCCAGTTTGAAGATGCTCAGTCAAGTGAGTGATACCACCAATCGGCATGTGACAATTGGGTGCATGGAACTTATGAATTAATGGGATGGAAGTTGAGAGGGTCGGTGACCAAGGTAACAAAGGTGCATGGTTAGGTGCCTTGGAGGAAAAGAACTACCCAAGTATTCAGGAGGAGCCTTCCCTGAGATCTTTCTGCAGGAGGTAGAAGCTCAGTGGAAGGATGAGAAGGAATGGAGGGAGATGTTAAGTTATGTCTTGCTTGGCACAACAGCTCGGTGGTG
Organism: Taxus wallichiana var. yunnanensis; assembly: GCA_018340775.1. Lineage (NCBI taxonomy): Eukaryota > Viridiplantae > Streptophyta > Pinopsida > Cupressales > Taxaceae > Taxus > Taxus wallichiana. The sequence goes on from CM031235.1 coordinate 861,320,567, forward strand.
GGCCACACATCAGAGAGCCTTTTAGAATGGGCATGAGGTAAGAATTCTCTCTGTCAGATTTTCTAGAGTAATGTACCCACCATCATCAAGGACTACCATGGGAAGGAGCCCACCTCTTTCCATATCCAAGAGTGTGAATGGGTCTAGAGAGAAGGTGCAGAAGCTTTTCCACCATCCCTCTGGGTGCACAAGTTGTATTCTACACTACAGGTTGTGCGTGCACATGGTACATTCATTCAGAGACATGCCGCCAGACAAGGAATTGGCAAGCTCATGGTGACCTTATTCAAACCTTTGAATATCGGAGTACCAAGCCATCGATTGATAAGGCCTTGCAGGGTATCAAGCACCTTACCATGGGGGATAGTGCCAGGATGGAAGATAGGCTGTTGGAATTATTAGGTGAACCAGGATTAGGGGTGCATGCTTTGAAGAAGTTGAGGAAACATAAGAGTTACAGCTTGAGCGTGTGTGTTTGGAAAAAGAGAAGGGAAAGTTGGTATATGTGATTGATGGAGAGGAATCAGAAAGCTTAGATGTTAGCCATTCTATAGGGATGCGTGAGGTAGTGGACAAGTGCAGATGATCATGCACGTGTGTGCCTACCATGAGCCTTTAAAGATGAAGAAAGTTAACATCGGTTTAGAAGAAGAACCTAAGGAAGCTATTATTGGGGATTACTAGATAGAGAAGGAAGTATCAAAAATCATTGATCTGCTGCGTGAATTTGAGGATTTATTTCCACGTGGGTATCATGAGCTCAAAGGTGTTCACCACTCCTTGGGGGAAATGAAGATAAAGTGAAAGGATGGTGTGCGTGCCGGTTAGAAAAGGCCCTACCAGATGAATCCCAATTTGTGCGTGAAGGTTAAGGAGGAGATAGAAAAAATGATAGCTTCTGGGATCATTGAGGTAGTGGAAGAATCGGAGTGGATAAGTCCGATGGTAATCAACATCAAAAAGATGGGTGGATTAGGATTTGTGTGGATTATAGGGAATTGAATGTAGTTTTGTGTCATTGATCCATTTCCGACCCCCTTCACTGAAGAAATTTTGGAAGGAGTCACTGGGTGTGAAATCTACTCCTTTACGGATGGATTTTTAGGGTACCACCAAGTCTGGATTGCAAAGGAAGACCAGAGAAGACAAATTTTTCACCACCGAGTGGGGAAGTTTTGCATATATGGTCATGCCCTTTGGGTTGAAGAATGCACCTGCTGTCTTTTCACGCATAGTGGTGCAAGCATTCCAAGACTTCATCCATAAGTTTCTTCAGGTCTATTTGGATGACTGGACAATATATGGTCTAGTTAAAGACCATTGTGACAATTTGAGGTTAATGTTTGAGAGGTGTAGGTAGTTGAGGATATCCCTCAACATTAAGAAATGTGTGTTTGCTACACCCTTTGGGACTTTATTGGGGCATATCATATGTAAGGAGGGCTTGCTGGTAGATCCCGCTAAAGTTGTAGTTATTGTGGGGTTAAGGGAGCCTACTAGCCAGAGTGCAGTGTGTGGATTCCTTGGGCATGGGCTATTATAGAAAATTCATTAAGGGATATGCCAAGATCACCATGCCATTAGAGGAGCTGCTTAGACATAAAAGTGCCTTCCATTGGGGAGAGGCGCAAGAGGGTGTTTGATACATTAAAAGATAGGCTTATTACGCCTATTTTATGGTTTCCCTCTTGGGACAAGCCCTTTCATGTTCATGTAGATGCCTCAGGGACCACCATTGGAGTAGTGCTTACACAACTAGGTGAAGGGATTATTGATCATCCTCTCTATTTTGCAAGAAGGAAGTTGACACCAGTAGAGTAGAATTATACCACAACCAAGCGCGAGGCATTGTCAATGATCTATGTGCTCTTCAAGTTTTGACAATATCTGGCAACACCCTTTGTGTTTTACACCGACCACATGGCATTGAAGTATTTAGTAAACAAGCCTATTCTGCAAGGGCGCATCTATCGATGGGTGTTGTTGTTTCAAGAGTTTGAATTCACCATTGTAGTAAAACCTGGGAAAAGAAACTATGGGCCTGATCATCTATCAAGAATTGATTCAGGGGAGGACAGAGTATTGAGGAAGCAATGCCAGATGTGCAACTATTTAGGTTGTGGCACGTGCCCTCGATTTAGAGGAGATTGCAGTATTCTTAAAGGAAGGTGTGGCACCGGATGGAATGAAGGCATTGGAAAAAAAGTAGTTGGCCATACGTGCCGCACCCTACATGTTAATCAAGTGGAGACTTATACAAGTTGGGACGTGATGAAGTTTTTACGTAGGTGTGTCTTAGAGCATGAACACCTGGCCATCATGGAGGAAGCACATGGAGGAAGTGTGGGTGGGCATTATGCAGGTGATGCCACCATGCACGTAAGATATTAATGGTAGGTTTATGGTGGGAAACCTTGTACAAGGATTGTAGAGATTATTGTAAAGTGTGTGACCATTGTCAGTGCATTGGAAAACTAGGAAGGAGAGATGAAATGCCTTTGCACCCTATTCCTAGCATAGAGCCTTTTGAAAAGTGGGTGATAGACTTTGTAGGACCTATTACACTGCAAGCAACGTGGAGGACTGGGTCACGTTATGTCATCACTTGCACAGATTATCTCACAAGGTGGGCAGAGGCAGCCCCAACTAAAGATTACACAGCAACAACAACAACAAGGTTCTTGTGGGAAAACATTATCATGAGGTATGGATGCCCTTTGAGTCTGACCAGTGATAGGGGTATGCATTTCTTGAATGAGACCATGAGGATCCTATGTTATCTGAGTTCATGGTGGCTCATCACAAGACTACACCCTATCACCCACAAGCAAATGGAACCATGGAAGCATTCAACAAAATACTGAGTCATACCTTGACCAAGATTTGTGATGTCGGAAGACTTGATTGGGATGACAAAGTATCGGCAAAGTATTATGGGCTTACAGGACAACGTATAAAAGACTAAACAAAGCCACACCTTTTCAATTGGTGTTTGGCATGGAAGCTATTTTTCCGGTTGAATTTATGTTGCCTTCTCTGCGAATAGCATGCACGTAGAGGGTTAGCCAATGAACAAGCACTGGAAGAAAGAATTGAGGAGCTAATGAAACTGGATGAGAGATGATCACTTGCCCGATGGAGCCAAACAATGGAAAAGGAAAAGCAAAAGGCTTGGCATGATCACCATATTAGAAACAAGAAGTTTGAGGTTGGGAAGATGGTGTTATTATATGATTCTAAGTTTTTGCGCCATCCTGGGAAGTTGAAAGTCCATTGGTTGGGTCCTTACACAATCTCGTACATCCTTGATTCGGGCATGCATGCCAGTTACAAGTGCTGGATGGGATGAAGTTTCCTAGACACTTCAATGGTAGTAGGTTGAAGCCCTACTATAAATAAGTCTTCTTGGTGTTTGTAAATAAGGTAGTTTTTCCAGTTAGTTTAGAAGTTTCCTTTATGCTTTTTCCCTTTCTTGTGTTTCCCTTTTGTTGTTGTTTTGTTTTGCGCCTGGGCAGCCAGTAACCTTATTGCTATTTTTGGAGAATTGTGTGTGCAGAGGACCACGCACATCACTTTAAGTGTGGGGTGGAGAAAGGTGAAGAAGCGCGTGATCAAAGTACCAAGGAAGTTGTGTTGAAAAGCCTTGTTGAGTAGCCGGGTTGAAAGAGGTATATAAAAAGGAAGATGGAAGAATGGTTGGTGCCAAGGTAAAGCTACTTGTAGATCCCACGTACTGAGGAGGAGAAAGCACATTTGAAAGCAACATGAGGTAGGTGAGAGAGCAAGGATCAGGATAGAAGAAGTGCCTCTTCAGTGTGGGTTACGCATGTGCAAGAGTCTCTATCAAAGTTGGATTGGTTTGTGCTAGTAAGGTTGGAGGTTTTTCACAAGCAAGTTGGGGGTAAGTGAAGGAATCAAGATGGGCTTTGTTTGAAAAAGCCACATTAAATGAGAAAAGTATGGTGGTAGGTGAAGTAGCATTTAATGTTTAAAAGAGAAAAACTATAAGTAGAGGGTCGGGGCACTCTCATTTTTACTTTGTGAAATAGAAGAGTTGGAGATATAAGTGAGTTAGACAAACTAGGGCTTTCAGATTCGATCGAGTGAAGGAAGATCTATGAGATTGAAGTAGCCTAGTTTGAGATTGTGAACCTAGAAGGAAGGGGTTACATGGGCATGGAAAGAGTTGAAGAGGCACTATCTTGTGAAGATTTTATCCTAGTTAGGGTTTGAAAAACTAGGGCATGGGTTTAGAAGAGTTATATCATGGATTTGAGATCGAGGATTGGAGGAAGTAAAATAGAGTAACAAGGAGAGAATTGGAGTGATAAAAATACCCCAACCATGGCACCCAAGAAAGGAAAGGGAAAAGCCAAGGCTAAACAACCAGAACCCATGGTAGACACAAATGAAGAATGGTATGCAGAGATGCAATACCCAGATGGGGTGATGATGGGGAAGGAATGGGAATCCCACTTGAGAAGTGTACCTATTAGTGACTATAATCACCACATGAACACAATAGAAAAGGAAATGGCATTGGAATTGGTATGCCCCACCAACAAATGAACACCTGAGGGTTTTCCTATATATGATGATGACGTGAAGGTTAAAATGGAGAAGGTAGGGCTATTGCAACTCTATGAGTTGCCTTATTTTGGAAAAAGCCTAGAAATGCACCTGTACTAGTGGTTGATGTCATGGGTGCATGAAGATTACTTCCACTTTGTTGGGTGCAAGATGCATGACTCCCAGTTAATTTCACAATTTATAGGCCTCATATGTGAGGGAGATAGCCTAGAAGATGACCTTGGTGACAAGGAGGCCATTCAAGAAACCATCACCGAGTATGCCTGTAAGAAAGGGTCATGGTATTATGACATTTTAGACATCAAGGACCCCATAATGAAAATGGCCATGCATCTGGTGACTAAGCTAAATGGCCAGGAAAGATGGACACAGGTCAACAAACCTTGGCTACATGTCTGTAGGAAGATTGCAGAGGGAACTATATACAACCTATCCATGTACATCGCTGAAGAAATTTGTCACTGTGAAGGAAGGGGACATGATCCTCTTCAAAAACATCTTTCTCACCATTGTATTCATGGAGATTGGAGTGCCCGATGTGCAGAAAAGTTCATGTGGGAGTACCCAGCCGAGGATCCTTCACCCATGAAGAGGTTCAAAAAATATGCTTGTGATACAATGACAACACCCCACAAGGCGTGGCTGGAAAAATGGTACACGTGCCTGAGGAATGCATTCGGGGTAGAGTGGAGAATCCCTGAACAACTCCCAGCAACCACTGAGGGAGTTGAATTCATGGTCTATCAACACTACTACCTGGGTAGATTCAAGATGATAGATGATTCATGGAGCCCTTGGTGCAAGCTCCCCTTCGCATTTACTGCTCAATACTTCCAAGTGGGGGTGAACAAGTTTAAAGAGTCAAAGAAGCTAAGACTGGAACTGGGTAGGCTGGACCGGGAACATAGGGAGATGAGAAAGAAGCTGAATTACCCTGGTGGAAAGTGCATATATGTGGAGAAGTACGTGTCACATGAGATTCAAATGACAAGGCCGATGACGTTACCCATCGCTGGAGGATCAGTGATGCATGTGTGTACTTGCATGCATAAGGCCAAAGTTTGAGAAGGGTGTGCATATCTAGAGAGTGAAGTCTCCATACCTAAAGATCCCTTGGGCAAGAAGGGGCCCATGTCAAAGAAGAGAGGAAGAGATGGAGAAGCACCAAGTGTGCCGACTGCTCAGATAGTGAGCATGCCATCCACAAGCACCAAGCCAAGCACTTACATGTGGAGAAAGAAGTCTCTAGTGAAGGAGAAGATGCCAGAGGTAGAGGCACCTAGGAAACCCATCTCCAAGGAAGAATCACCTGAGGAAGAAGATAAGGCCAAATCCCCTGATCAGGAGCCACCTCTCAGGAAGAAGCAGAGGGTGGATGAGGAAGCTGACTTGAGGTGACCGATAGCTTGGAAAAATACATGGGTGGAAGAGGGGATGAAAGTGAAGAAGATGGCGGTAGAGAAGAAGAAGAAATAGAGAAAGACCAAGAGCCCCATGTGGTTAGCATCTATGACTCGGAAGAGGAGAGTGAAGATGAGAAGCAAGAGTTTGTATTCACATGGTGCAAGGGTGCACAAGATGAGGAGGATGCCAAAGACATGGAGGATGAGGAGGTTTCCAGGAAAAAGGAGGGAGCCATAAGTTTTACAAAGGAGCAGATCACGGAGGTGGTAGAGAGAGAAGCACAAAGAATGCTCGAGGTCTTGGTAGACCAAGAGTTGGAGCGCAACGCGGACATAGTGCTGAAGGAGGGGAAGGAGGAGAACATTGAAAAAGAACATGACAGCCTAGGAGGCCCCGCTCGACTAGTAAGCTTCCCCAAAGGTGCGCACTGGGTAGAAGAACTCTTGATGTAGAACAAAGACCTGTAATGAGCTATGTTGATGACACAAGGAAGGTGTTACGCACGTGATTCCTAGAGCACCATACCCATGGAAAGGCTCATAGCCATGGGGTCTTTTGAGAAGGATGGCATGCATACCCTCGAACCAAGAAGATGCTCTCTTGGGCATTCGAGTCTCATGTTGATGAGCTAGACTTTGAATTCTACCCATGAAGCACTCATCACTACCTAGAATCTAAGGGGGTCAATCCCTTAGTGAATGCTTAGGGGCTCTCAGATGAGCAAGTGTGCAATGCACTGAACAAGGTCATGGTCGAGACCGAGGCTAGATTATTGCATGCATGAATGATAGGATTAGAATGTTGGAGGTGAAGTTAGGGAAGAAGGAGGAAGAACTAGCGAAGAGAAGGCCAATAGTTTGAAATAGGAAGAACTGATCAGCGCATAGTTAAGGCATGAGTTAAGGGAAGAGAAAGTAAAGGTGTAGGAAGTTTACAAGAAAATGGAGTCTATCAAGGGTGCCATCCTCTCAAAAGGCACCTCAACTTGTAAATACTCATCATGCCTCTAAATTAGAATATGAAGAGATTCTCTAGTTTCATCAAGAAGTTTGCTATATTACACACTTAAAACGCAGAGATGACCAAAGCTAAGCCTTTGGGAAACGTTAAGTAGTGTATCAAGATGGAAGAGTAAAGAAATGCAAAGTACTGCAGACTTTTAGAGTTTTAAAAGAAAGTACCTATTAAGCCAAGAAGAGAATTAAAGGTGCAGAACTTACAAGAAAATGGAGTCTATCAAAGGCACCATCCTCCTAAAGGGACTTAGCACCACCCACATAGAAATACTCATCCCTCCTGGAGTGTATAGAAGATCTAACACGTGTCCTCACCATGGAGAGATGACCCTTGGCCCTAGAATCTATGAAGAAGTGGCCACATGCTTGAAAGAGGAAGACTGGTTGAAGGTGGTAGCACTCATTGCAGAGTACAACCAAGTACTCATGGAGGTTAAGGTCACTGCCCTAGTCTGCAGAAGCCGCATATGATACATGCACAGACAGAGATAAGGTGGTGAGCTCCTTGGTCGCCACCATGCTTGAGATGGAACTAAAAGAATTCCAAGAAAAGAACAAGGGGAACAAGGTGGAGAGAGACAAGGTTCTGGCAAAGTAGAGAAGAAATCAGAGGCAATTGAGGCCTTAAGAGCTCAATTAAGGCCCAAGCTAAAGGAACTATACCCCAGATCACTAGAAGGATGGATAAACTTGAGGACCTGGGAAAAGAGATGGAGCAGATTGTGGATGTTTTGGGCACCCAGGGAGTTGGCCTGAGTTTTGATGAAGTGAGCACCCTAGTGGGAGACCTCTGCCAGAAGGCACAAGGTGAGGTCGAAGTGTGGAATAAGCTAGAGGTAGACCTGGAAAGATTTTCCTAGCTTGTTGAGTTGATGTCCCCCCCATTCTTCATTCTTTTCCCGATTCTTTCATTCCTTATTCTTTTCTTTGTAAAGTATAAGGCTATTCATTAGTTCCCTAGACAACATGCATCTTGGTTAAGTGTTTCGAGGATGGAGAATAAGCATAGTGTGGGGTGATGTTGGACCCCTATAATATTAACCAAGTATGAAGGGCATGGGTGGGTGCATAGGTCCTAGTTATGAAAAGGCACGCAAGGAAAAAAGTGTGAAAGAAAGAGTTAAGGAAGCACATAGCTCATGTGATGCATGAAAGGAGGCTCGGGACTTAGTCAATTTGGGCACCCAAGGTAGAACACATGAAAAGTGTGATCGGTTACACATGGATAAGATGCCAGCCTGGCGATAGGCTGGCCCAGAAAGAGCATGCCCGGATGGAATCTTCTAGAAGATCATCATGAGATGGAGTGGAAAGCTCAGGCCTGGAGGAGCATGCTCACATAAAGGACCACATTCGACACTTGGCGCCAGATCTGAGGGCGCTGGAAGGTGAGTTGGCAGTGCAGGAGAATTATAAATACAAGTGCCTGTGAGTAAAAAGAGAGAAAATATCTAGAAGTATGAGGTATAGTGGGTTAGAGAGTGAGCAGAGCTCTGCAGAATTACTATGAGGGGATATTTGTATTTAGGAAAGAATGCACTAAGCATGGAGTTGTAATTTTTCTTTTTTTGTTAGCTTAGTTACATACGTCCAGTGATATGCATGACTATGGTCTACTCTCTGTGACTCTCTGTAATGAATCAATGAATATAATGAGGTTACTTGTTATATATAGACATGGATATCAATGGTTTTAATGCACATTTCTCTCATATGAGTTCTCTTTCCTTTCATGCTATGTATGAATGCTTGTATAATTCTTTCTGTCATAATGCATGTTCTAGATTTTGTTAAAGTACTTGGTCTGAAGTGACTGCAAGGATCTAGAGGCCATTCTGAGCCCTATGGTTCTTGTTTGTCTTAACTTCCCTCCTAAAAACTCTTACACTAATCATAGATGATGCTTTACCGTGCGTGCCTCGGGTGAGCACTCAGCTTTTATTGGGTGATAGGCCGGTGCGCATGGGGTTCCTTCCTTTATAATGGGGTAAATTGCACTTTCAAGTTTCGGGAAGAGTTTGGTGACGAAGCAACCAGTCCTCAACCAGGGGTTTCTTTTGAAATGAAAATATCTAGTAGCACCCAAGAGGTTGGAAGATAGTTTTTTCAAGTGACATGCTAGTTCTAGCAATCAATATGACTCCATGCCCAATGGATCCCCTAAGGTCACAGGTTGCACATCTAACAAGTAGATGTCCTCGAAAGGTCATCAATTGTTATCTATTTTTTACCCCTAGTAAAATAGACAACTCGGGAGGATGGGTTGAGAATTGGATAGTGATTCATGGATCAATCTAGAATGATACAGTTGGGTTTTCAAGTTTGGGAACCATTACAAGTGATTCAGGGAAGTTTCAGATGTCTTGAAGCCATCCATCAAAAGTAGGCTTTCGGGCCTTAAGGAGTTTGCAGTGTGAAAGAGGACTTGAGCTTCAATGAGAATATTTTGATACCCATGTTAGGAATTATAAGTCCAAAAATTACCTATGGAATCCATTTTCCATGCCCTACATGGTGGAAAAGATGAGACATCTTGAAGCATCATACACTTCCCAAGGCAGTTCATTCTTTTTGGCACACAACCGACCATCCCCAGAAATAAGAATCCATTTCGAGGTGATAAAGTAAAATTGGATCTTGATACCATCACCATTGGATTCAATGGGTTGTTTCCATGTGAAATCATATAAAATTTCACCCGAAAACTCATCCGGGAGCTCAAGTTATCGCCTCCGAAGTTGGTCGGCTAGGGGTTGGACGGGTTAGGGTTGGACGACCTGGGGGTTGGACGGGTCAAGGTTGGACGGATGGTAGTTGGATGCCTAGGGGTTAGTAGATTCACATTTTTGACGTTCTGAATGGAACTTGACACCCTTCACACCGTCACACTTGTACGACACCTAGGTTGGACGGTATGGCCATGTTGAATGGGTCATGGGGGTTGGATAGGTCAAGGTTGGATGCCTAGGGGTTGGTCAAGTCACATTTTTACGTGTTTGAATGGAATTTAACACCCGTTTCACCGCCACACTTGCATGACACCTAGGTTGGATGGTATGGCCATGTTGGATAGGTCATGGGCATTAGACGAGTCAAGGTTGGACGGCTTGGGGTTGGACACCCAAGGGTTGGTTAGGTCACATTTTTTACGCGTCCAAATCGAAGGAGACGCCCATCGCACCCATCACACTTGCATGAAACCTATTTTGGATGGTACGAACATGTTGGATGGGTCATGGGAGTTGACAGTCAAGGTTGGATGGTCGGGGGTTGGACGCCTTGAGTTAGTCAAAGTCACATTTTTTGATGCATCTAAATGGAATTTGACACCCGCCCCACCCCTCATATTTGCACGACACGGAGGTTGTTTGAGGTCATGGTTAGACAACATGTGGATGAGTTACAAACCTCATGAGGGTAGGTGAATGAATGACATCCTAACAACCAGAATTAATGAGGCATGGCACCCACGAGCACCTGTATAGGAAAAGTACCAAATAGATGGTTGCCCATACCTCTTCAATGCATCCTACTCAATTGGTGACCCAATTTTCCTATATATTGTAGAATTCACCTCATTTTGAGGGGGATTTTTCCAAAAAGCAAAGGAACTCTATCAAATTTTTTAGAGCTATTGTGAGCTAAAGGCCTCAAATTTGGGCTTATTATAAAGGATTTTGGCTTGCACTTATGGTGTGATGGATTGTGCATGTCTCTCGAGCAATAAAATTCATGTTTTCAGGGCCATTTTTTCCTAACTTGTATGAGTTGCATCTCTTGCCTTCCATTATATTTATGAGTATATTGTGCATGTATCTATCTCTTTGTAGGGTCTATAGTTTGTTGTGCTTTATGAACTTAGGGAATTGATTATTGTCTTAGACTGTGGCGTTTCTACCAGCCCTCTCCTTCTCGGTTTCTCCCTATTTTTCACTCACTGGGATTGTCCCATCCTTTCTTGGTGCATCACCTTTGTTAGATTAGGTTTAATTTCTTGCATCTCCTTAACCCTGTCTCCTTGGAAAGTTAGAGTAGGTTTTAGAGTATATCCTCTGCAAATCATATGTGTGCACCTAAATAGAGGAGCAGGAACCAACCTTCATCCTGGAGAGCTCTCCCGATTTAAAAGTCCCACACTTTGGGAGAAGCTCCATGTTATGCAATCACACTAAGAGTCTTAACCCATCACATTGAATAAATTGTGGGTGTTTTGATTATGCATAAATATTACATAGTGGAGAAATCAAGGAAATTCAAGAATGGGGAATGGAAGAACTTGGCTATCTCAGCTTATTCTCTCAATACACTCTTGAGTATTAAAAATCAATCACCAAACCTTTGAAATGGGAATGAGTTTACAATTTATATTAAGAGAAATGAATCTTCACATAGCACCTAATGGATCTTTGTATGTCTCGACATGACTTAAGACTCTTCGCCTTCCTAGGAAAACATTAAGTAGCTTTTTATAACATAAAGGTGACTTATTACATTAGAAACATTAATAGATATGAAAAAGTGTAGCCCCAATGCAAGATTAGAATATTGAGAGAGAAAGTTGGGGGAGAGAAGAGAGAGAGGGAGAGAGAGCAGAAAGAAGAAGAAGGAAGAATGATGTCAATGATGATAGATTCCACCTCTGATAAAGCCCACTGATCCTTCCAGATGACTCGATGAAATGCTCCAATGTGATGAAATCTGAATCTTTGAAATCTTACACTGAGAAAATTCCTTTGGATGACATATGAACACCGTGAACTAAGTTCTTAAAAATATTGTCGAATGACTCATTCGATGTCCATGAGTATCACTCGTGAAGATCCTCCTCTAAAGGGACTGGAGCATTGGAACGAATCTTTCCCTGACTCCATACAACGCTACCACACTACTCAACTGATTTGGACATGATCCTGATGAAGCATCTTATGAATGATCTGATGGTTTTGACTATGAATTCCACCTCTTGTATACCAATTGAAGCATGAAATGAGTGTTGAAAGACACTATTGATATCCTCACTGTCTTCTACTCTACATAGTATGATGATAGAGACTACACTTTTTTCTATCTCTTACTTGAAAGTGAAAGGCTACATTGAATTCTTCCCTATCCATTTATGCTTCATGATTTCTTCAAAAAAATTAGCTTACTATTTTTAGTAAGTATGAAAAATCACTTGCCTTGAACCTCAATTGGATGTTACAACTCAGATTACCCTTTCTCCCTACTTTCCTCTCACCTTCTGACTCAATTTTCTATTTTTGGTAGGTTCTCATGGGACCACTTACTATTTTTAGTAAGTATCAATTTTGGACCAAGATGACCATTTGAAGATCCCTCCTTGCAATACATCTTCTATGTTTAGCGTTTCCTTCATAGGTTTTTATGTTGACGACTTTCCCAAAATAACAATCCTCTAAATAGAAGGCCTGCTATATTTAGAAAATTTGCTTCTAGTTATTAGATTTCCATGGAATGAAGGTCTCCGATATGGATTTTTCCCAATATCACCCTTTTGAAATTATGTGTTTACACGATCAATAGTTTAGGATATTTTAAACTTTTAATTTTTGACCTTGCAACGCTTCGAACACAAAAACCATTGATGGACCTTGAAAATTGCAGGTCTGGTTTTCTACTCCATTCATGATGAAAATTACATTTTTATATGGGTTTCTCTTCTTATCTCACTTGTGAAATTTCTCCTCGATCCAAGCTTGTCGATTTGACGAGAAACTAAGCTTTTTTCTTTGTTGTGAAAATTTTGTGTTTTGGAAGGAGGGTTTGAAGGTTTGGTCTTGATGTTTTTCAAGAGTGAATAACTCAGCAATAGATGGTTCATTTTTCGTGTAGAGGTTTGTAAGATATCTTCAAATTTCTATTTCACATGGCCATAAAGGATTTATCTATTTCTTTGGCTTCATTATTCATTCTTCTTCTTGGTTTGATCAAAATTTCTTATGTGACCTGCTTATTATCATGGCGTAGAGGATTTCATTTCTATGAGGGAGTTGGTTCAAGCTTCAATAATGACGGGGGTTGATGAGAAGTTGCAGAGCAAGTTGTGCACAAAGAAGTTAGAAGTTAAAAGTGGGAAGCAGGAGGGGTTTTAAAAATTTGAAATAAAGTTGAGTAGGGATGAGGTTTATTTTCATATCCATGAAGTACCTTAATCATTAAGGGATGCGATGGACATCAAATTTCATACGAGATACTTCCAATGATAAGTGGCGGATATCCAACGGTACTGGGATTTGAGTTAAAAACAACTTTAAAGCACTGAGGGGTTGGAAGTTGGTCACACAAGGAACCATGAATCTCCTAGAGGGCTGGACACATTTTATTTTCCTTGATGTCCCCTAAAAAAATATACATGAGGGACATTAAATTTCACGGTGTGCAAGAAGATGACATGTGGCAAGTGAGGTTCAACGGCAAGGGATTAAGGCTCCACTAGCTCCTCGGAGCTGAAATGGTTGTCCGAGAGGTTGTATAAGGATCCAAAGGTATTTTAGGGGCAAGGCACATTTTTATGTCCCTCATTTCCATTTTCTTGAGGGATTTAAGGTACATGAAATCACATCAGGCTCCTAGAGCTAACATGCATCCTGTTTTAAATTTGGCTAACTCTCGAACTCAATCTAAGAGGGAAACTTGAAATGGCAATAATTTGATCTCTCAATGGACTGTTTTGATAAAATTTTATATGAAATTGACTTAAAATGGACTTATGAATCTAATGGTTGGGTGTTCTTGTCTTTTTCCTCTATATGGTCCCTCAAAAGGGATTTTTGATCTCGACTTGCTAGTTATGCATAGGAAAGACTAGTTATTAACATATTTCACAAATGTGTTGTAAAAATATTATCTCACCATATTATAGGGCTTGGAATTACCTTCCGATGATGTTATTTTTGGCTTCTAAATCCATCTAGAGATCCTAGAATCACATCTCAAAGCTCAAGTAGCTCTTTTGATCATGTGCACTGCCTAGGCATGTGAATCCTAATTTTGGTGAAATTACCCCAAATTCTTTGAATCCTTCTTGAATATTCCTAAATCACTTCCATGATGATCCCGGGCCTTTGATTCATCTCCGTGTCCATTTTGGATTCCCTTTTATGCTCCATGGGGTTGCTCCAGCCCTAGGAAGGCCGGTGATAGCTCTTCCCAACACCGCCAGAAATAGTAGTTTTGAAGAACTCCTAAAATCACCTAAGGGGGTTAAATTGAATTTCCTAAATCACGTAGTGGACTAATTTAACATAATTTGGTTGGTCATGGGATTGATTGGGTAGACCCGGGAGTTCCTCGGAAGGATAAGATTTGAAAAATTTGGCACAAGAGTATTGTTGTCATGTTGGAAAATTGCCAATTTCCTTGTTGCACATTTGCATGAAAAAAGAGGCCTAAGAGGTTTGGTCTTCCTCTTAGGTGGGGGAATAGGTCTAGTGATAGTTTAGGAGGAAGTGACTAAATCAATCTTCACATGAGGATGGATTAGATTCAAGTGTCAAATGAAACCCCTAAGGTAGTGATAGGTTTGTGCACAGGTGAAGGTATGGGTGTAGGTAGAGGTTTGGGTGCAGGTGGTTGTTGGGGTAACGGTAAAGGTTTGGGTGTAGGTGAGGTTGATGCAAAAGAAGCTACTATAACCAACTCAGGTGCGACAAATTTAGTTGTCTTGAACACTTTAGGATAAATTGTTGAAGTGTCTATGGACAACATTTGCATTTGAGTTGATACGGGAAGTTGAAGGCATCCCCAAAGTGTGGAGTAGTCAACATACTCCAAGTGATTGGCAAAATGGGAGAATGGTGTAGTAGTAGAGGAATATGGTGATAACTTGGTGGTGATCCCTATGAAAAATTTCGAGGTCTATGAAACAGGGAAGTTTTGGCTTCTGACTCTATAGGTAGAAGTGATGCGAGAAGATTAACAGGATCCTAGTAGACCCTAGGAGACACATCACTAACCAGAAGAGAGTATAAAATTGGATCCTCTATGGGTCAAGGAGGGGGAAAATTAGGTGGTGTGGACTCTTCCTTAGGTGGAGAAGAGGATAAAATAGACTCTTCTTTGGGTAAAAGCATGGGTAATATGGGCTCCTCGATAGATAATGAAATAAGTGGGGTAAGTGCCTCTGTAGATGACGAGGTAGGCGAGGTAATCCTCCATGGGTAGAGGAGTAGGTGAAATGGGCTCCTTCGTGGGTAGAGGATCTCGCGCTAGAATCTTATCAATGGAAGGAATGGAAGGCAACTATGTGGAAGGGACTGGTACTATGTCAAAGATGACATGGACCTCGTGGACATGGGTGTTATTGCTAGAAGTCTCACTGGCCTGATTCGATGAATGGGTATGGTTTGGAAAAGGTTTCCTAAAGACCTACATATTTTGATTTGCTGGCATGTTAGGGTTATCTAGGACGAGATATCCATTATCTAACATTTCCTAGATGATGTTTTTGAATGTTTTACAATTTTCATTACTATGTCCTCTAACATGGTGATAGTTACAATAATCATTCTCCTTATACCATGTAGGTATAGGACAGGAAGGGTTAAATCTAGTATGTGGTTTGATCGGTGGAAGAGTGATGGCTCCTACTTTTAACATCTTTTCCAACATAAAAGAATAAGGTTCTCCTATAGGGGTATATCTTTGTTGTTCCTACTTGTATTGGAAGTTTTGAATAAGAGAAATATTAGAAGGAGGTTTTGATTGGTTTGATGGATGAGATGGGCTAGCTTTCAAGACCACCACATTGGTGGATCCCTTTGCTTTAGCATGGGTATTTTGTGGTTTAGAAGAGGAAGAAGAGTCATTTGATTTAAATGGAGCACTCTTGTTGTATAATTATAGTTTCTTCTCTTCGATAGCACATATTTCTATCTTTCGGGCCATAGTGAATGCCTCATCAAATATCCAGAATGTTTGTAATTGAAGAGTTAGAGAGATGTTCATGACACAAGCCCTATTGAACAACTCTATCAGTCTCGGTTTATGGAAGTTAAAAGGTGAGCTGATTGGTAAGACTCTACCAACGTGTGAAAAAATATGCAATAGATTTGTCTTCATATTGACACATTGAATATAAATCAGTCATAGTGACCTTCTTAGTGATGTTGATGGAGAAATGATTGAGAAAGGCCTGAGCTAATTGATTGAATGAAAAGATAGAGTGCCTAGGTAAAGCACTATACTAGTCTAAGGTCGGTCCTATCAAGGACATGGGGAAAGTCCTAAGAAGCAAGGTGTCATCATGGGAAATTAGATAACATACATGTTTGAACGATTGCAAATGTTGTTTCGGATATTCCTTGCTATTAAATCAGTTGAATTTAGGCATCTCCCAATGTGGGGGATAAGGATGAATAGGCTCATTACAAATTTCAGTGTAAGTCAATGTATTGCATGAGCTAGAGACAAATGCTTCCAGTGGTTTACATCTTTTCCATCATCATTTTGATCAGATCTGTGGTCAGATTAGATTGAGATGCACCTCCCATGGTATAAGGAGGTGGATATGATGTAGAAGGCACACCAAAGTATATGGAGGTTCCAAGTAAGAAAATTGAGAAGGGGGAACATAAGTAGTGGTAGATGATGATGGCATATACCCTGAATGAGAGGTATACAAGAAAAGTGGTGGATGAGATAAGATATAGATTAGAGGGATTTGTGTAGAGACCCTCGTAGCGATAGGTGGCAAAGTAGTGGGTATAAACATGACCAAAATATGAAAAGGGGTCAACATAACTAGAGGTTGTGAGGTAATGGTGACTAATGATGTTGGAATCCCTACACTAGGAGATATAGATGATGGCATGAAAGATGTCATGGGTGTGATAGATGTTGAGGGTGCATTTGATGTTAAATATGTGGGGTCAATTTGAGAAAAAATAGGCTATGATGTGGAAGTGGGTAATGCTACACTAGTAGTAGCTAATACAGAAGTGGGGGCGAGAGTGGGAGGAATGGAGATAGGCATCCCGTATGTGATTTGTCTTGATCACCGTGGGTGGATGAATAGGTGAGGTAATACTGCAAGGCAACAGAATTGTGATCAAGGATTTTTTAGAACTCATCACCTGCGTGTATAACAATAGGAGAGGTGGGGTCCATGGGTGAAGAGATAGAAGGTGGTGAAGGACTAGGAGGTAGTGGTTAATGGCTAACGTAAAACATAAGGGTGTTGGCTTGTCTGTGAGTCAAAACCATGTGAGTAGTGGTAGAACAGGTAATTTGAGTTCTATAGATGGTAAAGAAACACATAAACAAAAGATAGAAGGGACTGGTAAATGGAAATTAGTTTTTGTTTTGATAGAAGAATCAAAACACGAGACCAACACTAGTAGGGTAACCAATGCCGATAGAAAGGGAAAACCGATGCCAGTTGAATGAATGGAAGATTTATAAATATGGAGATGAAGAATGTAAATTAGGTGGACTTGAACTTTGCTAATGGTAACAGAGACTCGTAAATACGATAAATGGTAGAAACAGTTACAAAAAAATTTGGATGTGAATAGAATACTATTTTTGGAAAAATAACCAAAAATGATAGGTAACCGATGTCACCAATCAACTAATGCTGGTATGAAGAGGTAACGATGTCGGTCACTAGACTAATGCTGGTTATTGTGAAATCTGAGAAGATGATGAAAAATTGAATTTTAGGTGATTAAGTCAAATGAAAACACTAACCGTAAATCGAGAATGAAAATGATGAGTGCTAAAACACACAAAATGAATCGAATACACCATTTATGATGGTGGGGCATGAAGGATAAGAAAACAAGAGGAAACAGACTCACACCTCAAAACATAATTTAAGACAAAATTGAGAAACACATAAAATCCTAAGTAATAGATTTTTATGTTGTGTGGCTTATGTCCTTTAGAAATGACTATGAATAGAGTAGAGTTTTTGTTCAACAGAGGTACCCTATAAGAATTATATGGTTGGTTTCAGGTGAGTATTGGATAAAGGGACCTGATATACCTTTTATTATGTGTGGTACAACTCTTATATGATGGTAGCTAGAACACCATTGGATCCATCGCCAATCCGATTGTTAATCATTGATGGTAATTACCGGAAGGAAGATGATCCAAAAATGGGTGTTTTATTTTTTCCACTTTTAAACATTTTCAAGGATTGTTACTTTTTAATCATCTTCAAGTCTTTTATACTCCAAAATTTATCAAATACTAATTTAGGACTATTTTCAAACTGAAATTAAGTTTACAATTTACTCAAAATTTCACTGTTTGATCAAAGCCCAAATTCATTATTTCAAATTTAATTTATTTCCCAATTTATTAGTTACTGATTATAGTTGCATCCATATTCATATTCTAAATTTAAATTACTTGCAAATATCATAAACTAAATATAAAAATTAGAACACAACACCATTGTTTATGGGGTTCGGAATTCCTACATCCTTGGGTTCGTGGTGAACCGATCCATTAATAATGTTAAAAATGTAAATATAATAACATTTACATTAACCAATAATGAATCAAAAACCTTCAAAACTGTGTTTCAGACCTTTGAAGGACGTTAATGGAACTCAACCTCTATCCTTCACCTTCCTAATCCACTTACAGCAGTGTCTCCCTTTGGTTCTACGCCTTCGTGTGACTTTAACAGAAAATAAATCTATCAAAAATCTTCAAATCAGATAAATGATCACACTATTGCTATTTCCCTGAAATTCTAAGAAACTTTCATATATAACTTGAGATCTGGAAGTGAGCAAAAGTGCCCCAAAATTGCACTTTTCCAAAATTGCCTCCTTATTCCCTTGACACAGACCTGACACTTCTCCATTACAAATACAAGTGAGCTGTATTTATACCACTTACAAGAGGGTGGTGGGTTAGTAAGGAAAATTATATTTTTATATGAGATGCTAGATTCAAATTCCCCTTCCATAGGTTTAGACACCCAATTTAGCCATTGACCCACATTTGTTGGGAAAGGGATAAGATAAGCCTTTAAATAGCTTTTTGTCCATAAAATCCTCCTTATCCCATGGGATTAGGCTTATTCCCATGGAATGGATTAAATAAAATATTATTATTATTATTTTAAATCCAAAACCACTAAAAACATGCCAAGTGTCACGTCCATAATATGCCATTTGTCCACGTCATCATTTGACCACAACTTTGACTATGCATATCTTTCGCATACAAACTCAGATTTGGTCTATTTAAAATGCGTCAGAAAGCTTGAGATGAGCTCTATACCATGGAAATGATTTTTAAAAAATTACAAGACCATCAATTTTTCCTTGTCGCCAATTTCCACGTGTCACCTTGCCATTGGTCCACTTGTTGACATGTTGACCAAAGTTGACTTCCCTGTTGATTGAACTTTAACCAGACATAACTTGAGCTTAAAGTGTCCATTTTTTACATTCTTATAGTTTTCAGAAAGCTCTCAAGGCTCTACCATGCAGTGACATGGTTTAGGGAAGTTTAGGGAACTTTTGACACTAAAAAAATCCTCGATCAGAATATGTTTAGGAAGTGTATACATGTTTCAAGTGATTTGAACAGGGGTGTGTGTGTACAAAGTTTGAACTATGCTAAATTTCCTCCAATCATGAAATAATAATGACCTCCAGGTTTATAAATTGAAAATAAATTTAGGTGATCTAAATGCAACATACAAAGGATGAAATGTAAATATTTTTAGCCCAAATTGAAAGTGAAATTGGATGTAGCAAAATAGAGAATAGGTCAAGAGGATGATCTTTCACTAAATACAAGTGCAAAATAAAGTGAGAAGAATTATTTTTAAACACCAAATCATGAATTTCCTTTAGATAAGTAGAAGAAGAGAATATTGACCAAAGAGATATTTAATGTGATTTTTAGAAAAAGAAAGAAACACAATCCCCTATATGAAGAAATGTAAAGAACCCACAAGAAGGGGTCCCACCGAGTGTGCCAAAATGTTTCACCTCAAAGTAATGTGATAAAACAGATAAAGGTAATGGGTGTAGGAGGAATACCTATGATTATGTAGATGGAAGAAGGCATTGCACACATCATAGAACTTTGATCAAGTAGATTGTAGAGAGCTTCCTTTTGGCTAGGAGGAACTACCTGTAAGAAACACAACAAGACCACAAAATAGCATTAACAATATAGGTTAGTGGACTGCCTAGCAAGAGCTAGATCTGGGAAGTGAGGTGCTTCCTAGAAGGCTATCAATCCACTTTCAAATATAATTTAATGCAACAAATAACATGAAATAGGTAAATCCTATTGTAATGGTACGATTTAGGTGTCTCGTGCTAATACAATAAGTAAATTTAATCTAATAGACAAAGTTACGATTAAATTTGGAGGGGTGGTAGGTTGTTTTGGGTTTGCAGAGGTTATAGGTGAGGTCTGGGTGAAGTTTAGTAAGGTTTTGGGCTGTTTGGGAGAAGTTATGAGCTCGTTGTTATAAGCAAAGTTACTGGAGTCCACAGAGACCAAAGATCGTTAGGTAACTCGATTCAGTGACTGGAAAATGACCGACGCTGGTTGGGTGACCGGTTCTCCTTTGGGTAGGGGAAATATGGTAGAAATATAAAAATGGGTGTTTTGGGTCTCTTTGTGATTGCATAGAGAGTTGAGGGGGTTTAGGAAGGATGATGTGATTTTTGATAGGGCTCAACAAGGGTGGTAGAGGTGCTAGGACAGTGAAATGGTTCAGGTTGATGGAATAGGTGGTAAACAAGTGAAAGGTGGTATTCGAGACAGATAAGGATCAGATGAAAGAAGTAAATGAAATACTTAAGATCAAAACAAAATATTAGCAAATAAGAGTGAATTACTTATCTACTACCTTGTAGATCTAAAGATGCTTATTGGTGATGAGCATTCATGAGAGATATGGGAATGTGTCTAGTGCCGTGGAAATAGAGCTTGTGTTCTCTGTTGTGATTATCTGAAGATGTGGATTAGATGAATGTATACTAGTGAAGACTTGGTGGGCTTTGGTTCTGTCGTCTCAGTAGCTTGAATGCTCAAGAGTTAGAATGCCAAAGCTAAGGTGAATGAATGTATTGGTAGAAAAGATTATTTAAGGGTAGTGAACAGTGGTTAGGAACTTGCGCTAGCCGAGAGAAAATGGAGTTGTTTAGGGGGAAATGGTCAAATTGGCTAAAAATGGCTTGATTACTCCTAGATTTGGCGTGAGTCAAGTTTCAGTCCTAGGTCAGAAGTGGGAGCTAACACTAAATATAGTGGGAGAGAGGTTGGAGAGATCATAGGTCATAATGGTTAAGGTTAGAACAAGTCGAAAGTGGTTAGGATAAGTGGGGACTTGGTCTAAGGAAATTAATGAGTTTAGAATGGGTCTAGGGTGAGGTAGCTAGGTGAGGTAGATATTAATCTAATTAAAGTAATTAAATTAATAATAGTGTGAGGATTAATTTAATTATAGGTGATTAAATTAATACCAATGTGGGGAAGGGGGCCATGGCTAGGTATATGTGTTTAATTGATGAGTTAAAAGGGGTTAAAGGGGTTGTGACCTAAATTTTGTGTCTATAATTGTTCGAATTGAATGAGTTTTTCTTGAAGACTTATGTTAGTAGATTTTTCAAATTTATCCTTTATTATTCCACCTTTCTCAACTAGCTCTTGAAGATGTTTATGATGATTGTCATATTCTGCAACATATCTCATATGTAAACAATCTTCCTCACTTTTCCATCTAGTTTTTTTATAATTGTTCCATCATCTTGATTTTTTGACTCATATACCTTCCCACAATGTTTCTCTATTGTTTCCAACTTCAATTGAATTTTGTGGTATCTTCCTAGTTTCCAACTACAAATAGTACATCCATATTATGTAGGAGTATCGATTACTATTTTCAGGTTCAATAGGTTCAATGAATGGATATTGGGTTGACCATTTAAATTTATAAGTCCTTCCTATAGTTCACTCCCCACTCTTATGTTTCGATAGAATTTTCTAGAATTTTTATTAGAAGTTTGAATTGGATGAGAAATGGGATTATCAAGTACTATCAATTTGAATTTAATTACTCGGCAATTGATAATTTCATTTGGAGTAAGGTCACTGCTAGGTTTTTCTACATTTGAGAGAAATTGGTTTTCTTACAACTTCCCTAAGTAAATAAAAAAATAAAATATCATTATCATAGAAAGATTCAAAATTACCTCTTTCCACTAGTGTTACATTGTTGTCCGACTAAAATATTTTGAAATTTCTATATCACGTTTTCTTTTCTTTGAGTTCTTTTCTCATTTGTAACATGGGCCATCAAATGGGTGATTTTGAAGTCTACACATGTGACAAAAATATATAAGTTTCAAATACCTGATGATAACACATCTTTATCCAATTACACAAAAACACAAATTAACAATGATGAACGACAACGCAATTGATAAGTCAAACAAAAAAACAAGATGAAAAACGGTAGTAGAACATACTACTACCGAACGGGCAACACGCTTAATCGACCAATAACACATATAATCAGTTACCAATTGGTAACACATATACATGTTGTCGACTGGTAACATTTTGTTGTTACAACTTAACTTTACACATTTGTCTTGTAATCTATCATCACAAAATTTATTTTTGGACAAGAACACAAATAACTCAAGTATCGTACATCAACACAAAAAAATCTTTCCAGTCTATAAAAAAATCTCTTTTAGCTTACCTCTTGAGTCTTTCACTTTTTCCTAAATCCTTTGGCTTTCTGGTCTTATACTTTCAGATTTTTCACATGCTTATAATGTAAATAATATGACTATATTATGACAAATTAATCCTATATATATTAGAATGTTATAACATGAAGGTGAATATACTAACATCAGTTGGCCCTTGAAAAACATGAAGGTAAAATTATATTCAAATTTTTAATCCCCATAAAATTTTAATAACGCACTACCATATAAGTAGTAGAAAATTCACCAAATTCAAAATTTAAAATTCCTAATATTCACCTTTTCACGAATATTCACCCCTAAAATTTACCCCTGTTGATGGTAGCATAAAAATATGCTACCAACCGGTAGCATATATAAACACTACCGTTTAGTAGCATTTGATAGTGATGTCTAGATATTCGCCATTTGCGCGCAAAAGATAATTTTCACAGATTCGTCAAATATTTTTTAAGGCTTTTTTTAGGGACCCTTAAAATTTTCCCTACTTCTTAGCATCACTATTTAGAGGAAAATAATCATTCTCCTCTATACATATGTGTCAATCGCATTCCTTTAGCTCAACATGAAGCACATCCTTCTCTAGTGCAAATAGGAGAAGTATATTACTAAAATGGAGGGGGTTTATATAACCTTCTCTCTCGAGCTTATTGTTCCAAGCATTTCCATAGCCTCTCACAATCTACTTGCGTACTTAGAATATGATGGTTCTTCTCACATGTTGTGCATGAATTGTTCCCGTAAATATAATGCTTTTGTTGTACCTAAATATGGATATTTGGGGAAAGATTTTTGGATGGTTTTCTTTTATGGATAGAAGGCCACTTCCTTAGGATGCAACCATGGGCGATTTGATAGAAAAAAACTCCACTTAGATAGTCTTGACAAGGCCATACATAAATAATGTTTAAAACAAACCAACATTGGAAAGATATATTTTAATTTCTAGTGGGGAGAATCAGACTTATAAATATGAAATGAATATCAACACAATGAAGAGTGGAAGGGAAAGTAGTAGTAAATACAAGTAGAGTGAAATATATTGGAGAGGCCAAAGTGTAGCTATTCATAAAACACATAGCCAAAGGCATAGTTATAGACATTGGAGATGAATTTGGTTTCAAAATAGGTGAATATGTTAGTATCCTAGGAAAATTTATCCACTATAATGTTAGTGAAAAGGAAGATGTGCATAGAACCACCAATTTGGCTGCCGAAAAGCATGAAAAAGTGGCCATTATGTTCAATAATGTGGGGATAATATTTTAAGAGATAAGGATTATGGTTGAGTATTAAATAAAATAAATTGATCGTGTGATGAACATATATGTGAATGGAGAAATACACAAGAATAAGCATGCAGTGTGGGTTAGATCCTCATAAAAAGGGATGTATAATTAATATGGTTATTATTGCAAGGTTATTAAGATTACACTACAAAGATAAATAATGCATTGCAATAGCACATAAAAGAGTAGTTTAAGAAAGAAATAAAGAAGAGCATGGAAGGAAAGTTTGTGTATATTATGTATTTGGTGGTGGTGTTAAACATGTGATGTAATAGAGTAAAAAGTAATAATGATGGTTCCTTGGAGGTTTTTCTCAACATATAAGGAATTTTATCCATTCACAAAAAAATGATGAGAAATTAAAAGGTTGTCATGCCTAATAGGTAAGATTTTGGTCCCTTCAACGTTTGTTTTCCTAAGGAAGATGAAAATTAGATCCAAAAATGATTGTTGGGTCCATTTCATTGAGTATGACATTATGATGAATAAAGTGATGTAACTGAGGATCAATATTGACACATGGTGCTCAGTGATTCATGACCACATTTAAAAATAAAGGGTACTTCATCTAAATGGGTGGCTACAATGATGGTGAGTAGGCGATGCATGTCTTAGATGCTTATGACAGAAGTGGTGGGCTTGATTTCCTTCTACCCTTACATTTCATTGCTGGTATAACAAAAATGTCATATTTCCATATTGTTGCATCATCATTTTCAATGGGAGGTGGTAATTCAACTATAAGTTCATCTCAAAGCAAATTCCAACTCGAATCCAACAGTGCCACTATTAACTAGACATTTATGAATAGTACTAACAATGTGAGTGAGAAAATTCATATGTGTTTGTGCACCACCCGCCTACATTGGTAACCTCTTAATATTCTAAAAATGTGATCTATTATCATAAAAATATTATCTAACTATCAATATTAGCAACCCAAAATTTTTATTAGAACATCCTATCAATGTAAATTTCAATTTTTTTATAAAAAAAGACGTCAAAAATATATAATTATTGGTATGATTAGAAATATGAGACCTTTATTCATGGTGTTGAATATTAGTGACCCCATAAATAGGGCATGATATTTACCTCTCTTTATATTCTTTGCCTAAATTTTCACTTCAATACCATAATAGTTAGTAAGAATTAAAGGATAAATTATTGTTAGTTTTTTCCAAATCTATCTAGAGAATATAAACATATATATTGCAATAGAGAACCACAAATCTAACTTCCCATATCTTAATTACATCAATAATTATTATGAATATTTACTTTTATCCTATGACAAATTTGTGGCCTTCCTCTATTTATTTTGAATGTTTGACGTTGATTCCACCACCTCCCTCATATCGAATATAGGTAGCATTATTTTCCATGAAAAAATAAAAAAATAGAAAGTTTAAATCAACCAAAAGATTCAAAGAACATAGCACAAAAAAATCCCACTAAAATAAGGGAAAAATAGAGGATACTTTACATTATGGATGATGTTTATATTGAATATGGTAATAAACAGGTAGGTAATGTCTTATAGAGTTTTACTCTTTGATAAATTTGGAGTGCTAATAAATGGTGCCACCCAATATTCATCTATGAAGAGTAAAACTCGGTAACTTTTCCTTTTGCAATGTCAAGTTTGAATATGCTCCCTTGTTAAGACAAATGCTCACGCTCATATTCAAATCAATATATATTTCTAGATTTTTGGGCTTGCTTATCTTTACATTCTGGTCTATTTTCAATTCAAGGAGTATTATCAAATCAAATAAGTAAATAATCTTTCTACTTCATGCCACAAATGTTTGTTTCACTTTACATTTTTCCTGTCTAGGAATGTACAAATGGTCAATATGTGGTGTTTGGTCTTAATCGACATATATGGTCCTCCCCTTTACATTCTCTAACTCTAATTTTAATGATTATCTTTATTGGGTTGTTTCATGTTCCTAGGGTTTACCTTATTATAATATTTCACATACAAAAGGCAATATAAGAAAGTCAATATCACTTTATAACTCGCTTTGACACTCTTTCAACCTCATTTTAAATATATCATTCCAAAATTACTTGAGCATCTCCTAAATCTACCCAAAACAACTATACATCAATTAGATAATTCTTTACTAAAGTTATAAAGCACTCAATTGGGTTAAAGAGTATAGCTTCCTCCAATTTCAAACATTCAAAGGTAGGTCTATGTCTTAGCAAGAGAAAATTCAATCAAATAATTTTCAAAGGGTTTTGAAGAAAAAGGGTTAGATCACGTAGCTAAGGAATGCCACAAAAATGAATACCATGATGGGTACATTTTCGCCTCTTTTAGATTTGATTAATATTTACACCTATAACCAAAAAGGAATGAAATAGAAGCTATAGGGGGTTATTCTGATTAATTAACTTCCAACATTAATAATTAAATATTAGAATAATGCATTAATACTTGTAAAAATGTTCACAATACAATACAATCTCACAAACATAAGGGATATATCACAATTAGCTAATTACAAATGATTATGGAATGATTGGGTGATTTGAATGATGGAACATGGAGATCTAGATTTGAGAGTGCCTCGATACCGAAACTATGACTTGAAGATTCTCATGGGAAGGACAATATAATAGGGGAAGGAATATCTATATGGTCTTGACCTATTATTACGGTATTGACCCTCTATCGAAAACTATGATATGTAAATTTCTAAGTTTATCGCTTGTCTCGAATATATTTTTCATTCTCTATCGGTCATTGTCAATCACAACATGAGGACCTCTAAATAATTTTATCAATCTTTCAAACCCTAACCTTGGATAAGAAGTCATATAAAATAAATATTATTTGGGTTGTAGGAACCTCATGCAATTGTTGACATTAGAACTACTCCAAAGAGGCCTCAAACCGCATGTCGTTCTCCACCTAACATGTGATATCTAGTTATAGTGCAATTAGATTTGACATCCTTTCTTTGAAAAATCTTGAATTGAGTTTCTCTCTTACAAATCTACTTGAGTGAGTGAATTTGAGTTCTTGCAAATGTGGGAAGTAGTCCCCTAGACCTAGTGGGAAGCTTTAAACTTGTAGATAGTGTTTCCCTAATGAATGTGCATAGGTATTTGTGAATGTACCTAGATATTTGGGTGCCTTTTGAGATATATTTTGCAATAAGAGTCCATAAGATTACTAGGTTATCAAATGAGGTGAGTTTCACTTGGTTATATATGATTTCAAAGGTGATATTAGTTATAAAGGCTGAATGATGAGGTGTAAATGACTGAAATAATAATGTATAATTGAAATTTTGGGACCAAATTGATCAAGGAAAAACTGTATACTAGGATCAAGAATGTATGGATGTACTTGCCACAACTAAATCTTTTTTTACGCTGGAGGAGAAATCTAAATTCTAAGGTTTGGAAGCTAACAAATAGAGTTTCTAAATGGATTTTTACATTTATTTCTTAGAAAATTTTAACATATGGGTGTGTATGATCAAGAAAGCTAGACAAGATACCTAGAGATGTACCAAATGAGAATGGGTAAAGTGTACTTATTTGTGAAAGACAAAATGTCAAGAATAATAGTGTCAAAGAATAGAATTACCAAATTTGAGTGTCTACATTTTCCACTTTAAGTATGAAATGAAATTACATGCTAAAAGGAAAATAATCTCAGTGTGTAGACACACTTTGTCTTCATTTGATGCATTTCGTAAGATCCCATTGTATTGGTGTTGGCACGGTCTATGATGAAACCTACAAAACAAAGTGTATTAAATGTCCATGATAAAGAATTAAACTAAATCAAATGTAAATATGTAATGTAAATGAAATTTGAAATTGTAAATAGTGAAATAAAGAGATGCAAAACGTGGAAGGAATACACCTTATTTTTATAGAGGGAAATTTTCACATTCTTTACTTGTACTTGGAGTTTGGATTTCTTTGTTGAATAATTGGGGGTGATCAGTTCCCAATTGATCGAAGAGATGCCATAGTATTTGATGTATTGAACAAAACACATGAATTACAAAGAGAAAGAAGAAGAATGAGGATTTGAAGAACCCGTGAAGGAAGAAGACCTTGTATCAAAGTCATTCAACAACTCTGATATCTTCCCTTTAGGTATAAGAGGAGAGAAAGGGATTCCTACAAATAAATTAACCACTTTGATACCTACCATGACCTCACCGAATATACTCTAAGTAGATTGATCTAGGTCCAATTTTGTAACGTAGGACACCGTTGTCGTGAAAATGTGCAATAGGGAAATTGACAATTTCCGAGCATGACAACTATACCCTGATGTCAAAATTTTCATGTTTTATCATTCCCAAGAACCCCAAGCCAAATCCGTTAGTTTTTTCACCCTCTATTTGATGTCAAATTGGTCCCTAGGTGATTTAGGAAATTCTATTCATTCCCCCTAGGTGATTTTAGGGAGTTTTCAAGAGATGTTATCTTCAAAAGATTGGGAAGGTTGTCACTTGGCTTCCCAGGACTAGATTAAACCCCCTGGAGCAGAGAACATAAGGGCCAAATTAAACATGGAAATGAATTGAATACATTATAACATCATGGAAATTATTTTGGAAGGCTTTGGGAAGTTTTGAAATACTTGGAGCAATTTGAGAGAAAAACAAGGTTCTCAAGCCTAGGCGGTACATATGCCTAAAACAACTGTTGGGATTCAGAAGAAGATTTTGGGAGCTCTGGATGGATTTGGAAGTAAAAAAACATCTTTAGAAAGAGGATTCCAAGACCTACATGATGGTGAAATAATATTTTTCACAACACCTTGGCACATATGATTGGAAGGTAGTTTTTCTCAGGCACAAGTGGAGTCCCAGATCAAAAATCTGATTTTTCAGGATCATATGGTTGAATTAAGACATGAGACCCACATAATTGGATTAAAAATTCCATTTCAAGTTAGGATCATATAAAATTTCACCAAGAAATTCCACTGGGAGCTCAAGTTATCTTCATTCCAAGTTACCCTCTCAAAGGCAATTCAGACTTAGTCATTTTTTCAAGAGGACACGTGTCAGCACTAGGAGCCTGGCAGGATTTCATGCCCCCAAAGTCCCTAAGGTTAGGTACATCAGCCCTTGGAAAATTCACCCGGACCTCATGTGACCTCTAGGATGCTCATATGACCTCCAAACTCGAGCAGTTCAGCCCCGGGTGCTTATTTGGAGCATGCATTCTCTCGGTCATTGAAGTCGAGATCGGGCGCCACATGTCAGCTCCGAGATCACCATGGAATTTTATGTTCCTTATGCACCTAAGGTTTAGGAAATAAAACCTTGAAAAATACTCCCAGCCCCTATGGGGAGTCTTCTCAGACACTCACCCGACCGTAGTTCGCCCCCAAGTGCTTATTTGGAGCGTGCATTCCCCGCCGATCGGATCGGGTGCCACGTGTCACCTCCCAGACCACCATGGAAACCGATGTCCCTTATGCACCTGAGGTAGGGGACATTGGACCTTGAAAATTTTCCCATACCCCCTTAGGAGTCATTTGGACACCCATGTGACCTCCTTTCAT
Source organism: Taxus wallichiana var. yunnanensis (assembly GCA_018340775.1). Taxonomy (NCBI): domain Eukaryota; kingdom Viridiplantae; phylum Streptophyta; class Pinopsida; order Cupressales; family Taxaceae; genus Taxus; species Taxus wallichiana. The sequence goes on from CM031235.1 coordinate 861,350,151, forward strand.
CTCCCAAAGTTGCTTTAAATCATCTTTTTCCTCCTTCATTCCCCTCGTTGGATCTAGTGCCACGTGTCGCCATCTTGCTCATTGTGGAAATTGATGTCCCTCATATCCCTAAGGTCAGGGACATCAAGCATGGAAAAATTCACCCAAGCCCTACCTGTGCATATCTTTTTGAAAATTTTCCAAGTGCTGCTTTTTCCCGCTTCTAACTTCTAACAGTTATATGTGCACTTCATTCCTCCATACTTCCTCTGCAACATTCTTCCATCACTCCGCCATTGAAAATGCTCAGACCTGCTCAACCCAAGAATTGAAACACATTCCCCATAGAGATGTGCAGGTCTCATAAGGAATCCTCATCAAACACAGAAGGAGAAGCATGGAGCACAAAAGGAGAAAATAGAGAAAACTCCATAGCCATGAAATGAGAAGTTGAAGAAATCTCCCAAACAGATGCATGAAACAACAAGATATGTTTTTTTGCTCATTCCTCTACCCAAGGCCATCAATAATACACCTTCAAAGTCCCCCATGTGTGATAGAGCATCCACAATGAAGAAATCTCCTTTCCGGCTCAACAAAGAAAGAAGTGGGATTTCCGTCAAACCAGTTACCGGATCGAAGTAAGATTGCATGTGAAGCACCAGAAGAAAAAACCCACATCAAAAATATAATTTTATTCACAAACGTTGGAGAAACCCAAACCTACAATTTTGAGGTCCATTAATGGCTATCATACCCAAGCACTACCAGTCTGAAAATTAAAACTTAAAAACCTCCTGGATTATTAAGCGAAAGCAGTGCCCAAAATTTTAAAAAGGATGATATTGGGAAAAACCCATATCAAAAACTGCGTTCCATGTCAATTTGACTCCTGTAATAAATTTCTAAAAATAGCAGTCTACTACATAGAACTACTATTTCGGGAAATTCATTAACGAGTAAGAACATGTGAATGAGATGAAGATATCGAGGTGCACTATAGTGAGAATTCTCCGTAATGCAGAATTTTTGGCACTTAATAAAATAGTAAGTGGGCCCTCGAGCACCTACTAAAAATAGAAATTTGATCCAAAGAAGTGAGGAACGTAGGGAGAAAGGGGAATCAAGGTCACAACACTCAGCTAAGGATCGAGGGAGTTTCTTTTTCACACTTACTAAAAATAGTAAGTTACACTCAAAGAGAAGTTTTGGCACAATGGAATGTACAAGGCTAATCATTTAGGGGGACATCATTGTTCGGGAGCATCCTAGCCATTTTTCATAGGGAATTCAAGATCCACCTTAGTTCATTCAATTGGGTGAGCATTCGGGAGCTAATTTGGAGGAGTTTCACAGTGTGTAAGGAGTTCAAAGATTCAGAGTTTCACTACATTTGGAGCTTTCCATCAACGAGGATCAACGGACTTCATCGAGCGACATCTACATTAGGGTTTGCACTTTTTGATATGCCTTTAAGTCACTTAAAAGTGACTTTAGAAACATAATGTAAATTAAGTTGCCTTGCTATTATAAAAGGGACTTAAATATTTAAAGTGGAATATGAACAGTCTTAAGTCATATTAAGGCATATGGAGGGTCATGAGGAAGATGATAAGTCACCTCTCATTCTATAAATTATAATGTCATTCCCATTGCAAAGGGTTGGTGATTGATCTTGTAAACTCAAGAGTATATTGCACCTTGAGAGAACAAGGAGATAGCCATTTTCTTATATTCCCCACATTCTCAATTTCTTCCATTTCTCCACTATGTACAACTTTTTCTAAGCAATCAATACAAGAAGAAGGAGTTTCTAGCTTTCTTTGACTAAGGGGTTTCATGATACTTTGTGTTCATCAAATTTTATTTGGTCTTGTTGCTATTTGTAGGGTTGTTTCTTTTCATGAATGCATGTGCTGAAGTTTCTAACTAGTGTGTGAAGGAATATGATTTTCTACTTGCAACATTAGTTCTCTTACCTCTTTCTCACCCCCTTTCCCACTCTACGACGAAGACTTCCCTAACAAGAGATTGCTAGATTTTCCGCATGAGGTCGTGGAGTGCCCTGTTGGATCCCTGGCCAAAAGGCCACCATAGAAATACACCTTTTGATGCGCATGCACATACGATGCTTGCACCGATAAAGTAGAGGGACTTAGACTCCTAGAATGTTGGCAAGAAATCCACAAGTTTGTCCACCGACAAATTTTCTCGCCAATGAGACACAATATAAAAGAGAATTAATTTTCCCCATACTCTCTACATGTGTTGCATAACTAAGTAAAGCAATTGAATAAAGTTGAAATGTGCTAAGATATAGCTAGAGGAAAGATATCGATGCCCCCAATATTCCTAAAACTAAAACTATAAATGAGTGTTGTACATGAGAGGAAGGGCTAAAATATTTCATGCCCCCTCGAAACTGGTTTAAACCGATTCATTTGAGTTTGAAACTATGCCAAAAACCTACGTCTATATGTGAAAATATGAAACTACTGAGAATGTTATTGTAACTTCCCTAGGGAAAATCCATATAAATGGGTTGGAAACATTTGTATGGTCCTAACCGTAATGTACATTTTTGAACGTATGTTTTCTTTGTTGAATTTTTTGTGTCTAATATTATTTATGGGTAGTTTTTACTTGTTCCTCCCTATTTTTGAGCCCACAATTATATCTATGTATATTTTAGGTGTATAATATACTTAGATGTATGCCCACTTTTATGAGGTGCATGTGAAAAAGAGTTTGAGTGCGTGGTTCAAAAGAATAGATGTGTAAACATGTATGATAAGTCTGATAATCTACATAGAAAACACATGAAGGTTGATGTGGTGGCCACCCAAAATAAATTATACTTACAAACATGATACACATGGTGGAGACCATGACACACAATAAGATTATCAATAGAAACAAGAATAATATTAGTAAAAATATTAAAAATAAAAGAATTATTTATCAATAATAATATTTCATATGTCAATTCAAATATAATAATACAAAAATGTCACACAAAAAGGCATAGTGCTACAAACATGGGACACCCATGGTGTCACAAGACAATCAAGGCCCTTGGGCCTGTAATCAAGAGATGCAATGTCACACAAGAAAGGCATGATGCCACAAACATGGGACACCCATGGTGTCACAAGACAAACAAGGCCCTTGGGCCATAAGCAGAGTAGCAAACAAGTAACTACACACACAACTAGAAAACATGTATAGAAGACAATAGTATCATGATGAAATGACATAACAAGTGATATATATGAGCATGTGAAATAATGGCTATCAACACTGCATAAGACACATGTTTTAGTCATGTTAGTATGAAAAGAAGCAAGTACATAATGTATATAATTAAGTATAAATGAGGAAGTGCAAAGGAACTATAATAGAATAATAACAATTGCATAATATGAAGACATTATGGCCCCAATGATAATAATATAAGGAAGAAAGAGTGATTATATAAGTATGTATTTATATGTGTGTCCTACATCTATCTCAACATACCCAATGAACACATGTATGTAAATAAATAAAGCATGTTATCTATTAAATAAAAGTGACAAGAAACATGTGTAATATAAAGTGCTAATAATGCAAGTAATTACTAGGCTATTAAAATTAACCTAGAACCTAATACTATAAAGTTTTTGATGATCTAACCTAATGCTTAAAACTATTATGTGGTGAATTAATCTAACCTATGTGGAAACTACCTTAGGCTATGTGTTAAGACCTATGGTGGAAATTTGTTGTTAGGGTTATATCCTAAGGTATGCATTATAAACTACCTAAGATCTAACCTAAGAAATTTGATCTATCCTAAACTAATGGGTATGAAGGGGAATTAGGTGGTCACATGCATTAAGGGTGATGGTTCCTATGGAATTTATGTTATTGATAATGTTTTTAATGCATAGGGTACTGCCAGTTTTGGCAGGGGCTAGTGACTTGGCGGAGGCTTATGTGGAAGTATCACTAAAATGGAATTTCATGTTAATTTTGATTTGGCAATCGCTAGACTTAGAAGGCAGTGGCAAGGAAGGATAGGCGGGAAAATTGGAATAAATGAAATTTATTATTTTTCAGTTTTTGTGCACAAACTGTCTTGGAAGGCATGTAACCGAGGTTTGTCTGGGGTTGTTTCACTTTACATGTTTCATGATTTTCACTTTGCATGCTCTCTGGTTTTTCAAACCAGCAGATTGAACTGCACTTAATGGCTATTTTTGAAGTCTTAGACCTATTTTCAGTTTGTGGGATGTATAAGAGACAATGTGGAAAAAGAATATGGTTGTTTGATCTTTCGTGGAGAAGAGGAGAAGTTGTGAGCTCGGCTAGAGATCTCCTTCAATTTAGTAGAAGCACTATCAAGCATGATAGGCTCTAATCTTTAAGATCTCTTGCTTTCTTCTAAATGTTTCATTAAAACAATTATGCTCTTTTGAGATTCTTGGCTTGCATGTTTTATCTAGTTACTTGTTTGCTGGGTTTTATAATCTCTGTTATCTTGGATATGAATCCATGGAAAAATAACGTTGGTTTTGAAACTATCTTGTGATAGTTTAATAGTGATACATGCATGCGAAGCTTGTATTAGTAACTCTGGTTTTTATTTCTAAATTTTTATTCGAGGATTGTTGTGTTGGAACTAACCCTCATTGCATTATGTGGACTTCGAATTATATGGGAACCTTAAGTTCGCTCGATCTTGTTGGAGTTTGTGTTTTGCTTGAGCTTGTAATCGAGCTTGTATTTGGTTTGGATCTTGTTCTTGGTTTCGTGTTTGATGAAAGCTGGTGATGGAGGTTCTTGATGCTCTGACCTGTGTTTGGGAATCTTGGGTAACTTGGGACTGTTGTTGAAGCCCGTATGTGGCTCTATACCCATGTTTTATTCTTGTGAAAATATGGACTATTAATGGAGGTTTGTGTTTTACACCGTACTCGTATTTTGATACTTGTATAGTTCTAAACTCTTGTTGAAGCTCGTGTTTCATTTTGAGTTGGTATTAGGACTTCTTGTTTAAAATATAAACTGGAATGGGAACTTCATGTTTCCCTGAACCTGTGATTAGAGACTTGTGTAGCCCGAACTTTTGTTGAAACTTCATGTGCGACTCTGTTCGGAGTATTTGAGTTGGGTTTTACTTGTATTAAAAGTTTAAAGCTTATAACTCTTTTGTTGAACTATTGCTCAAAGAAAACTGGGAGAATAGTTGGCTGAGTTGTTGGGAAAACTCTTGAGATCTTAACTGAAAATGTCTTTGTTTGATGAATGGATTTGGAAATTCCTTTTTGAGAAATGTTTTATCGGGGTATTCTTTTCCCCTTTGTTTTGTGGAAACCTACATCTTCAGATTCTTTTTAAATAAGCTCTGGATTTCATTTAAAAGAAGAGTTTATTACTTTAGTGCTATGAATTGATATAGTGGGATTACGTTGTCTCTGTTCAGATTGTTTTTGTATTATAGTACTTAATGAATCGAGAACTTATTACTCTTTTGTAATTCAATATTGAAACCTGAAAATGGGATTTCAGTCTTGAGTTCGTTGATACTCTGAACATGTATAGCTTACTGATCGGTTTGTTTTTCTATTTCTTGTTAGATATAGTAAATAAACCTTGTATCTTTTTAAAAGAAAGGAATGTGAATCCTTTGGAATATAATGTTGTTATTAGGATTGTTATGCGTATTTCATTCTGAGATCGAACCGAAACTCATGTTTATTAAAGGTAAAGAATTGTAAGGAAAATGGTAGTGTGCTTTCTTCACTTGTGAGTCAATTTTTTTCTCTCCTAGAACTAGCTTATGAATTTCTATGTTTGAATTAAAAACATAAATTCATTTTTTAGTACAATATAATTAATTTTTGATTGGATCATTTTCTAATTAATATCCCTTTCTTTATATTGCTAGGATAAGTTCATTAGTTGAACTTTTCTGTTTTGATTCTCTTATGAAAAGGAGATTTCTTTTTGAGTTGTTTGGTCTTCCTTGTCCAAATCATTTGTAGAAATGAAGTAGGAAGAGGTTAGATTATTCAATTTTTATTGAACTGAAAATGTAAGTTTGTTGGGCATGATCGTTTGTTTGACAAGGCTTTGCTTTTGTTTGATTTGTGATGAGTAAGTTTTGTCTGCATTGCACTCTATCCTTTTATGGATCCTCCTTGGATGGAATCAAGTGGAGATTAACTCCTTTATAAGTCTACCTTGACTTGTGAACATTGGTTTCGATCTTTAAATGTTAAATTCTAACATGTGGAAGTAGATTTAGACTTGTAAGTTGGATTGTTTGATTCCCTATTCCTTGGATTGAAATGGGATTCTGTTTACGATGAATATCTTAAATGTTGAAATTTAAGGTAGTTGTCCTTTAAATGAAATCGTTAATTCATGTTATGAATCTGTTTCAATTTTTCAGATATCTTGTGTTGAGCATAGTTTGTAACAGCTTTTTTTTTTTCTTTTGCTTAGGAGTTAGATGAATCATCCCAATGAGAACCATGCTTTAAACCCTTCTTTTGGTTAGAGAAAAGATAAATGTTGTATTCTATTATGATAGAATTGGGAACAATGAGATGATATGATTGTCATTGTTTGCTAAAAGATAATTGATAGGATCAATTAAACTTTAATTTTGTAAGGCAGATATAGTAGATTATATTCCGTTCTTCTCTTGGAAGTAAATTCAATTGGTTAAATGTACTTCTTTTCCATTTGTTATTACTTATATTGATATTTATGATGTAATAATTGTCTCATTAAAGCAGAGTTGTTTTAATGGAACAATTATTAGAATGCACCTCGCTTTAAGGCTCAAGTGCTTATCATGCCTCGGTTCATTGAATTGACCCGTGCTAGTAATTTTTGTAGATGGACTTCGTAAGTGATAAAAGAAGGCAAAACTTATATGATGCATTGGATAAATTAAATATGATTCCTTGTGAAGAATTTTGATTCATTCTTGAGATTGTATTGAAAAAGAAATGTAGTATTCTTTTATAATGAAGACGGTTGTTATGCAGTATACCTAAATGCATAAGTCTTGTAAATGTATAAGTTATAAGATAAATTGAAAGTTGAGAGTTTACCTACATTGGTTGTGTAAATTATTTTGTACTTGTATGGATGAGATGGATTCTATCTTGTTGATATTCTTTATATTATTTTTATGTTAATTGGTTATCTTTTCATAAATTGGATAAATGGAATTATTTCAATCTCCTACTACTTGCGATGCAACTTGTCAAGTTATAGAATATGATATTCATTATCTAAATTATATAACATAGTAATGTAATCGTGATGAACATACATTAAGAAAATGTGGACATTGGGTAGGATAAACCCTAACACATAACATGTGGAGAAAGACTCTTTCTCTTTCTTAATGGATAATAAACCAAAAAGGTTTGCAAGTATGACTACAATTTATTAGACTTCATTTTGTATGAAGTCTACCTTATATTGGATATATTCTGGCGTTGAACTTTCTAAAAAGTTATTGTACTTTTTAAATAAGACATAATATAACACTGCACAATTATGGTTAATTGATAGTTTAACTATGTGAACAATTATTAAAAGTGACTATGAAAATAACGAATTTCTTAGTGGGATAAATGAAGCAAATTTAGGAAGAACTTATTGAGCATTGTATTAGGGTTTGGCAGGGTTGATGTAATCAAGTTTTAATCCAAACTAATAATGCATTAATAATCTCCTTGGGGGTATGTACATCTCAATGAGGTAGTTTCTATAGGATGTTGGCACATACCAACTATAGGGCTCTAATTTTGAGAAGGCTTGAGTCTTCTCGAGAATATAGTGTTGTAGTTGACATGTGGCATCACCCTTCCACATTAATCATCTAGATATACACACATCTGGAACTTAGACTTGAACCTAGTTTTTCTCTAGGTCCGGATAGAGCATATTTAAGATAGGAATTAGCTTCCCAAACACTCGGGGTATGTTTCACATTTGGATGACTTAGGTCAAATGAGTATGCCCATCTACCCTAAGCCTTTGTGAGCATCTTCCTATAATAGGTTATGTTTCTATCTCGGGCCGAGGTCAAACTTGGAACAAGTGGACTGACAATAGTCGTAAATACCAATCATGATAATAGAAGAGTGAGGTGAAATATGTATTCCAAAATGATGAGTATGTCATCTAGGAATAGTGACATACATAGTATGTTATAAATCTTTGGCCAAAGTATCATAAACTACTAGTTACGTTATCCTATGTCACCAAGTTTAAAACAACGTGATATCAGATGAATATTGGTAATAGATATTCATATATGTTCTTTAAATAGATCACTCAATACCCGGTGTAGGGTAGGATGACAAAGTATATGAAGTATACAATATGTATTCAATACATAAGATAACATAAATAGATTGGTAGCTTACCGAGTTATGGAATGAATAGATCGGTGAGTCACCGAGTCATTACAATTGCATGTGTTTATCCATTGAATTTGATTGGCATGGAATGTTTGTTCTAAATATTGCTTTATTTAGAATAGTGAACATTATATAAAAAAATCTCTTGATTCTAAAGACTTAAAATGGGAATGTTACAATGCATAGATCTTGATTTTGTATTTTTACAAATATTTGAATGTATTTTTAGTATCTCAATGCATATCTACGTAAAAATGGTTGAGAAATTTTGGGAAGAGGAATGATTAGGCCTCAATTGTGATCCAAATTCTAGTGCAACTATAGTAGTGATATGTATCAAAGATTACTTGAGAGAATAATGTTAGGTTGTGGAGCTTGTTTTCATGTGTGGAAGTGTTGAAGACTATACACTAAAAGTACTATACACTTTCCACAGTGTACACTATTTTTTTGGCCTAAAAAAATGTGCCCGATATTTCAGGAAATGTGCTCTTCTCGTATGGGTGGGATTTTTGACCCATAGGTTTATGGGTCATTTTTGGCCCATGGTTTTGGTACCCATGATATTGTAAAACTACTTAAGAAGTTTCCTATTAATGTGTCTTTTTGCATATGGTAGGATTGATGTAACATTTTAGATGTGTGTGAATTCGAGTGTGAATTCTCAGCAGAGTTTATTGAGCATAGCTCCAAACAGATCTAAGTGTTGTATTGAGAGAAGATGTTGCTTTTAATAAAAATATTAGCAAGTGATTCTTGGTGGACGTAGCCCAAATTGGGTGAACCAAGTTAAATATTGTCTCTTTGTATTGTGTTCTTTTTATTCTTCACTTTTATTTTAGATTTGTAATAATTTATGCATATTAGTTTTCTATTGTTGCGATTATGTGAGGGATTGTTCCACATATTTTATCCCTTATTTCCTAAAAAAATAATTAGGTGTAGTATATCTAGGAATAGTGTGTGAAGTAGAAGAACTTGAATTGAGATTAGGATACCATATCTAGAAGATATTGCAATTTTTGGTATTGATTTTGGTGGATGTGTGAAAGTTATTGTGATAGGCAAGGTATGAAATAATGAGAGTGAGAAGAGGTGTGATATCATATGGTGTGATTCCTAAAGTGAAAAAGCCTCATAAGTACATATATTCTATTTTTTATTTAGATGCATAGTGTTTACAAAATATAGGCCAAATTTTAACTTTGGACCCCTACAAGATTGTTATTACTTGTTGACAAAATACCCATTAAAATTAAATCAACTCAAATTAATGTAAGAATGAAGATACACTACAAACGGGTTGATTACGGAGTTCAACAATATCCTAGGTCTCTGGGTTTTTATAGAGCCATTCCACTAGTCAAAAATTATAAGTACAATATAATTTATTACAATAAAACCTAATGGAACTTTAAACTTGCCTAAATAGAACTCCAAACCTTTAAATAACACCGATGGTCATTGGGAATTGTCTTCCACCTTCCTAGTGTAACTACAAGTTGTGTGGTGATATAGGCCTATTGGGTAGTATGAAAAACTCCCAATATTAATTTTCCTATTAAAAAGAATAGGTCTTACACTCACAATTTAGCTTTGAAAAGACTAATTAACTCTCTTTTAAAAATTCCTATAATTTGCTTACATAAGAAAAAAATATCCTTTGGCTCTTATATGTCTCCTTGAGCTCTTGGATTAAGCTTTTGCACATTTTTGTAATAAAGGGGTTGAGCCCTTTTTATAGTGGGTCTCGACCTACTTTTCTTGCATATATAGCCTATCTTCCATCTCTATAACAACTCAATGAGTTGGACGGGATGGTGGGTTCATTTGGATATGGTAGGGAAGGTTACGAGGTGGACTAACCCACTCTCACCATTTTGTTTGGTCATTGAATGGCCCCTTCTTGCTGCTGCTATGGAAACATGTCCACCATATTGCAGACCGGCCTATCACTGTCGTCATGACCCATCCACGTGGGCTCTTCCATGCCACGCGTGCCACGTAACCCCTTCGCATAGACCTTGTCATCCTCATCATATTTGAGCCAACCATTTTGCGATGCGAGGCCTCCATATTTTCTCGTGCCAAGATTGAGGGGATATGACTTATCCCATTAAGGTGAAGAATCCCACATAGTTCGGAGAGTGAATAATGAGGGAATTTTATAGGCTTTGGAGGTGATTTCCAATATGTGGCTTTGGCCACATTTCCCCATTTTTGGTAGTGATAACCAAACATCTTTCGAAGTTATGGAATAACTCACCTGTCAATGTAATAATATAACTCGACATATAGCTCGATGGCTACTCTATCAACTCACCCTTGTAATGGAATAGATTGATACATAACACAACTCAGCCCTTCCTAATGCATATAGCTTACCGAGCTAATTTATAACTCACTCGAGTTGACTTGGGTAAGAAGTGGTGGTAGGCCACATGGTGGCCTTAGGACCCACCACATGGTAATTTTTTTATGACCGTTGATGAAGAATCTAGACTAGAAGATTGGAGAATTAAAACATCACCTTGTTCACATGATCTTGTATTTTTCCACTTTTCATGACTTTCTAGTTGACTCGGTCTTGCCTAGTGTTGAATTTAACTTTGACCAACCACCATTTGCACATACAAACTCCATTTTTTGACATTAAAAGAGTGAATAGAAATATCTCGAAGTGATCTTCCATATTGTAGTGATCCTAGGAGATTTAGGGAACAATGTGTCCTTTGTATTTTCCTCTGGATCAAACCTCTCCAATGGGAAAGGATTTTTGTCCCAAAAATATCTCTAGAACTTTTATCACCCTGTCCTAAACCTGAATACTCTTCTACCACATCGAAGTTCTATTGTAATGGACTCTCTAGTCCACTCTACTACATTCTTCTCACTTTGAAAACTTGGTCCCGATCTTGGCTCTGTGGGTTATGGTCCCACCATGCTTCTTCCTTTGTCTTGATTACCACATCTTCCCTCTAGGGGTATTACACTTCGATAATCCCTAACACTTGATCGCCACATTTTCCGTTAAGGTCTTACTTTTTAAACAAAGGAGGAATATACTACTACATCTACCCTTTGGGGTCTTACACTTCAACAATATATAGTCTGCATAGAATTAGATATTGCCACATCTTCCCTCTAGGGTATGACATTTGACAAAACCTAGAAACATGTATTGCTAAATATTCCCCGAATTTCTTACACTTCAGCAATACTTAAACATCACCACATCTACCCTCTAGGGGTCTTACACTTTGGAAGATGTCATGTCCATGATGATCAACTACCATTTTGTTGTACGGTCACAATGCCTTAACAGATAATGAAGATTTGATTTGACACGTGATGAGCTCAACTATCTACAAAATGGTTGGAAAATCTCCAAGCTTATAAATATGATTTAAATCATATATCCAAGTCAGTAATGTGCACTCAAAAGTTGATTAGGAGATATTATTGAGTATCATTGTAGTGCCCACTTCCCTTTGACACTATTTAGATACTGATTTTGACACTACTGATCATATTTTGGGACATTATTATGTTTTGATGTAGTATGATGTGTATATGCTAGATCATGGATTATTATGGACATTATTATGTTTTGTTTAGTATGATGGTTAGATGTTAGACTATGGATTAGTATTGATCTGGATTCAGTTATTATGCTTGATGATCATTGAGACATTACTATTATTATGTGGATGATGATATACTGGTTGACATGGATAGGTTATTGATGATTGATTTTAGACATGTGACATTTGATGTTATGAATAGCTCTAGTATAGAGATTCATTGGATAATGATATAGTTACAAATGGAATTCAAATGATGATGTTAAATTCTTGATATTGTTGTGATTTGGATTTAATCTTTATATGTTGCTTATATCATTTGGATGTTCTGATGTGGTCACGAGGCCGAAGGAGGTATTGTTATTTTGTAGGTTAAAAATCACAACAATGTCGGGGGACTGGAGACTAACCATATTGGAATTCTATGTGAAATCAACAAGGTCACCATGGCAACTGTGTTTGATTTGTGTGTTGAGTTATGTTAGGATTTCCCATTGGGGGAGGATTTCCATTATTGTGACCATGGGGCATATGTGTGTTTTATTTGTATGTTCCCTTTTATTATTGTTGTGTGTATTTTTATTTGTAAGGTGTTCTTTCTTTTAATTAATTTAAATGTGATAGTTTAATGTGGGAGTCATATAGTTAAATTTTAATTAAAATAATTGGGATGAGGGATGTAAGAATTAAAGTTGTAGTCTTAATTAATAATTAAATTTGATTTATAACCTTATGATAAATAAATAAATCTTTATGTCAAAGATTGTAATAAATAAATGTCATAGATATTAATGCATGTGTAAGAGGATGTAAAAGAGTGTGTAAGTTACCATGTAAGGATGTGTAAGAATTTGTAAGAGTTGTAAGGCAGATTTTGGAAGGTCAAACACTCCATCTCTTTTGAAATTCGAAATCTACCTTGGAGGACAAAAATTTGGAGGCTTGTGGGACAAGTTAAACTTGTCCCACACCTCTCAAAAACCTCCACCAACCATGCCTATGGTCTTGGAGTCAAAATAAATCTATTTTATTATGTTTTGATATGATTTTGTGTAAGAATTGATTGCTATTGTCTTACAAATTTTTAATGCATTCCTTTTGGAGTATGGGCTAAATTGAAGTATGTAAGTGGTTTTTCATTCACATTTATTGTGATTTATTTGTTGATGTTGATCCTTTCTTGGGGGTTGAGGAAAAATGATGTGGCATCCCACTTGGAATCCACATCATCCTCTCCCCACCCTCTCCTTTAAAAATTTGAATTCCTCCTCATTTTGAGGTTGTTGAAACATTTCACTCTCTCCCCTTGGGCCAAATTTTCTTCTTGTTGGAGCTTGCTTTGTGGAAGAAGTGGATTTTCTTGTGCATGCTTTCTTCTTGTTATTTTGGGACTACATTTGATCATCAAAGAACTGTTGTTTTGGAAAACAAATCTCCATTATGGAGAGGTAGGTTCTTATCCATTTTAATTTGTTGTTTCTCCCCTTTCTTGCATGTATTATTGAATGGTTTTGTGTTTGCATTCTTGGATGGATGGGTAGAATGCTTAGGGCAAGGTGTAGAGAGAAGACTATGAGGTTTTATCAGAGGAGGGATAAGGAAATTGCCATTGGCACTTGTTCTTTGTGGAGGGAATGTTGGTTTGGGATCCACCTAGGAAAAGAATATGCTTGCATTTCTTACTTTGGGGGTATAAGGGATAAATTTGGAGGAGGGATAAGGAGGGGTTGAGGAGGGATAAGGTTTATGGGATGGTTATGTTTTTTTTTTTCGGTTTGTTTTGGTGGATGCCCAATTCCAACATGGGAGGCATAAGGAGACCTCCATAGCTCTTGCTCTTATTTGGCTTGCTTGTTCAAGCCTATGTGTTGTATGATTGTTTTCAATTGTAGTTGGGAACTATTGTCTTGTTTGAACTGTGCTTGTATTGTTGTTATGTAATATGAAAAGAATGTTGTTTGTTGTATGTGAAAGAAGCCCATGTTGCCATGTGTTGTAAATCATGCTCCATTTCAATATGGTTGGGGCTTGGGGGCCAATGGGGAAAGATGGCTTCTCTTTTCCCATTGGGTATCTTGGTTGGGTGGAGAGCGTTGCCTTTCCCCCTTCTTTTTGTGATCAAAGTTGCGAAGAAGATGAAAGAAGGTAAAATCAGCATGTTGTTGTTTGGAGGAGAAAAATTACAGTTTGACAGTCATCTCCTTGAGTAAAATTGAATGTAACCCTTCCCACTTAGAGTGGATGAATGTATTGATATTGAAATGTGAAGTGTTTACATTGAAATTGGAAGTTGTAATTGATTTGAGAAATGTAGAGAAGAAATACAATTCTCTGTTTTACTTTGGAAAGAAATGTAATTGATATTCTATACTTTGTATTTTGAAATGTGAAAATCAATCAAATTGGAAAGGAATTCAATTGTAAAGTTATTTGAATGACCAATAAAGAATGGTATTGTTTCTTTTAATATTGGTATGGCAATGTATGCTAGATTGTATTGCTTGTCCATGAATGAAATTTTGTTTTGAAAAAGAAATAGAATCCTTTGTTTTTGGAATGTTGAAAAAGATGCATATGGAATGGAAAACAATGTTATTTTTCCTTGCAAAGATGTACATTAAAGTTGAAATCAGAAATGTAGTTTCATTTAGAATTGGATGGATGATTTAAGAAGTATTGTAATTGATTAAGTTAGGAATTTATGCACATTCAAAAGACAAATTGTTAAATCAATTTAAGGAAACAACTTACTGTTTTAAATTTATATCTGGCAATGTACATTTTAAATAAAAGAACAGTTCACATTTATACTTCATAATCAACTTAAAAAGGTTGCAAGTTAACATGCTAGGACCTATTTAAACCCAACTTGTCAAAGAGATCTTGAAGAATCAATTCAACCATTTCAATTTTGAATCAATTTCCTTCCTAAGACGTTTTCTATCTCTTGTTGGAGAAAAACACAACTTGAATAATTGAACAAATTGACTCCACTAAAACATTCTAAATCTTCTCTATTTTGATCCTCCATGTCTGGTTGGCATGTTGAGAGAAGGAAGAGTTCAAATTTTATTAAAAATTGCAAGTTTGAAACTGCCAGTCTTCAAATTAAAACCCTGCAGATTGTTTTCTAAAAATTGACCCTTAAAACTTCACCAAAAATAAAAATTTATGACTCCTATGCAAAGAGGACTCTAAGAGCTTTCCGGAAAGTCCTCGTTTTCCCAAAATGGAGTTTCCTATCAAAAGTTATGGCCATTTGAAGTTTTACTTCAAAATGGCCATCCCAAAAGAAAAATAAATCAATTTAACTTTATAAAAATTTAATTTTACACTTTGGAAAAATTTCCTTAAAAATTCCGCCACCCCGCCACCCTCTCATCCTATCAGAAGTTTCCACGTGGCACCTTGGAGGGGTAGACCCTTTTTAAAACTTAACATTTTGAAAAAATTTCCTGGGAAAATTTCCCAATTTTCCGCGCAACTCCACGATCCCGCGCCAATCACGTGGTAGGGAGGGCCCATGGGTAAAAATTGAAAACTTAACTTTTTTGACTTGGGAGAAATTTCACATTTTTCTCCGCATTCCCATGGCCCCGCACCAATCACGTGTTGACACGTGGCTTGGTGGTCGCGCAAAAGAAAACTCCAACTTTTGGTCTTTGGGAAAAATTTTAATTTTTCCTCTGCGGCCCCATACCCCCACGACCAATGGGGTGATGACATGTGTCCCCATGGGCGCGTGGGCTACACAAATCTTTTGGGTTTTTAGCCCTTTGGCACAAAATCCATTTTACCTTTCACGACCCATTGACCCGCATCCAATCAAGGGATGCCACGTGGAAATTTTGCATGGTGGGGGGTTTGGAGACAAATTTTTCCCTTGGAAAAATTTGGATTTGTGTTCGGGAAAATTTTTAAATTTTCCCCTAAGCCCATGGACTTCCCAAGGGAAAATTTCTCCCTAAAACTCCGCCGAGCCATAACTCAAGTTCTACAAGGAGTTAGGAGGACTTCTTTATATGGTTGGAAAGGTGAGAGAATTTCCTATCCAATGAGCATAATTTAGGAAAGTTTTGATGACTCTAAATGTGAGAAAAATCTGGTTGAAGTTCTGAGCCTGTTAGAGAGTAGGCATGGGGGTAAATTGCTCCCTGAACCTAAGCTAAAACATGTAACCCTAAAATTTGAAATTTATGAACTTGTTATAAGTTGAAAATGGAAATCTTGTGTTGGGTAATTAGAATCTGTTCTAGAACCTGTTAGTTCAAACTGATGCCTTGCAACTTGGTTGTAGACTCTTCTAATAAAAAAATTATTCCATAATTTTCCCAGCTAATTCCTAGTTTGTTTCTTGGTCTCAAGTGGTTGTTTGAAGAGGGGATGACAAGTATGAATCAAATTTTCCCCATTAAGAAAATACACCGAGTATGGTAAACCTTTCTCTCAACATTTTCTCAAAAATCTAAACACAAATAAATATTGCATACTATTCAACAATCGAGTTATGCAATATATAATTGAAAAAATGTTGACTTACCCATTTTATAGGACTTTCATTTTTAGGTATTACCTGATCCTAGGTTGAATTTTCAACTGGTGGTGGATTAGGAACTTCTTTTATCTTTGTAACTAGTATGTATTCCATCTTTGGCTTTCCACTATTCTAATTTCGAGATGGATGAAGTTCCCAACAATTTTCCACCCGGTGCCCATTCCTTCGACTATGAGAATGAAAATTCCTCTTAATATCCTTCTCTTCGGGATGAGGAAATATTCTTTACATTTATTGAATTTGCATGATGAGATTGGTCTTTCGATTTTCTATGTTCTTAATGAATGAAATCAAATTCTTCATTAGTGTCCTCTTCTAGTATCTAGTTACAAAATGGTTATGGAATCTACAAAACGCACAGGAAAGGCATTCCACATTTTCTAAAAATCATAACCATACTTTTTAAGTTGAAAAAGTAGATAATAAGTTTCATTGTACTCACTTAATTATTTATTAATTACACACTTAATATTTATTAATTACCATATAATTAATAAATCCACATCTCCACCCCCCGCCACCTCACCTTGCCACCTCATCATGACCTAGCCCTAACCCTAAACCAACCTAATTAAGACCTATGACTTGGTCCAGACTCACACCCATGACTCATCACCCTCACCCGCACATCAAAACAAACCTAATAATAACTTGACCAAGCCCACAACCGATCCCCGGGAGAAAAGGAGGGAAAGATGGCTATTTTACTAAAAATAGCCACTTTGACCTAACCGACATCGGTCCCTACTCGACCACCGCATCGGTTACGTAACCGCCATCGGTTCCTCGTAAATGACCTCCCCAACCAAAAACAAAGGATCCGGGAATTCATTTTGCAAGAAAGAGACAAGTGAAGAAAAGAGAAGAGTTTACAGAGAAGAGCATCGAGCCAAGATCGCAATCGAGCAATCGGATCGCTCACCTCATTCAAGCATTGGAAAAGACCGAGGATAGCTTCATCAGCTCGCTTTAATACCGGATCATCCCAACTAAGCCTTTACTATCACCACCACATTCTTGGACTCGTATCTTCATCAGAACCAGTAAGTATTATCTTGTAGTTCTTTGTTATCATTTTGCTTTAATTCATATTAAATGGGAACTCACCACCTTCAAAGGAAGTCTAATATTTCCTGGGCCTAAGGTAGTTCCCTCACTTGTTGTCTAACTAAAATCTAGTGGTCTTGCGTTCTTATTTACAGGTAGTCCTTCCTGACAAAAAGGAGTTCTTCACAATCGATCTCGATCTCTCTACTAGAGCACGTGCACACCTTCCCAACATTCAACAGTATTCCTCCTAGCCCTAACCCTTATCTGCTTTTCAAGAGAATGAAAGGATAGAAGAAACTCTATTCCGAATGAAAATTCTCGTGTGAAACATTTTGGCACGCCCGGTGGGACCCATTTCGGGTTTCTTTCTTTCTTGCTTGCTTTCATATAGGGAGCATACTTGCTGTTTGTTTCTGCTAAATATTCACAAAATATTTTGTCATTTTGGTAAAAGAATTTGTCTTGCTTTCATATCTTTGCATTTAGTGAAAGTCATCTTCTTTGCTTCATCGAATATCATTTTCGATTTGGGTTTAAAACACGTGCATCACATTCTTGCTTGTTGTTTTTAATTCTAGTGAACGTAGATTAAGTAAATGTGTCGTACACGTGGGGTGATATCCATGGTATTGACGAGAAATTAATCTTACTCTCACTGCACAACACATACCAAATCACATCATAATCAATACAACAGCTCAAACCTCCCCCCTTTCCGTGGTATTCCTCCGCCCGATTGAGGTAGCCTTATGAGCCACAACAAACTTGACATCTCCCTTAGGTCTTTTGTTTAGGATTGACATCATCTGGCATCTAAGGCATAAGCCCAAAGTGATTAAAACTAATCCTAGGGTTAGTCTATTGATTTTCTTGTGCATCTTGCTTGTTTTTAGTTTTGTTTTCTCTCATACATACACTGTTTCATTGATCACTTCAAGATAGTTTGGTAGGTATATTAAGCATTGTTATCCCCAAACCAGCAGCTTCTTACATCCTCTCTTTTCTTTCACAGTGACCGACACCGGTCCCATACTACCGACATCGGTTAACTGACCGACGCCGGTTACATTTTGACCGACATCGGTTATCTGACCGATATCGGTTACTGTGTTTAACAGTTCTTGACACACCAGCAACCTATCAATTCCAACATTTTGTTGTTGTTTTCATTCCGGATTGATTAAATCCCTGTTGTGTCCTCTTTTCCATGGTTGTTATCACCTGAAACAAGCAGCAACCATGGTTTCACATGCCTGTTCCGTGCCTTTGCCTGAGTCACCCCCTTCGCATCCTATGGGGAATCCTACGGTACCAAAGAATTTTCCCAAGATCCCTGTAGGAGATAAGGAATTTGCCAAATTTTTGGATGCTAATCCTAGCGCCGTACAATATTATTTGTCTCATACCCCTGACCGTGCACCCGACGGTCAGCTCCTCGTTGGTATGCCTATTAGTATCACCGCTCACTTAGCCCCTTCCCCACCTAATAACTCCGCCTCACCATCTTCATCCTTAGCCCTCTCCCAAACTCAAGAGCTTGGTGGTTCATACCGCACCGATTGGTTTTCCTCTGGTTAACTGGGACCCCACATATCACTACCATCCACCGCCCCTACCTCATCTCTCTCGCAGTTGCCTCTTTCATCACTTGCTCTCTCGCCACCTATACACACGAGCTTTCCTCACAAGTTCCGCCCACCTTTTCATTTCCACAAATTCATCCGGTGGCCTCAACCTCTTATATAGGACACCCTTATTGGCTGCCCCCAACACATTCATCACCATTATCTTATCAACATTCAATCCCATCATTGTCTAGTAGTGGCTCTTGGACCAATCCTCCTCTATTTACAATGACAACACCATCATCTAACCCAACCAATGATTTAATCAAACAGATGATGGACAAGATGCAAAATCTTGAGGCTTCGCTTCGTGAAGTCGTAACACCCTGACATATGAGAGCAAGTTTGTTGTCAGAGCCTATTCATCCTTCTGTCCCCCTTCATACATATCCTCCCCAATGGGAATTACCAAAATTTACTCGCTTTAATAGTAAGGAGGACCCTCAACAACACTTGCGATCGTTCAGACATGCCTGCTATCTGATTGCTCATGACGATGCCTTACTACTCCGTACCTTTCCCATGTCCTTATCAGACTCGCCTTGAGTGGTATGTTGGCTTTTAACCCAACATTCAATATTCTCCTTTAACCAAGCTTAGCCCAATCTTTCTGGATCACTTCTCCATCAATATTGCCAAGAAAGTATCCATTACCGACCTCTATGCCATCCGACAATTTAAGACGAGTCTATCGCAGATTTCGTTGGACGATGGCGGGGCCTCATCAACCAACTTACTTACGCCTTACCTCAAGCCGAGCTCATCAAACTCTTTACGTGGGCCTGTGCTAAACACATTTCTCCCACCCTCCAAATTCAAACTTTCCGCACCTTTGATGAGGCCTTTACTATGGCTCGGAAACTAGAGATTCGAGCCTTAGAGGAAGAGAAATTGAGGTTACGCAACAAAAGCTCAAATTTCTGGACCCAAGACTCTACCACCAAACCCAACACCACCAATTCTCACACATCGGCTGCTTCGAAATCAAAGGGTGCCATACACGCTGTGACGGTCAAATCTCAAGCACTGTCTAATACCCAGCCGAAAGCCACCTATAAGTATAAAGCCGAGCCCATCAACTATACTCCCTTGGGAGAAACTTATGGTGTGATCTTAGAAAATTGCTTAAAGCAGAGCTATCACCTTGCTCTCCTATTAAACCTCACTCCGGGTTTGATTCCACCCACGCTATTCCTTTGGTATAAAGAAAATGACTTTCAGAACTTCCATCGCGTGAAGGGACACACATAATCACTTAAAATCGCAAGATGTTGAAAAACATAGTGCAGAAATGGTTGATGCAGGGATATAACTCTCGATAATCCTAATGCCCCGCTAATCGAAATTTAAAAATCTTCAACAAACCATTTCCAAACCATGCATCTAACAATAACACAAATCAAGATACCTCACCGAGGAGAAGAGTGTTCATGAAATCCATGCGATTTTCAACTCCCAACCAAAAGCTTCTATCGAGGAAATTCTGAATCAAGCCTCTTCACTAACGCAGGATCCGCACCCTCTCACCCCCATCAAGACAAGATGATAACCTTGCCATTCCTTTACCCATAAAGGAATTAACCACCCTGCAGTTCTCTTCTCACAAATGAGTCTTCTTACACCACATCCCTGCAAGATTGTGAGCGGATGTTATCTAACTTATCTATTTCCCAAACATTTCCTTCCACCACTCTTACTGTAAAAGAAGAAGGCTCGCCACTATTTCTATCATCCTTAGAAGAGAAACCTCTCGAACCGACATCACCAAACTCCTTAATCATGATGGATCCCCTCAAACATGCCTTCCTACCTATTAGTTCTTCATCACCTAAATCTTTTCAGTGACCGGTTGACCTCTTAACACCCATTGATACAACGCCTCATTTACCCCCTGTATCACACCCACAGTGGACCGGAATCACAACCCACCTCTCTTCCATACAAAATTTCTTCTTCACACGTGAAGATTGTCATCCCTCAAAAGATAGACGAGTCCTATGGGAGCGTTTGAGTACACCATGCTCTACTCAAATGCAGATGACCGATCCAGACACCTCTACCATATACCCGAGGTGTTTACAAAAGCTCAAAATGCCTATGTCCTCATCTTCACCCCCCTCATCTCTACCGAATACCTCATCCACCTCTATTAACCTAACCAAACCTTCCCCTACGCTTGGGACTTCACCAATACCTAGCCTAACACACCCACCTAAATGGTTAGATTTATCCAAAATAAAGCCGTCCATCCACCTAGAGAGATGACTCCAATCTCCTCAAGTCCAATCTATGCCTCTGTCACAACTAAAACCCTCGCTATCACACCTACCTTCTATATTGGGACCTCACCCTCCACCTTGCCTCAATACATCATACCTCCGCACGTTTTCTTTAAAACGACCGCACCTCTCGCACCCATACAGAGATCCACGGGTGTATCAACACCGTCACCCCAAGTATCCTGTCCACCTACCAACCCTAAACAAACTCCATCATCAAAGGATTTGTTTGTCTGTCACTCCTCTTTCCCCGTGGTTGTTTCCTCGCCACCACGTCATCTGTGGCCTCATCATCTAACCAGCTAAACATGACTTCTGCGCCGAAGAAGCCACGTTTAGTTAAATCCAATTATCAAAACCCCTTGTCTAAACCACCACCCATACGAACCAACCATACCCAACCATTACCAAAACCCACCCAATCAATAGCCTCATCTTCCTCTGACTTTGACCCGCTCAAAGGATCTTACGCCAAGATCCTTGATATGTTGGTGGAGAATGCGACCATTTCCCTACCCCCACTCAGACCCTATGATCCATCTAAACCTCGACCTATAGGTTATGATGAGTCTAAAATCTGCGCTTACCACCGCACACCAGGACATGATGTGGAGGGATGCAAAGCTTTGAAAGCCATCCTTCGTCAGTCACCTATCTCGGATAGAAAGGTTAAGAAAGACAACTTACGAAGGGAGAAACCTTTAGCTTCAATCCCCTCTCCTATACCACCTGTCCCCGCCTCACCAAGATCTATCATTATTGCAACCCCACCTCTCAAAGACAATGACTTATCCCTGCCATCTTCCTCCTCTCGTGTTCATGAGATCAACATGATTAGTATTGCTACTCGAGGGTAAAAACAATGGGAAAGCTAAAGAAAGCACACCTGCGGCCTCTCTTTCTCCATCCGCCATCCCGATCGCACCACCACCTAAAGTGGTTATTCATGGACCTGCCTACCCCATCTCTGATGGAGTTTCCCATCGTACCATGATCAAACAACTTCACCAATCACCTATAAAAATGACACTGTATGATCTCATTCAAACCTCTGAATCTCATCGACAAGCTCTCATTGAAATCCTTCAAGGGATAGAGGTCCTACCTAATGAAACCTTTCCTATTGCCTCCATCTTAACACCCAACCACGTTGCTTCTCTCACCAAACAATCTACCACTTCACAACCCTCCTATACAAAAAGCCATCGCCGGGTTTCTGAAGATGAAATTGTCATCTTTGGTGTAGAAGATCCTGACCCCACTCTTTTCATCTCGGCTTACGTCCGGGACATCCGAGTACGTCGTGTTATGATTGATGGGGGTGCTAGCCTAAACATCATCTCTTCCAAAGCCTTCCAACAAATGAATATCCCTTCTAGCTGCATGTGTGCCAACCCCACCATGTTGCATTCATTCAATGATGCTATTACTTCTACTTTAGGCACCGTGATCCTTAACATTCATGTAGGGCCACGTACCTTACCCGAACTCTTCTATGTCCTTGAGGGAGAATTCCAATACAACATGTTGTTAGGCCGCCTGATCCGGGCTATGGGATGCGTTCCTCCACCTTACATAGATGCATAAAATTGAGTATGAGGGGAAGTCATACACCGTAAAAGCTGACGCTCCCCCCTTCAAAACCTGCAATATGTTATATCACCCTAATGATGTGCTTGTACTAGTCAAGGCACCCATTCATCCAACCCAACCATCTACTTCACCCACACCTCAACCATCCACCTTAGCCGCACCTACACCTTCAACCAATGAAACCACCGCCGCAAATACCACTTCCTTCCCCGCGGACAACATCCCAACCTCAGATCCCTTGGTAGATGTTTTTCAACGCCTTACGCTGGGGGAGTATCACCTATATAACGTTAGCACTTTCCATACCCCACAGGAGTATGGATAGTTACATGCGCATCCTACCTACGACCGTCGTGTGGGGGAGGTGATCTCCTATGGACCACCTAATTGCCACACCAACCTAACGTATGGGGGTGTCGACGCATCCTCCGTTACCCCTGAACCTCCCCTTGGTGTGGTTCCCTTCCAATCCTGATTTTCAATATCTAACAAATCGTCATTTCACCCTCACCTTCTTGACTCACTGTGCTTGGAAAGGTTTTGGTTTTGGTCTTTATGAACAAGGCCGACATACAATCATTCCCGTGACTACACGCAAACACAAAGATCGTAGTGGTCTTGGATTTTCTGAAACACTTACACCAAAGAAACCTCGTGTCAGTTGTATCCGGGAAGACAACGACATTACCTCTTCTGAACCATCATCACCTATTTTGCCATCTTCACCCACAGAGTCGATAGACCCGAATCTATCCCTCCTAACTTTTTTTTTTTTCGTAAATGCTATCTTCCTGGGTCCTCTCACTTATCAACGTGATAATGAAGACCCATCTTCTCTTCCCCTTCTGTATCCAGACATGATCGAAGAAGACTCACCTTCAATTAATGTTGTTGAGTGCCAGGATGATGACTCCATCCTCACTTACCTCGCGCATGATGACTCTTATATTCAACGCGCCTTACCATCTGAAACTCAAACCATGTTGAATGAGTCGACTATAGAAATCAACATCCACACAGAGGATGATCCTCACATTGTGAAGATCAGACAATCTCTTAACGCATCAGAACAAACTGCCTTCACTACCTTCCTCCGTGCCCGCAACCAAGCTTTCGCTTGTCTCCTACGCCGACATGCCAGAATCGATCCCGACATTATCTGTCCATAACATTACTCAAAACCCGACTCCAAACCAGTTAAATAAAACCGAGAAAATGCATCCACGCATTGCCCTCTTGGTCAAAGAAGAGCTTCAACGACTCCTTTCTGTTTCCTTCATCTTACCTATGACTATCCTCAATGGATTTCTAACATCGTACTATCACTAAAGCGATGGGGGACTTTGATATGTACATGGATTTCTGGGACCTTAACCTCGCTTGCCCAAAGGATGACTTCCCCTACCTAGTATTGATCAACTTGTTGATCTCACCGCAGCCATGAGATGCTTTTCTCATGGATGGCTTCTCGGGATACAATCAAATTTTGGTAGCCCCGCCGATCAACATAAAACCACCTTCATTACTCCTCGGGAACCTTTCGCTATCGTGTCATGCCATTTGGCCTTAAGAATGCCTGGTGTGACCTATCGCGGCTATGACTTACATTTTTCATGACATTATGCACACTATCCTCGAGGATTATGTCGATGATCTTCTTGGAAAATCTAAACATCGCAGTGAACATCTCGATGTTTTAACCATTATTTTCGATCATCTCCTGTTACAATATCATGTGTTCATCTTCAACCAAAGAAATGTGTCTTTGGTGTCCTTTCAGGAAAACTCCTTGGTTTTATCATCTCTTTGTGTGGCATTGAGGTTGATCCGGCAAAAGTCAAAGCTATCCTAGAAATGCCCCCACCCACTAACCTCAAACAATTACGTAGTTTGCAGGGAAAACTCCAATCTATCCGGCATTTCATCTCACAACTTGATCGATGTCAACCTTTCCATCATCTCCTTAAAAAGGACATTGTCTTTCAATGGAGCGAAGAGTGCCACCAAGCCTTTGAGGCTCTTAAAGCCTATCTCTTGCAGCCACCCGTGCTTATCCCACCTCAGGATGATCACCCTTTCTACCTTTACCTTTCTGCCACCGACCATGTTGTAGGAGCCATGCTCACACATCGTGACTCCGAGCATCGAGAACAAGCCATTTATTACATAAGCCATACTTTTGTGGATTACGAGACTAGGTATACACATGTAGAAAAGTTGTGCCTAGCCCTATCATTCGTGGCCACCAAACTCCGACATTACCTCTTGAATCACAAAACTTTTTCATCACCAACGCTGACCCCATCCATTATATGTACACCAAACCTCATCTAAACCAACGCATCACCCGATGGCTTATGCTCCTCGCCGACCTCGACCTTGAGTTTGTACACCAGAAATCAGTCAAAGGACAAACTATCGCAGACCAACTCGCGGAAGCCCCTTTACCTGGGGAACAATTTACCAATTTTACTTTCCCTGATGAACTCATCGCAACTCTTTCACTCAAAGTGATGTGTCGTATCCAATGACCTCTTCTTCGATGGATCTAAATGCCAAGCATGGTGGAGGGGCAAGGCGTTGTTCTCATTCCTCTCAAGGTGAACCTATGCCTCTTTCATTCTGGCTCGATTTCCCCTGCACTAATAATACAGCGGAATACGAGGCCCTTGTTTTGGGTCTCCAGGTTGCGTTACACTTAGGTGTAAAGTCTATTAACATTTTCGGTGACTCTCAATTGGTAGTCAATCAAGTTACGGGCATCTACCAATGTAAAAATGAGGAACTTCAAAAGTACAAACATTACGTGGATTCACTTTTGACCTTATTTACTCATTATTCTATCCAAACCATTCCCGCTCAACTAATAAATTTTATGGATACTATGGCTTGCTTGGCCTCACAAATTCCTGCCTCACCAACTGACTCTGACATATTTGTCTTGGTCCAACAACTCTTTGCCCCATCTTACTTAGTCCCGGATGTTTGTATGGTAAATAATGTATCTGCTAATTCACAGGATACCTGGTATCACCAATTTCACGACTACCTTACAACCTCTGTTCTCCCACCTGACCTTACTAGTAATGGTAAACACACTTTTCTTAAAAGTGTTTCTCATTATGTCATCATGGGGGGACTCCTCTATAAACGTGGCTTTGATGGCATCCTCCTTCGATGTCTAACCGGCGCGGAGGTCACCTATACCATCCAACAAGTCCATGACGGACTTTGTGGTGGGCACTTTAGTGGCCTCGCCATGGCCAAGCGGATCCTTCGCCTAGGATATTATTGGCCTACTCTTAATAAAGACTACTATGAATATGTTAAGTGTTGTGTTATGTGTCAACAACATGCCAACCTTCAACATACTCCTAGCCACCCGCTACAGTCGCACGAGATCTTTGGCCTTTCTCACAATGGGGTTTAGACCTTATTGGTGAGATTCACCCGCCTTCTTCGCAACGTCACCATTGGATAATCACAGCAACCGAATATTACACTAAATGGGTGGAGGCCATTCCACTCATTTCAACCAAAAAAGAAAAAATCGTAGAGTTCATCAACCATCACATTATCTGTCATTTTGGTGTTCCTCATCGCCTGATAACAGATAATGGAAAATCTTTCAAAAATAAGTTGTTACAAGACCTTTGTGACAACTTTGGTATCAAACTTAGCTTCTCATCACCTTACTATCCACAAGAAAATGGTCAAGCCAAATCTTCTAACAAAACCCTAACCAAAATTCTCATGAAAGTCGTTAACGATTCTGGAAACAATTGGCCTGATCACATCCCCTTTGCCCTTTGGGCTTATCGTATCAAAGCATTCATACCTACTAATGCCACACCATTCTCTTTGGTATATGGTACCGAGGCTGTCTTGCCTCTCGAAATACAAATCCCCTCCCTAAGAATATCTCTCCAGGATATTCTCACCAATGATGATTTCCGCCAAGAGTGGTTAGCCCAATTAGAGCTTCTTGACGAGCGTCATCTTACAGCTCTTGACCACCTTCAAATCTATCAAAAGCGCATCAAGCGTGCTTATGATAAGTGAATTCATGAGCGTACCTTTCAGATTGGTGATCTTGTCCTCAAAGAGAATCAACATGTGACCAAACTAGAAAAGAGCAAACGTGGAAAATTTGCTCCTAATTGGATTGGGCCTTACATTATCACTCACACTTACGGATCAGGCACTTACCATTTAGCTTCGCTTAATGGTAAACCTGAGCCTGAACCCCTTAATGCCTTGCATCTCCACCATTCTACTGTTGAATTTAGTGTTACATCACTTCTTATCTACCTTGCGCTCGTCCCTTGAGCTCATTTACCACCTCATACAGTTTGTTTTGTGCATCTCAAAGTAGAATCAACCTCACGTGGTTTGATCATCACCTCCTCTTAAAGATGCCTTCCCCTTTTTAGTCTGGTCCATGACTTAAAAGTATCAAAATAACACGTTCTCAATTATACAATTATGGGATATTCTTGAGTCAAACTTCCTGCAAAACTAGATGCTTCATGCCAAACGGACATCTAGACCTCTAAGTTATACATAGACTGCTCCCTCGAAGGACAGCTATGTGCAAAGCCACATCTGCTATTATAAATAGATCTGCTCCTCGAAGGACAACTATACACAAAAGCCGCATCGCTACTATAAATAGATCGCTCCTCCTCAAGGACAGCTATACAAAGTCAGCCTCTATCAGAAGCTTCTCGCATTGATCAGCTTCGTGAAGACCTCAAGAACAACAAAATGCATATCCCATATAGACTTCCCGCATCGATCAGTCTATATCCAGAAAAATAAAAGCAATATTCAAAAGCACTTTTGAGTCATGGACTTGTCTATTCAGGTTTGGTTCTCTTTCGTCAGAATAATCACCTTATAACAAGTTCTCTGCGCCCCAGCTATACCATCCACCTCACCTCACCATTCTTCAAAACAACAAAACTCAAGGGACGTGATGTATATCCGATATATTGTGATTATACAACTCTTTTCACCTATCGACTTCTCGCCTATGCAAGGTACCTAGGGATTCAAGCTCATCCTATGATAATACGTGATTTGTTTAGCTCTTTTCAACTATGGGACATTTTTGCCTCTTTTACCCGAATCTGGGATTATATGTTGACCTTAATCAGACATGGTTCCCTAATGCTTGGGTAAGCTAACCCTCACTTCACCTATACCTTACCAACTCCAACAACATTACCCTACCAACATCAAAATTTTACCAACCAACAAATTGCCTAAACACAACCAAATTGCCTAAATTCATCTCTCCCTGGTCCTAAGGGAGAACTACATCGGTCTGAGGCCCCTCCTTGCTTTGTGCAATGGGCTATGTAGGCAGCACTTAGGAGACATGGGGTCTCCCAAGGTTAGCTCGACCATCCCCTACCATAACCTATCATGTGTTGTGTTTTTGCTTAAAAATATAAATGATTTCGTATATTTATATTGATAACACTCACCTTTGTCCTTTATCAATTCAAAACATTCAAAACACAAACATTTCTTATTATTATCATAAACTCAAAATCACCATACATATTCAGTTTTATTTAGATGTTAAACAAATACATCTTCTCTATCATCGACACATGCAGGTCGGCATCCTTATTTATTCTTCTACCCCTATAAAATTCACGTAGACCCCCGCGCCTCATCCCGAACCAGGTAGTGATGGTGATCGTCGACGCCGCTCACCTGGCCTCTCCATCCTCAAAGGTGCCACTACTATTGGTTCCTCCCACTGATCCACCAATCTCTCTTGTAACATATGAATATGCCCTCTCGCATGGAGGAATCTCACCTCTAGTCTCTCCACTCGTGACTGTGAAACCGCTAACAATCTCGTTGTCTCATTCACCTACGTTTGAAGCTGGTGAACTAAACCCTGCAGGTGATCTCTCTCCGCTGTAATCACAGCTATGTCAGGATGATCGGCCCTCTCACGTGTACCTCGCAGCTCTGCTACCCACCATAATCTATAAGCCTCTATCACTCCTGCATCCATTACCCTGCGATCGGCTGCTGTCTCTTCTGGTCCTTCTCGGAGGTGTCGCACGGGAGGTGAGAATGTTGCCTGGCATGATCGATCCTCATGTATGGTCTATAAGCCATGGGTATATCCTGAACAAATCCAAATTGTCGCCGCACGTGATCTAGAGGAATCCTCTCGTACTCACCTGGCCTGTGTCCCGCGATCCACCTCAATCGCTCTACACCCCTCAAATCCTCAGCTATGTTCTCCATCACCATATAGTTCCCGTAAGGCCTCCAACGGATATCCGCAATCATCACCATCTCCCACATCTACCTATAATACTCGACGTCATCTGTCACGGCCTCGATCTCACTCTCTGCTCTCGTCTCTGACCCATCATCTCAATCCCAACCTCTCGCACTCTGTCTCTCTTCCTGGATTGGTCGGCCTATTGGTCACACACACACAATGTGCTCATAGGCCCAACAATGTAATAAGTATGCACAATCAAGTGTAGTCCTGTGATTTCACCTGCAGCCCATAAACCCTTGTATAGCTCCGCCAGATATGCGGGTGCCCATGAAAGTCACGCTCCTTTCTATCATTTCCCAAATAATACACATCAATGATTTTGGAAATCTTCCCCCATCCGCCCTCGGTAATGCATAATACCCCACCGCTATCATTAATACCACTGCCAACCTTGTTGCCTCAGGGTGTGCTGCAAACATTATACCATAAGTGAATGTCAAACTCATGTGTCAAATCTCATGCAACCTGGACCAAATACGTTATTAATGTTATCACTCCCGCGCCGCATGTTAGGCCCCCGCCCGATACACTGGTCTTCCTATAATTGGGAGTCTCAAAATTGGAACACATCTTCTAACGTCACTATCATCTCCCCTGTTGGCAGATAGAAGGTATTCTTTTTTCTGGATTCCATCTCTCAATCAACGCCTGCAACATAGCATGATTGCGTGTGATTCGTGAATAATAGCGGATTCCACTTAACCCCACATGGTTTATCAATGCCCACTCAGCTGGTGTTACATCCGCTGACCCGTGACAACAAAGCTGGCACCCTATCATTCATCCTCAACCCCGCCCTCGCCCCGCATACATCAAATCAACAAACAACAAATCAATAAATAAAATCCCCTAGGTGTTTTTTATCACATTCTAGAATTTTACACAGTAACCGATATCGGTTATAGATAACCGATACCGGTTACCTAACCGATACCGGTTATCTCTAAACGATATCGGTCACTGTCAATTCTATACACCCTGCTTAAAAACACCACCTACGATAATTATTCACTCATTTACCCTCTCTCGTACTCTACAAACATACCAAACCCCGATTACCTACCCCATAACACTCACCCCATCCCAAACCCTTGCCTATCACCTTTTCTTTTTCATCTCTACCCACTTACCTTCTCTCATCCTATTCATAAACATGCAAGAATTGAATTCCAACCAAAACTTATACCTCTTGGGATGCAGCAGACTTGAGGTGGAACCCGTCTTCCCTCTCTCTCTCGCCCACCGGATGCTTCTCCTTGTTCAGCCATGTTCACCACCCTCTTCAATATAACTTGCCTTTTCGCCTTCTTAATCTAAGCCCACGATTACTTTACCTGTCTCTTTCCTCCTTATCACTCAATTCTCCCATGCAATTACCTGTATAAGCCGTCAACAACGTCGCATTCTCGTATTTAACTTGTTGCATGACTCTAAAAATAAGAACTTAAGTTACCTCCCAAGCTTTTCTATTTTTAGAAAAGCTCGTTTTAGCATAACCGATATCGGTTACCTAACCGGTATCGGTCGAATGACTACCGACATCGGTTACCTAACCGATATCGGTCACCTCTCTCCCTTTGGTTATCCTAGGCCATTTCTTTGTTTTTTGCAAATTTTTGGTGGCGCCCGCCTCTTTTCCTTGCATAACGACATAGTTATCAATATCTATCATCAGAATACCATCAACACATATGCAAAACTTCATCAACATCATCTATATATACATCAAATTTCAATACCATCGACAAAACACATGAAACATTCTAATACATGCATCAAATCAAAAATTTTACACACCATGTGGAGCAAACTCATCTATATATCATCATCAAATCAATGTCAAAATATACAAATTGCCCTGCATGGGGCCTCTGTGATCTAAAAATACAAAGTCGGCACGCAGGCCACTGTCTCTGTCAAAATCTCGACTCGCTCGCAGCGGTCTCTCATGTCAAAAATATACTGCTCGCAGCCAGATCAACTATAAAAATGTACTGGCTCGCAGCCAAGTATATACAACAAAAATGAATAAATAAATCCTATGTGGGCACGCAGGCCTCTATATACACACTCGGTTCGTAGACCGGTGTCTCTATCAACAAAATCCTCTATATACCCATCTCGCTCCCGGGGTGACTCAGCTCTCCCCTCCCTGGCTCTCTCTCTCACCGGCCCCCTATGCCGATCTCACCTCCTACCCGCCACCGACCCACCGGCCGTGGTCGCGGCCCCGTGACTCGTGACTCGGGATGTCTCCGCCCGTGAGCCGCATATGGTCGATAGTCAAGCACGGTACCATCTAAAGACATCCGATAATATCGGGCCTCCGCCTCGCCTCCATATATCGGGCCCGTGCCACCATGGTGGGGCTGGTCCCCGGATCCTAATAGAAGTGGCCCTCGACTACGCTATACACCTGTGTGCTCGAGGCGGTGCCGTACCTGCGCTCGTGCTCGAGGCGGCGAGGCGTGTGCCGTGCTGCTGCTATGGCTCGTGCTCGTGCTCGTGCCTCGTGCTCGTGCTCTGCTCTGGCGTGCCTGCCTGAGGCTCGTGCTGTACTATGCTCTATACCTATGCTTGGGCTAACCGCCTAGTAGCACCCAATCTATGCTCGTGTGTGCAGCAGCAAGCAAACCCCCCGTAATAACCGCACTGCCCAAGAGATGATCCTCTCCGCTATAATAGCCGCCAATCTGGCTGTGCGGGTGCTCTCATACGATCGCCTCCGCCTCGCCCACCACACCAAAAATGAACCTGCACACCTCAAGATCATCCACCGTATCATCCGGCGGCCTCTCTGCTACCTGCAGATGGGTCCAATGGCTGCGAGGAGGAAATGGTGCCTCTACATCCTCCCTCCGATACATGTGGGAAGGGAGGTGGCTCATCCTGTCGTAGACCCAATCGCTGCTGCATACCCTCTCTAGGGGAATCCACTCATGCTCCCGTGTCTCCGCGTCCAGCCTATCCGTAAGATATACTGGATCCATCGTAGCGCGCTCTGGGCTCCTCCTCGGGGCTGATGGCCTCGTATGGCCTCCATATAATATCGAGTGTCCATCGTGCCCTCTAACATATGCCGGTAAGTATGCCACATCTCACCCCCGCAATCACCGCCGTGGTGGCCCACGACCCCAACCACCTCTCTAAAATCCATATCTATACACTACCCGTGGCCCTGGCCGCCGGGGCAACCCTACGGTCGTAAACACAATGTGCTCGTAGGCCCAGCAGTGTAAGCAAAATGTCGAACATATACCAAATCACCTCATACGGCGATAGCCCAGAGCTTTCTGTATAGCTGCACCAAATACACCGGTGCCCATGCATAGCAGGTGTGCTCCTCCACCATCTCATGTAATACTCCCATCAAAGCCCATGGGAAGTGACCTCCCTCTTGAGTCCGGGAGGGCGAAGTAGGTGATACCAATCATCATCAGCACGGCAAGCCGTGTCTCCCCTTCATGTGTGTGCGATACATATCATCGTAGCAGATGCTCACGCTATGATATGTAATCAATGGGGCCGTATCCCCGAATACTGCAGGATGCTATCCATCATTGTCTCGCATCCACCCGAACACCACCTCACCTATGATCGGGCAGTCTGTGGATGCGATACACATCCTCTAGTGTGACCGCTCATCTCTCCAAAGAGGGAGATGAAGACATTGGTCGCGGATCCCATCTCTCGATGAGGGCAACCATCAAGTTGTGGTCCCTATCCACAGCCCTATATCTCTCGGGACTCGCAAGTCCAACCTCCCGCATGATCGCCCACCGTGTTGCAAGCCACATGTGGCTACATCCCGCCGCAAAAGAGGCGGCATCCGATCCCGCATCACCGGCCCGGCGTGCCTCGCAAAAACAACACACTCCATCAGCCTACCTTTACAAAACAACTACCTTAACCTCTATACTCACTCCCCACCCAATAACCCCAATATCACTAGCCCCCCAACAAACACCTACAATATCCCCTTTACCTATTCCACAACCTACCAACTACCCCACTCATACTCCACCCGCTTTATTCTCGTCCTCTAACTATATCCCAGCCCATTTAACCCCTCCCAATTCATCCACAACCCATAACCTATCCTACCCGCACCGGCCCCCGACCACCCGATTACCCCCCACCCCACTCACCTTTCCTAGCCACTCTACCTTCTCCCCCTTCACCCCAAAACTCTATCCTACCCGCCTACAACAAATCAATATACCTACTTTCACAACATTACCTCCTGCCCATAGTGACTGTACCGGTCACACACGACCGCCGTCGGTCGACACATGACCGACGCCGGTCTCGGAACCAACTAGTCTTTAGTTGTGACCGATGCTGGTCGCTTAGTGACCGACATCGGTCACTATCGGATTTCGGGCCGGATCGAAAACGGCCCCCAAATCCCCTTTTTTATTTTTTACCTATCTACCTAGCCCAATTGCCTACAAACTTACCCACCCTACCGTGTTGACTTACCTAACATATCTACCCACTCCATTTTACGATTTACCTTCATTTATTCATTATTTTATCACATTTTAGATTCCTACCCCAAAACCCACATCCTAGCTAAATTCATCAACTTCACACAAATAGGGATTTAGAACCTCACCGGCATTTGACTACACGTCGTCGCGGGTGGGATAGGTGGTGGTGGTCCAGCTCCTCCACACTCTCCCCGCTCCTCCAGCTGTGCCATAGCTCCAAATCTCCTCAAAGCAGGTCCTCCACCAATCAAACTCTCGCCTCCCGATCTCTGGGCCTACCAATCACTCACTCCTCCACTCAACTAGTGCCAACTCAGCCCAAAACTCAACAAAATCAATTCAAACTCGCATAAGAAAAAGGTGGGTACTCAAATTGACAATGTGAAAATGACATGCCGTATTTTTCTTTTTATAGGTTTTGACATATAACCGATATCGGTTAGAGCACGCCTAAAAGACCGATATCGATCTTTTTGACCGATATCGGTCACACATAACCGATATCGGTTGTTACCTACTTACTTAACCTAACTCCCACCCTTATCCACCAATCTCCATTTTTCACCACCTCACCTACCCCGGCTTTGCTAAATAGCCTTATTTAAATAAATAGCCTTATTTTGAATTCATCGCCCGACCCAAGGCCACAACCAACCAATCGCAACCAAGGCCGCCCAACCAATCGGGCTCGAGGCCCAAGGCCGCACCCAACCAATCGCCCGACCAAGGCCGCAACCAACCAATCGCCCGACCTAAGGCCGCCACCACCCAAATCGCCCAACCTAAGGCCACCACCCACCAATCGCCCGACCCAAGGCCACAACCCACCAATCGGCCCGACCCAAGGCCGCACCCAACCAACCAATCGCCCGACCCAAGGCCACCACCCACCAATCGCCCGACCCAAGGCCGCACCAACCCACCAAGGCCCGACCAAGGCCGCAACCAACCAATCGGCCTGACCCAAGGCCGCACCAATTAAGTACCTCGACCAAGACCCACAATTTACGATTCTATCATGTAGCTGTTTGTTCCATCGAGCTCACCTGTTCGTGTTTTAGCATAACTAGGATACTTGAATTGATCAGCCGACCAACATTGCCTAGACCAAGACCGTGTCATTTATCTCAACCAAACCAACCATTTGGTACTACCGAACATGCCTAAACGTTCGGTACCTTACCCGTTATATCCCCTTGGAGCTACTTCCTATGCCTTGGATACCAGGATTATATCACCCTTGTTTGGATAAACTATCGACCTTTGCCTATGAATTGCTTGTTTGCTCTTCACATCGTGTACCCTGGTCGCACTACTGCATTTCAACGTGCATCTGCTTCCTTGAACTTACCCCACCATCTTACCATCATCTCAACACCATTCACCCTTTATCAACCCTATCCCTGATTTCACGTCACCTCAATCTATGATAGATTTGAGGGGGATTACCTATACCCTTAACTAGGGCAACCACTTTTTATTTTTGTCAGTGTAGCTTTTACACGACAAGCTACATGACAACAAGGGGCAAATGTAGACACCAAATTTGGGTCTTACGACGCCCTGTACCCCGCATATCACCTCGCAACCTAACCATACCTCACCACCTAAACCTTACACACTTAATTATTTATTAATTACCATATAATTAATAAATCCACATCTCCACCCGCCACCTCACCTCGCCACCTCATCATGACCTAGCCCTAACCCTAAACCAACCTAATTAAGACCTATGACTTGGTCCAGACTCACACCCATGACTCATCACCCCTCACCCGCATCAAAACAAACCTAATAATAACTTGACCAAGCCCACAACTGATCCCTCAGAGAAAAGGAGGGAAAGATGGTTGTTTTACTAAAAATAGCCACTTTGACCTAACCGACATCGGCCCTACTGACCGCCATCGGTTACGTGAACCGCCATCGGTTCCTCAGTTAATGACCTCCCCAACCAAAAACAAAGGATCCGAATTCATTTGGGCAAAGAAGAGACAAGTGAAGAAAAGAGAAGAGGTTGCAGAGAAGAGCATCGAGTCAAGACCGCAATCGAGCAATCGGATCGCATCACCCTCATTCAAGCATTGGAAAAGACCGAGGATAGCTTCATCACTCGCTTTCTAATACCGGATCATCCCAACTAAGCCTTACTATCGCCACCACATTCCTGGACTCGTATCTTCATCAGAACCAGTAAGTATTATCTTGTAGTTCTTTGTTATCATTTTACTTTAATTCATATTAAATGGGAACTCACCACCTTCAAAGGAAGTCTAATATTTCCGGGCCTAAGGTAGTTCCTCACTTGTTGTCTAACTAAAATCTAGTGGTCTTGTATTCTTATTTACAGTAGTCCTTCCTGCATAAAAAGGAGTTCTTCACAATCGATCGATCTCTCTACGGTACGCGCACACCTTCCCAACATTCAATGTATTCCTCCTAGCCCTAACCCTTATCTGCTTTCTCAAGAGTCATTACCTAAATCCAAAACCAAATGGGAGGAAAAATAAGATTCACATGGTGAAAAATTATAGTGCACACATCTATCATGGTCTCTCGCATCCGAAGTTGAAGGTATTTCCTTATTTTGATCACCACACTACAACCTTTCTAAGAGCTCATCCTTGGTTTGAAATTATATTTTTAAGCGAGAATTCTCCTCTTCTAAGGATTAATACATTGATCACATGAGAGAGTTCTCTTCAAAGATTTGGTGATTATAAGCCTCAATTACATCAAGCTTTTCCTATTTAGACATCTTACCCATGGTACACTTGTAATCGTTCAATCACATTGAACTAACCGCACAAATCAAGCGATCATGTGGTCAAATTAACCGACTCTAATACCAAACTTTCATGGATTTTAGTGAGTTTGTAAGTGTGGTCACCTTCTCTCGATACCAACTTGATCTAAAAATCTAGGCAAAATTTTAACCAACTTGGACCCCTATAGGCTTGTTATTACTTACTGTTAAAAAAATACTTTGGTTAAAATTAAATCAACTCAAAATAATGAAACAATGAAGACACGCTACATACGGTTCGATTATGGAGTTTGGAAATAGCCTACATGTTCAGGTTCTTATAGAAATGTTCCACTATTCAAAACTTGTAAGTACAATATAATTTCTTACAATAAAACCTAATGGAACTTTAAACTTTCCTAAATAGTACTTCAGACCTTCAAAGAACATCGATGATCGGTAGTGAATCGTCCTCCACCTTCCGGTGCACTCTACAAGTTGTGTGGCATTATAGGCATATTGGGTAGTATGAAAAATTCCCAATAAAAATTTTCCTATTAAAAATAATAGGTCTTACACTCACAATTTATCCTAAAAAGACTAATTAACTCTCTTTTACAAATGCCTATAATTGGCTTTGCTTAAAAAAAAATCTCCTTCGCTCTTATATGTCTCCTTGAGATATTGGATTGAGCTTGTGAGTTTTTTTAATAGATGGGTTGCGCCCTTTTATAGTGGGTCTCAACCCACTTTTATTGAATATATGGCCTCATCGGCCAGCTCTATACTAACCCAATGAGTTGGATGGGTTGGTGGTTTTGCTTGGATATGGCACGAGAGGTTACAAGATTGAATCCCTCACCCTCACCATTTTGTTTGGCCATTGAATGGCCATTTCCCTCTGCTGCTATGGAAACTTGTCCACCATATTTCCAACCAACCTATCACCCGCCATGATCTCGTCCATGTGGGCTCTACCTATGCTAGTATGCCATGTAACCCCCTTCACATAGATGCTTCTGTCCTTGTCATGTTCGAGCCAACCGTTTTACAAATCAAGGCCTCTATATTTTATGTGCCAAGCTTGAAGGGATATGAATTATCCCATTAAGGTGGAGAATTCCACATAGTTCAGGAGAGAGAATAGAAAGGTACTTTTAAATTATTTGGAGGTGATTTCCAATATGTGGCTTTGGCCACATTTCCCCATTTTGTTGATAAAGTGATAACCAAATAGCTCACCAAGGTTATGAGATAACTCACCCCGTTAATGCAATACTATAACTCACCATATATCTTGATGGCTACTCTATAAACTCACCCTTGCAATGGAATAGCTCGATATATAACACAACTTAGCCCTTCTAATGCATATAGCTCACTAAGCTAATTTATAACTCACCCAAGTTGACTTGGGAAGAAGTGTGGCTAGGCCACGTGGTGGCCTAAGGACCCACCACGTGGCAATTTTTATGATCGCTAAAAATAATCAGAGTCTAAGACTAAAGAATGAAAACATCACCCCATTCACACGATCTTGTATTTTTCCACTTTTTCATGACTGCCAATTGACCCAATCTTGCCTAGGGTTGACTTTAACTTTGACCATCCACCATTTGCACATACGGACTCTGTTTTTGACATTCAAATAGTCAAAAAATTCTCTTGGAGTGATATTCCATAATGTATTGATCCTAGGATATTTAGGGAACATAGTATCCTCTATATTATCCTCTAGATCACAAGGGGAGGTGTGTCTAATATTAGTTATGAATATACACTTACTAGTGAAATTATTAAAAGTGAGGTACCGAATTGGAAGACAAGGATCGATTGTATAAGATAGTGACAAGTCCAATTACTTTGAGAGTATTTATTTTGTTAAGTAAGTCTTGGTAATGACCTATATAGTGTCCAAAACTTTGATGGTAGTCAAAAATGGATGACCAAGTTATTGAGAAACATTCTTAGTATAACAATTACATTTATAAGGTAGAGCAATAAAATCATGGTCAAGCAAGATAAAAATCAATTGCAAATACGACATGTTGAGATGAGAAGGAATTATAATTGATGTGGTATGTGTGAAATATCTAAGGTGTGGATTGCATTATGCATATATGATCAGTGGTGAGGGCCATTATAAGCAATGTGATCGGGAGGATTAGAATTTCTAGTGTCCCTAAGTAAGTA
This sequence comes from Taxus wallichiana var. yunnanensis, assembly GCA_018340775.1. Taxonomy (NCBI): domain Eukaryota; kingdom Viridiplantae; phylum Streptophyta; class Pinopsida; order Cupressales; family Taxaceae; genus Taxus; species Taxus wallichiana. The sequence goes on from CM031235.1 coordinate 861,389,002, forward strand.
ATTTCTTAGGAAAGTGGATATAAAAAGAGAAAGAAAAATAGATTTGCTATTCATTAATACAATTAATAATTAATCTTATACAAAGTTTTCATCATGTCAAGTTCATCAAATGTTTTCACCCTTTTTAGATTTGATTAATATTTACACCTATAACCCAAAAGGAATGAAATAGAAGCTACATGTGGGTTATTCTAATTAATTAAATTTGAACATTAATTATTCAATATCGAACAACACATTAATACTTGCAACAGATGTAATCGATAAAATACAAGTTCACAACCATGACAGATTGAGTGCATTTAGATGAATACAAATGATTTTGGATGAAATATGAGTGATCTCGAATGAAGGAACATGGACATCAAGACCTAAGAGCTCCTCAATACTAAAAATGTGACCTTAAGATTATCCCGAGCATGACCATATAATAGGGGCAAGAACATCGAATTGTGTTTACCTATTTTTATGGTCTTGAATCTACTCAAAACTATGATCTATAATTGTTGGTGAGAAAATTTATCGAGTTAGGAAAATTATGTGTCTCCACTAATGTTCATGGGGCCATGCTCTTCTACATTGAAAATTTGAATGGTAAAACTCCCATTATTGATTGAAAACTAATCTAGTCATATCTACTATTATGGGTTGGCCCAAAAGGTGGGGGATCACATAGGGACACTCCACTACACCTATGGCAAAATGCTTGTATGGGGGTACAAGGGAGGAAATTACAAAATGTAGGGAGAAGGAGGGAAATTAGGAAATGGAAGTTACTACCATGAGTAGGCCAATTGCAGAGTTCACACCCAATAACCAGAGTAGTTCAACATTCAATATAGAAGAAAAACAACCTTGTTACAAACATCAAGACAAGATGAGACTATGAACACAAGGTTTTAGAAATATCCTTATCAAGAAAAGAAACAAACTCTTTTCTTATTTATTGACATTCAAAAAGTTGCATAATGAGAGGGATAGAAGAACATATGAGAAAGGGGAAATAGAAGAAATGTAGCTCTTATTTCTTGTGCATTGATACAAATTTCAATAAATACAATCCACAATTGCTACAGAGTGAAAATTCTCAAAATTTAGGATCCTTTGGAATGGAAAAGCCATCCCAATTTATAGAAATGTGAATTTTCTTCTCACCTCCCTCACATGACTCTCCGTATTCCATATTCCACTTGTGACCTTTCGTTTTCCATTATAAAAGACAAAATAATTATTTTTCTTATAATTTTGAGAAAATAATTTTACAATTTTAAAATGGGTCACTTAAATGAATAGGAAGAAATACAATGATGAAGCCCATTGAAGAATTAGAAAGGAGAGATAAGTTAGAGGCAGAAAGAGGGAAGGGTAGAGAAAGAGATGCTCTAAAGAGTAGATGAAGAAAACTTCATCTTTGATGAATATCAATTCCACTTGAGGAATTGGTGGAATACTCAATGTAATGATGAATTGTGAACCTTTAAACCATGAGAAAAATCCTCCTAAACAATCCATGAAAAGTTTCCACTCCTTTTGACCAATTATGCATATGAATGAAGGCTTGATACAATTTCTTGCAAAATGCAACCATGATGATTCTACCACCTCAAGGATTGTTTGAAGATGATATTATGGCTACTTTGATGATCCTCCGAATGATGAAGATTCCTCCTCGAACACCTTTGAACACTTTCCCCCTTGCTGAAGATGATTCATGATTTCCTATTTGTACATGATGCATAGACACTTTGGAATGCTAGATGAGTGTTTAAAAACCTATTGACATTTCTGAAGTCTATTCAAGATGACCTTGAGACAATGCTCATGATGATCCTCTATGACATCTGTCAAAGCCATGTTGATGAATATTTCTCTTGAAATCATGCACTTTTTCATACACAATGAGAAGGAAAGTGATGAGTACCGATGATTATGCCATTGAAAATGAATATTTCCCATTCCAAAATATGAAGCACCACCATTCCTATGATCTTATAATAACACATATGAATGAGAAACTAAAATTATTGGAGCTCAAAAGTACACCCCGCCACAAGTCATAAATAACCTAGGATTTTAAGGCAACATGGGAAAGTCTCCAAGTGTCAGGACCTTGCGAATTGAGACAAACCTCCGAGAGAAGGCCGGTTCCACTACCTAAATATAATGTTAAAAGTACTCCTACAGCTGAAAGAAAATATAACTAATTCTAATCTAAACATTCCAAGGGACCAGGGTTAGAAGGAGATGCATGAAAAGGGAAATCCTAAGCTAAAAGGGGCAAAGTGATAATAGACTAGAAAGAGGGTTTGATAGCTCTCCAAAAGGGGAAGGAAAGAAAGATAAAACATGGGAGAGAGGGGGAAAAAACATGCTAAAGATAAAAAACCATGAAACTTATCATTTGCACACACATTGAAAACACAATAAAAATGGAACCGTAATCAAGAAATACACAAAACATGAAATAAATGAACAGAGAGACAAGATACAATAAAATGAGAAAAGGGTAGAAATATGTACCATAAATCATGATTTTATTTCTTGAAATATGTAGAGATCATTACATTTCTCGGAAGAAGGCGAGAATACATTGCAGAGAACAAATTAGAGATATGGAACTCATGAGATTTTGCCACCATTTTGGCATGGTGTCATTACAAAAAAAAGAGTGCTCTCTTGAAATAAGCATCAATTTACAATATATAGAAGAATGGAGAGAGAGAAGAGGGAAAAGAGAGGGAAAGAGATTGGATTTGATCTTTCCATTAATGAAAATATTTGTCTTTCCTTGCAACACAACTTTCAAGCTTTAACCACCATTAATCATGCATTAAATCTCTAGGAAATAACATGGGCACCCTTGCAAGACCATTCCCCAATGTCATTTTTCTTGTAGAGAAGATAATAGCCCCATACTTCATCAATTCGGGTGGTTGAGCCATTTCAGAATCGCACATTATTGCTCAAACTATATTTCCATTTTTCTCCCACAATATGGCATCAATTTCCTATTATGATAATACTAAATATAATATTTCAAGGATACCTTTCAATGAGACCAATTTTGTAAGATTTGGAGCTATAAAGTGAAATTTATGGCCATGTAGACAAAAACTCATGTACTTTAGATGTTATTTAGTCCCAATCTCATACTACTATTTAGCGGGTTTTTGAGTGAAGAAAGTAATAAATAACCCTGTCTCTTAGCCAATTTGTTTGATTTATATCATCATCCCCGACCTCTACTACACACATGCCCAATCAGATTTCATCATTTCCCATTGTTTTAGCTTTTGACTGGGCACCCTGACTAGTATGAAGGCGCTGTGGGCACCCTGGCCTTAGTAGGGTTGCCCGGTCATTTTTTAAACTTTTCCACCACTTTTTGGGATCTTTCTAGCTATTTGAGGTCTTTATATTTTTGGTGGTCAGCCATTTTGGGGTTAATTATGAAATTAGATCAAGATAACCCTATAAATATAAAGTTATGAGATCATAATGAGGGACCAAGCACTAGTCACTACTATCATCCACCTAGAGTTGCATCCATCTATTGCATGGAGATCACTTGCATACACATATCTCCAACACAAGGAACAAGGATAGGACATATGCATCACACACAACATTGGTGGAGGATTCTAATCTATTTTATGCACCATTTATTTAATTTTTCTACACATAATTATCTTGCTATATCACAAAGTTTGACTGAAACAAGAGAAACCTAGGGAAAGTTTCACACACACACACACACACACACACCAAAAACTACATTTGGGTCTAGAATGTAGTAAAACACTCAGATTAGTAAGATCACCATTGTGGTAGTTGAGGTCATCTGACCCCATTATATGAATTTTATTTTTAAGGGATTGATGCATTTTTAGGGTTTTGCAGGGTCTTCCTTTCATCTCAGATTAATAAAGTGACACCTAGCGCAATACAAAGGATTTGATGCAACACACAACGAGGGTTTTGGACCACCATATAAACTCCGTGAAGATCAGTTCTAAAGCTTTTACAAAGACCAAGGTACCCATTCTAGAGCCCAGAGCACCCGTAGATGCCCCGCTCCTTCTTTAGGTACCATGGGCCTAGAGAATCAACCCGCATCCATCCTTTTCGGGATCCTACACAGGTCATTCCTCGCTTCTAGATTATCCAATACCTCTACAACACACTAACTTGAACATATTCTATTCATCTAAATTCTTTCCTCTTCTATCTTGCACATTAGGGTTATCATTTCCTTTTTCATAGTTACTCATGTCATCTTTACATTGATTTACAACATCTATTTACTTTTATTTACCGTTGTTCATAGCTTAGATTAACTAGTACCTCTTTTACACTTTGCCATGAATAATCATACATCTTGAGCATTTGGATTCTATCTCATTCAATACAACTCATTTTGTTGAATGCCCTCTATAACTATTATACCATACTATGTGGCTGCTAGTGAGCCTCCTCAGAACCTATCTAAGGAAGTTCTAGATGATTCTCTTATTCATTACATGTTTGATATTGAGAATCACTCACATGTGCATAATGATTCTTCTCCTAGTCGATAAATATTGACATCACATCACTTAATTATCCTATTTATGATGTCCTACCTTCTCGTAGTCTTGTGCCCTTCCCTTCATGCCTTGTGCCTTCTTCCACATCATTCCCTATGCCACATCATCGCTTGTAAGACTTGAGTGTGCTACACGCAACCTATCAAAGTGTGCCATTTGGGTGCCGAATCTTGAAGAAAACTAGTGTGTGACACATGGCGAAATGAAAATCAATGAATAGTTGATCGATTCCATCACCAATCGCGATCGCCACGTGTCTTACATGTCCAATTTGTACCGTAGATCTTCCGATAGTAATAACTTATGTTGTACTGATCGATTCCCATGTGCCCTGTCTTATTGGAAAGATACCGCATGGAATACATATTGGACTTTTCAAAATTAGATTCAGGTGGGATTTGGTGGGCAAAAAATAGGGAAACATCATTCTGATCATTAATGCACACATCTAATCAATCCAACCACCTAAATTTCAATCGATCTTTCCTTCTTCCTTCTTCTACATGCCAAATAGATATGGGGAGATGCGTCTAATAGCATTACAAGTGGATTTACATAAATTTATTATCTTTGGTTGTTGGTGGTTGGAGTTTGAATTCAGGTTTCCTCTTCTTTCCCCTCATCTTCTCTCCTTTTCTATAAATACCATAGTTCTTCTTTGTAAAAAGGATCCTCTTTGTCAGAACGACACCATGCCAAAATGGTGGCCAACTACCCATGGTATTCAGACCTTGGACTTGGTCTCTGCAATTTATTCTCACCTTCTACTATGAATGTAATTGAATGTGCATCCATCAAGAAATAAAATCATTTTTGTGGAAATATTGTCATCCCTTTCACATTTTCATTTCATCTCACCTTTTTCTACGTTTTCGCATGTTGTTCATATTTCTCATTTGTATTCCCCATGTTCTTGTGTTTCCACGTGCGAAAGTTGAGTCTACATGGTTCTTGTATGTGGTGCACACATGTCCACCCTCTCTCTCATGCTTTATTCCTATCATTCCCTTGTGGACAAGTGGTCGACCCATTTCTCTCGGTGTTATTGCCTTCCCTTAGCCTAGATTTTTCCTTTCTACACATCCTTCTATCCCTAGTCCCTTGGCATCATTTAGTTTAGGATTTTCTTTCTACATTAGGAGTAACATTAGTATTAGGACTAGGTAGAGGAACTAACCTTCTCTAGAGATCCATCTCAAGTGCGTAAGGTACCACAACTTTGAGATGGTTTCATTGTTGTCTCAAACAACTCGGCTCTTCCAGATCTAATACATTGGTGCATGTTTGATTAATCAACAATTTCTGGCATGCTCGGTTGGACCATTTTGAAGAGCTATGCATCTTCATCTCAATACATTTAGTGTGTTCTTGTTTAGTTTTATCCTTTGAGGCATCTTGTAACACATCCGGATGAATCCACTAATTCAAACACACCCATTATCTCATTCACGAGACTAGTTCCCATTCCTTCTTCCATTCATTTCTCTTTTTCATTGTTCCACCTTCCTCTTTTAAAGTTATGCAATCATGACTTCATTCCCCCTGGAATTCTCATTTGTAGTATTAGAACTATTTCCATCCATCCCCACAAGATCAAAACCCTCCTCCAAATCATTTTTTAGGCCTTGGCATCCCCGAATATGAATATAACTTGACCTTCACTCACTCATATGGTTTTTTTCTAACCAAACTATTTACGCAGAATAGGTTTATGCAAATGACAATGAAAATTCATGGCCAAGGCTGATTTTAAGAGACAGTGAAAAAAATGGAGATGGACATGATGCAACTCGAGTCAAATTCTCCATAAAGGAGTCTAGATTTGGTTAAAAGGTCCCTTGTCCATGGGTCATCCCTATACTGTGCTAGTTTAATTCCTAATGAAGCTACACTTCATCATCGAGATGCTATCCTAGATCACAGAATGGATGAAGTTAATGGAGGCCCAAATATCTAGTGCGTGACAACCCTATCAATAGGGTAACCCCGCACTACAATCCTATAGCTCTCCCATTCCTCCTCCCCAACTTCCATCATCTCAGCGTGATGCACATGTTCCTATTTTTCTACTCACTTCCCCATTGAGAGTTCCATCCCTTATCCCTCTTCCCTTCCACCCCCTTCGTTCTCTACCATTACCCTTTCGTGTACACCCCTATTACTTCAGCGTGCACACCTTTCATCCCTTCCACACCCATCCTACCATATCCTTATGAGTCCCCTTTTCCTAACTATGTTAAAAATAAACAACCCTCACTTATGCACCATTCCTAACAAATATCAAGCATGTTTGATGATTGTAGAACTATTGAACATTGGTGCAACTCTGATTGGGATGATGAGATCATCATGGTACCTATTTCAAATGAAAAATAGTTATTTCCAAACCACATGTGTCCCAGTTTCTTGTAGAGTCGAACCACAAGCACCTCGAGTTTGTGTGATCCACCCTACAAGCAAATACCTTTAGAAGGTCAGTCTGCAAGAAAATATCATCTATTGGATTAAAATTCAAAGCAATGTGCAAAACAAAAGGATCATACCATGCCCAATCGATATCCTGCTAGCTTCTAGAGCCAAAGACAAATTTTCCATTGGTCATGTTCACTTTAGAGCATGAGGTTAAGCTTTCAAAGTTGTCACAAAGGTCAAAGCAACAATGCCTCTTAGATTCGAACATGGAAATAACATAGGTATTTTTTTTTATTGTTGATACTTTGAGGAGGGTGAAAGACCACCTGCAAGGTAGTTTTTCACTCCTATTTCTGACCATGTCCAACACCAAATTAACTACATGGTTGCAATTTGTGAGGAAAGGTAGCTATTTATCCCTCGTCTTACAGTGTTTTACTTGAGCACCCTTTTCCTCTAGTTAGTATAGGTTAGTTTAAGTTTTCTTTCAGTAGAAAAAGTGTTTTTGTACACTCTACATGTTCCCCTTTGTGACATGTATGATTTTCATATTATATATAGTCTTTTTGCTTTGCATGCCCCCTCTAACATTGTTTCCTTTTCTATTGCATGTCCTTATGCGTGCCTCTTTGTGCTTCCTGGGATAACAATTCAATTTCCAAAAAGAGGCAGTTCTAATAGTCCATTCCCAACTTTCCACTCCCAGAATCCAAGTCAGAACATCTTCACATGAGAGAAAAAATTCAGTTCAGAGTTCGAGATAGAGCTTCAAGAGACTCCTAAGTGTTCTTCAAGTTCAGAGATAAGATCTTAAATTTTAGTATATGACTCCATGCCTAATTGATGATTCTAAGGCTACCGATATCTTCATCTTGTAGGAATATGGCCCTTGAAATTCATAAAAGTTATCTCAAATAACTCCCAAGTTATTTGGACAAATTATATTATGTCATAACTACGATGATTCACATTAAAGGTTACACACACTGGCAGTTCCTTGGCTCCTTGGCATAATTTTACTTCTTTTACACACGCTTGCACACCTCGTGTTCCCCTTTCCTTTCTACTACATGCCTCTCTTTATTGATGTTCACACCCCATTGCATACTTGTCTATTTTTGTAGCTATGCACCTTGCTTCCACGTGTATACCTTTACACGCCTATCTTAAACCTTTGTGCACCTACCTCCTGTAGTCTTGTGCCCATTCCCTTTGTTCCTTGAACCTTCTTCCACGCTAGTCACTGTGCCACATCATCACCTATCAGACTTGAGTGTGCTACACACAACCTATTAAAGTGTGCTATTTGGGTGCCGAATCCTAAAGACAACCTAGTGTGTGACACATGGAAGAAATGGAAAATCAAATGAATAGTTGACCGATTCCATCAGCTTAATTAGCACATGCCATGTGTCTTGTTTGTATAGTTTGCACTGTAGATCTTCTCGACAAGTCATAACTTATGCTTTGTAGTGATTAGATTCCCAAGTGCCTAGTCTTGTTAGAAATTTGTTGGCATGGACTATATATTGGACTTTTAAAAATCAGATTTATGTGGGATTTGGTAGATAGAAAATAAGGAAATGTCATTCTAACCATCAATGCACACATCTAATCGATCCAACCACCTAGATTTCAATCGATCTTACCTTCTTCCTTTTCTACAAGACAAACAGATATGAGGAGGTACATCGATAACATTACAGGTGGATTTGTAGAAAGTTATTGCTGGTTATTGGTGGTTAGAGTTTGAATTCAGGTTTCCCTCCTTTCTCTCCTCTTCTCTCCTTCTTCTATAAATAATGAGATTTATTCTTTATAAAAAGAATCCTCTTTGTTGTAATGAAACCATGCCAAAATGGTGGCTTACTACCCATAGGTTTTAGACCTTGGACTTGGTCTTTGCAATGTATTCTCACCTCTTTCCATGAATGTAATTGACTGTGCATTCCTCAAGAAAGAAAATCATGTTTTTGGGACTCTTGTCTTCACTTTAATATTTTCATTGCATCTCACCTCTCTCTCTATGTTTTCGGCATGTTGTACGTATTTCCCATTTGCAGCCTCCATGTTCTTGTTTTGCCACATGTGGAAGCCAAGTCTACGTGGTTCTTGTCTATGGTATGTGCCTATTTTCCCTCTCTCTCGCGCACTTGCTCCCTTTTTGCCCCTCATGGAGAGTGATCGACCCCTTTCTCCAGTTGCTACCACCTTCCCTTAGCCTAGGATTTCCCATTTTTGCACATCCTTCTATCCCCTGGTCCCTCGACATCATTTAGTTTAGGATTTTCTTTCTCAGCATTAGGAGTAACATTAGCAATAGGAATAGGTAGAAGAACCAACCTTCTCCAGAGATATGCCTTAAGCATACATGTTCCCACAACTTGGAGATGGTTTCATTTTTATCTCAAACAACTCATATCTTCTAGATACGAAAAGTGGGTGCACATTTGAACAAACAATAGAAACTACTCCCTACATTGATCCATTTAGTGTCTTTTGACTAGACCTCCATCGTTTATACACTTGGGGGACATAGCATCTCCCCATATCATATCATCATAGGCACATTTCTACTCTTTGCATTATTATACATTCACATTCTTACATAGTGTTACATCATACTCCTCGCATTTGCACATACCTTCTCTTAGCATCTTTATTCATACCTCTCATTTTCATACGATATCATCACCACATGAATAGAATGATGGAACTTTGTAATTCACTATAATTTATTAGTTCATTTCATTCATGACATGGGGTCCCCCTCCCCACTCATCATTACATCTATGCATTCATCATCTCGCATTCTCCTAACATACACATACTCATTCGTAGTTTAGCGTTTGTCAGCACTGATGATAAACTCTTGTGCTTCGGTTCAAACTTTACTATTGAGGGATTAATACAATTAAACTCCATACACTATATTATAGTTAGTACATGCTATGTCTATTCATATGTCTTGCATCATACATACTACATTTAGTCTACCTATGCACATCTATACATTTTACACATCATACACCACATCTTGCATTTCATTACACATTACATATTCTATTCATCATATGATCATCTAGTATCATCATGCATACTATATCATCCTTCTCCATGCTACACTCACTTCCATATGAAGCACTTTAGTTCCTCATTCCATACTCAATTTCGAGGGTTTACTAATCAAATGGACCTTACATTCTTCATGCATTTATCATTCAACCTCTCATTATGCAATATTTCTAGGATAATGAAACATGTTAAAGGATAAATCATCACTTGATCTATCATTTTATAGTGGTATATGCTTTAGGATAGATCACCACTCCTCTTATTCATCTTGTAGTGGTATATACTTTAGGATACATCACCACTCCCTACTATTCATCATGTAGTGATTTATACTTAGGGATAAATCATCACTCATCCATTCATCTTATAGTGATATACGATTAGGATAAATCATCACTTATACATTCATCTGGTTGTAATATATTCTTTGGCTATAAGGATTCACACACACATCATCACCAGTGTGATCTCATCACTACACCTACACATTCATCACAACGCTGCTAGACACAAGACTTTGACCATTTCCCGATGACTCACTCTCATTTATGGTTCATTCTTGACTACGAAGGAGAAAACCAAATAAACCTCATTGCATACATTTATCACTCATGGGGCACACAACTCCTATCATTCTATCTTTCAATCCATTCCATCCATCCACAACATATCGCATACTATGGTTACTCTTAATCTTGTTTAATTTTTCTTATTCATGGTCACTTTATTACACATACTAGTTAGATTACTTATATGTCATTTATCTATATCATCCACACATGTGCATTTATGTATTTTTCTATTTTTGATCACAATTACAGGTCTCTTACATGAAACATGGATGCTCACCTTCTACCCTTCCTACACTGGTCACTGGGGGCATCCATATTCATCTCTCACATGTGCTATTGTTTCATTTTATACTTAGCACTTTCCATTACTTGATTCCACCTGCTCATGACATACTAGTTATCTTTATAACATGTTAATGGGAGCTTCATGTTCAATATTTTTATGTAGGTATATTTTCTTCCATACTTGTTTATTACATTGTTTGCTCTTGTATGCGAGCACCTTGCCATTTTTTTGGTATGAAAACTTGTTTGTTGTTTGTGGCCATGATGGCCTATTGTGTCTTGTGTGACATCATGAGTTATGTCCCATATTTGTGACCCACTTTTCTGTGGCTTCCTTATCTTCTTGTGTGTTTACACTTCTTTTCTTGGTAGCTTATACACTATTTACATAGTTTATACATTGTTTTCTATATGCATGATTGTTCCTATTAACACTTATCTTTGGCTAGCCTTCTTGTTTGTGTGCGCCTTGGTTTCTACCAAGTGCATTCCTCCCCCTCTAAGGTAGAGTTGCTGTGTTTTATGTGGTTTGTCCTCTTTAGGGCCACATTCTCTTATCGCTGATGTCGTATGCGCCCTAAAGAGGGGGCATCCTTTGGAGTTTTATAGTCTACACATGCTTGTTTACACCAGTTCACTAAGTGTAATTTATACCCTTAGCATTGTGGGTTTACATAAAGCAAGTGGGTTTAGACTAGTCTACGATACTGTACATAATGAATTTTATAGGACATGGTGTCCTTAACATTTTAGGAAGAAGTTACAGGCATAGAGGTTATAGTGGGTGTGCCTCCCTACACTACTTTGGCTAGTGGCATCGAATTTCCCAAAAACTAGGATAGTATAGAGATCTCTTCACACACATTTAGGGAAGTATTTAAATATTGGAGGATACATCGTAATTCATCCTTATACTTCTTCGGCCCGTGGCATTGGATTTCCCAAAAAACCATGGAAGTATAGGACATCCTTTTATACTCTCTTTCTCGACATGGATCATGTGCATATGTTCCATTTACACTTTTTCATTTACATAATTTACATTCACATACTTTTACATGAACCTTTTACATTGCATTTTTACACATATATACATACATATTTGACTACTTGATCATTTTCTCCTTACAGTTCAATGGAATGAGAAACAAGTAGTAAAATGGGGGCAACAACAACAACAAAAATGAAAAAAAAACTTTTTGACATCACACACTATACTAATCATGCAGTACATCACATCACATCAAAGAATAAGACATACGTTTCTACCCTAAGTTCACTCTCATCATGTTTTGTATTTTTCATCTTTGGTTTCCATGCCCCATCATATTTTATTATTCCAAGCTTTATCTATCCCTTTGGAAAATCTTCTTCATCAATCTACATCGTATAAAGTTTACCGAGATTTCCGCTCACCAACATAAAGTGGGGCAAATGTAGACACAAAATCATGAACTTTAGATGTTATTTAGTCTCAGGATCTCATATTACTATTTAGAGGGTTTTTGAGTGAAGAAAGTACTAATTAACCCTTGTCTCTAGGCCATTTTTTTATTTCTATCATCATCCCCGAACTCCACTATAGACATGCCTTGTCGGCTTTCGTCATTTCCATCATTTTGGCTTTGAAGGGGGTGCCAAAACTAGTACTAGGGAATTGTACGGATGAAAATTGACATGCAACCTTCAACCACACTCAACCCCCCGAGGTCGTGCCAGAGTAGCTGATGTTGAATGTTTGTGGCTAACTATAGGAGGATCAGTGACTAAGATCTGGTAGTGTGATCTCCTGGTAGCTTGAGTTGGCAAAGGGGAGATTTAAAGGCTATGAATAAGTAGCATAAATTCCCTATGGTTTGTTTTCCTAACTTGGATCTAAGTGTTAAACTAGTTTGAAGTGTCCATGTAAATTGAATGAAATTAACAATCTATGTTATTGCTAGAAAGAAACTAATCTAAACAAATCACAAAACTAAAATATTACAATCACAAACAACAATTTGCCTCTATTCTAAGTAATTAAAATATTTCTACACTAAAACTAAACAAGAAAAATAACCCAGTGTGGTTATTCACATGTGTTGAGTGTATTGAAACTAAACTAAATTAAAACAATAACTTTCCAAGTGATTTATGATATGTAGACAACCTCCTACAGATATTCTCTCCTTTAGATCCACAGGGATAGGAAGAAGGGGATCCGTCACCGGGGTTGCTATGAAAGATTCAAACCCTCTTGGAAATTAACTAATTACTTGAAAATGAAAAGAAATTGATTTCTACTCTATTTGATATGATGTAACAATGATAAATTGTAATAATGAAGGAAATCAAACAAAAAATCCAACCTGGAATTCACAGAACAAAGGTAAATCCAGTTGTGTAGTAATTTTTCCCCTCAGTTTGTCCTTTCTTTCTTCATGTATCCATATGAGTCTAAGGGATTGGGAATACAAGAACAAAAACAAGAGGATATCACTTGAGAAATGGCAAGCTTGAAGATAGTCTGGATGTAATTCAAGTAGAAAAGAGATATCACAAGATATTTGAGCTTGGCTATGTGATTTCTAGCAATATCTCGTAGCAATACAATGCAATATACACAAAAATTCTTAGGCCCCTTTTACTCGAATACAAGCATGGAATATATAGGAATGGAGGATGGGAGGTGCCTTCATGCACAAGGAAAGAAGAGGTAATTCAACCAATTAAATATATTTAAAAATAGAAGAGGGAAGGAATACCATGCAAATAAGACTATTTTTAGGAAATTTGGTTCACAAACGCACCCTAAAAGTCGAGTTAAGTGAAGCGTCACATGTCAAAAACACGCATAAAGAGTTCTCGGGAAAGCATTCAGATCACCACCTTGCGCAGGAGGCGGTCCTAGGACTATTTCCCAATCTTGGGAGGTAGCCCTAGGACCATTGCTAAGCCCGGGAGGTGTTCCTAGAATCGCTGCCCTACTGTGAGGTGGTTCTATCACTAAAGCCAAACATGCATAGAAATGAGCGGGAAGTGGAAGAAAGTATGGAAGAGCTAAGTAAGGATGTCTAGGCTACAAATATAGACTGTGAATGGGTTTTGGAGCTCGAACACCTTATTAAAGGACATGAATCATCATTGGGGAATTTTGTAACCATTTTCTAACAATGTAGCACATGCAATTTTGGGTGCATACAGAACCCATGGGAGACCCAGTCCCACTAGGAGTGCGTTGACCCTTTTAACTTTCCCACCACTTTTAGGGCTCTTTCTAGTTGTTTGATGTCTTTATCTTTTTGGTGGTTCCAAGGGTTAATTATGAAATTAGATTAAGATAACCCAATAAATATAAATCTATGAGACCATATTAAGGGACCAAGCACTAGTCACTATTATCATCCACCTAGAGTTGCATCCATCTATTGCATTAGAGATCACTTACATCCACATAGATCCATCACAACGCACAAGGCTAGGACATCCGCATCACATAAAACATAGGGAGGATTGTATTCTATTATATTAACCATTTATTACATTTTTCTACACATAGTTAGCCCGTTACATCACAAAGTGTGACTAACACAAGATAGACCTAGGGTATGTTTCACACACACGTAACTACATTTGGGTCCTGGAATGTAGTGTAGCACTGGATTAGTAAAACCACCATTGTGGTAGCTGAGGTCAGTCTTACCCTATCATATGAATTTTTCTTTTTTAGGGATTGATGCTTGTTTAGGGTTTTGCAAGTCTTCCTTTCATCTTGGATTAGCAGCGACACCTGGTATAATATAGAGTATTTGATGCGATATAAAGTGAGGGTTTCAAACCACTTACCGAACTCGTGAAGATCAGTTTTGAGATTTTTCATAGACCTGTGTGGCACCCATTTTGTAGACCAAAGCCCCTATAGACACCCCAACCCTTCTTTAGGTGCTCCAGTCTAGATAATCAATCTAGCTCCTTCCTTTTCGGGGATCTTCGCATAGTCGCTCCTACTTACGGATTCTCTAGTCACCTCTGGGACATAGTCCCATGAGAATATTATTTTCAATTGAGTTCTTTCCTTTTCTCTCTTGCACATTAGGGTTAGCATTTCCTTTTTCATATTTTTTGGGTCATCTTTACATTTATTTACAACATCTATTTATTATTATTTACAATTGTTCATAGATTAGATTAACTAGTACCTATATTAAATTTTTAGTTAATTAGGCCATTTGAATTTTGCATGTCGTGATTAATAGGGGAGCTACATATGTTAGTATTTTATTAGCTTTAGATATTTCCCCTTCTTATGTGTTACTTGCTTTGACTTTGCCATGCTTTGGTCTCTCGGTTGTTGGTCAGTAGGTTAGGATTTTGATTGTAACCTCGCATACTACCCCAAAGATCTGAATTTTTTTGAAATATATCTCATTCCGTAGACTTTACATCCATGGGATCCCATCTTCTCAGCTTGCACCAAAATGGTTGGTCTTTGATATTGCACCACGTGTCACCTCCAACTTTGGCCGCATGTCCCATTGACATTTCAAAATGTCATAGTTAGTTCCTGCACTCCAACACCCTTTACCGAATTCCATTCATTCTCTGGGGCTTGATATCCGTCGGAGTCCATTGTCGTGAAGTATGATAGAATGCCACCATGTGTCCACCTTGGACCATTGATCATTTTTGCATGGCCCCTCTCGATGCTTAGAATTGAAATTGATGACACCAAATGAACATCATGTGGCCTTTTTAGTATAACCCACTAATGGATTAGATGAACCTCCCATGGGTTTTTTTAATGCCAATGGTTAGTGTCTTGGAGAGGTGGAATTTGATAGCCATTTAAATGTCTCGGTGCTTGTTTAAATGGCTAAGGACATTTTAAATGGGTTATCCAATTTAATCCAAAAGGGGTTTAATTTGGGATAATAGTGTGGTGATCTCTAGGGACATCAACCTGCTAGATGAAGAGACCAATAACCTTGAAGCATCCATTAGGCATGGATTCAAGCCTAACCTTAAAGAAACTGGTTTTGTCCTTTAAAGATTTGTCTCCGAATCCGTATGAACTTAACATCAAACTACAATTTCCTGATGACCACTAGCCTAAAATTGAATTGTGGATCTCTAAATAAAGATTAGAAAATGCTCCAACTATTTGATTCAACCATGAAACTTTCTTCTTGAAATGGACTGTGTAAAAATAGCATGGGAACAAAACTATGTATAAACATGAAAATCATACATGTTCCAAGTTGAAACATGTAGAGTTTACATAAACACTTCTTCTACCGAAAGAAAACCTATCCTACCCTAATATAACAAGAGGAAAAGGAAACTCAAATAAAGGTCAGTAATAAGCAGGAGAAGTAGCTACCTTACCTTAAAATTGAGACCATATGACTGATCCAAAATCGAACACGGTATTTAATGAGAGTGAAAACTATCCCGCATCTTATTTCCCACCCTCTTCCTTAAATTTTCAACAATAAACAAAAAAATAACTCATTCAGTTACTTTTCATTTGGAATCGAGAGGCATTATTGTTGATATTTGGTGCATTGGAGTTCATCGTCATGCTCAATTGAGCATGATCGGTTCAGTAACTCTATTTTTGGCTCTAGACTAACCAGATATCTAATTGGGCATGGACTAATCCTTTTGATTTTCATATTTTCTTGAAGTTCAATCCCATATATGGGATTATCATGGATGCTTTCCTCTCAAGGTGACTACTGCAGCCTAGATTGTGCATTGTTCGCCTCTACAAAAAAATTCCTCCTTCACAACTATGCCCTCTTACTCTAATGGAATTTATTTTGAATTAAATGTCATCCTTTTCTCTCTTTACACAATCTTATCTTCATAATCGAGTGATACCATTATTTAATAGTTCTATAATCGTCAAACATGATGATAAGTAGTTGGGTATTATACGTAGGTGAGGGAATATTGATTAGTTGCATTGTTAAGAATAAAGGATGTGGAAGAAGATGGAAGAAAGGGATAAATGGGAATGTATATCCTTTTCCCATCCCGAATGAGACTCTTCCTATCTACTAAAGTAATTTCAAATGCCTAAGGAAGAGTGTTTCCTCATAGATATTGTATCAATATCACCAAATTAGAATCATTAAGTGCCCTTAAATTAAACAAGAATGCCATACATTTTGAGGCTTTAAATTCTTGAGGAATTATATGCCAGTCCTCTCAAATCTGATGTTGAAATATGAGATGTATTCCATCAAGACCATTGTATTTTGTTGATATGTTCCATAAGGCAAATGACATTTACATTCTCCTTGAACCGGTCAGAGAATTGTTCTCCTAGCTAATCCCAAATGAAAATAGATTGTGGAGCCATGGAAAATTTTAGCGGTGAATATTCATAATTTGGCTAAAATTAATAATTCTGGAATGTAAATTTGGCTATTTTTACAACCATGGTGGTGACCATTTTTTCCAAAAATTCCAGTAAAGAATAATTTGTCCCATGTGAATAGCCAATGGATCTCTAATCCCAACATGTATTTTTTATGAATCACCATGTGATAGATGGTTCAGGGTTTTAAAACATTCTTGGATCGACCAAGTAATCTATAGAACCTTCCTATTCATTTGGTCTCATTCGCCTACATGTTTAGGATTTTTTGAAATTTTATTAAATTTTCCATATATATATATATATAATATATATATAAAAACTTAAATAGATATATATTGAAGCCGTTAAACCTTTAGAAAACTTGCCAAATTTAAAAGACCCCACTAACTGCCTAGAAACCGCTAAAATTTTTGATAAGCCTCGACGCATGAGGAGCGGCCAAGTGTCACCCATTCCGGGAACCTGAGTGTAAAGATATACAAAAGGATCCCTAACAACCATAATTTAATACCAGAAGACTTTGTGGTGAGATTCCAGAATCCTCAAGGAAAAGGAATTTTGTGGACTCCAAGCCCATGGAATAAACCAATTCAATAAAATTTTTAGGTTCGCAGCTAGGTGAGGCAAAGTGAATTTTAGGGAACATAAGGTAGATTTCAATTTGCTTATTCTCCAAACTAGTTTTAGGAGATTTTCCATTTGATCTGCAACTATTTTTTATATTTTTACCATTTTCATCAAACAACAAACCGGTTTCAAGGACATTCACCCCGATTTCTATAAGTTTTTTCTAGGGGGTTCCTTAAAATTTTCCTGTGTGGTGGTAAAATGCTATAACAATATCTTGATTTACCCCTAAATGAAGAAACTAGAAGTTTGAGGCAAATGTTTTATTCTATGATATTGTGAATGACACAATGGTTTGATATATCTTAAATATGATCAATAAGAGATTCATATCCATTTCCATCAAAAAGGAAAGTTTATCGTGGTCATTTTTGAGACATCATCTCAATTGTAAGTGAAGGGTAGAGGAATTGAAATGTGAAAAATGGAAGAGCTCCATTAAGAGCCATGAATGAAGTGGAAAATCAAATGAATGGAAGGGTGAAAAGAAAGTAAGAAATGGATGGAAAAAATGTAGGGAAAGGTCTCAGTAAATGAGAAAATGGGTTCTTTAGATCAAGGATTCTATCCATATATGTTTTTACCTTTCTTCTTAAATTAATGAAGTGAAAAAAAAATTGACTCCTCTAAGACGACGGATTTACAAATACCGTGGAGATAGATGTCAGAATGATGGATGAAATCTCCTTCCTTCTTTCACCGACGGAGGAACTTGTAGATCACAGACACTAAGAAGAAGATGGGATTAGATAGATATATGGTGGATTTCCTAGAAAATTCTAGTCCTCGAAGTCAATGGAATTCCTTACAAGGATGTCAATCCACATTCAAGAAATCAATATGATAATGATAAGATAAATTGATAAAACATACGATATAAACTCTAGAAAAATAAAAATATATATATGTGTGAATAATGCATAATTCGCTAACATTTCTAGTCTAAGTAGTAAATTCAAGAGAAGAATGCTAACTTACTCAAATCTCCGGTCACTAGTTTGGGTCTCACTGATGTTGGTGATGGTGATGGTGTTGGCCGTGAGGAACTCGCCATTTACAATGTCATCCAATGTCACATTTCATACAAAAATGACTCCTAATCCCATCTTACAAAAGGGAGAGTTCCTCTCGTGAATAAGGTCTCCTCCATTGCCTCAGCCTCATCCTCGAGGCTCGCCACTGTGGAATCCTCTCTAGTGGTTGTCCACTCTATATCCGTGTCCTCCTCATGTACCTCTCTCCTCGCCTCCTCCTCCTCCTCCTATCCATTATGATTATTCGTGGCCTCAATATGAAGAACCAATACATGTCTAGCTAGATCTGGGTCATCCGTGGTTTACTAATTAGGATCCCATGTGTAACAATGGTCTATGAGACCTCACATTTTTGGGAAGCTCTAGCCAGACACTTTCAGATATAACTAGAGATGTTGAGAAGGCATTAACATAGGTAACCCAAATCATTGGGGCACCATCTTAACTAGATAGGTCTCCACTTGAATGGTCCTATCCTTCAGCTATGTAGTGGTGTTGTATGCCACAACAATAATGACATCCTCACCCCATAGGCCGACCATATCCAGTACTTCTATATAAGCATGTCATCCTGTGGTAAGTGTATTAGCAGTCTGATGACACCCCTTAGTGGGTCCATAACTATCCATCTAATTTCATTTGATAGCCCCAAGATCATCTATCCCAACACCCCTTCGTACGGGATCATACGCTCAAAGACCCATTTTGTCACCAATGTAGGACAACTAAGGACATTTCCCTTAGCCGAACAACTTCAGAGTATAGATCATGGTAGGTAGAACCAAGTATGTCAATCCCCATGCGTAGGTGTGGCCATGCTCCTCTATGCTCTAAATAATCGATCCCAACAATTAAGTAACTTATCCCCACCCTCACCTCCAACCAAGTGTGAAGAAAAATACCAATGGTCTCCTCAGGCAAAACATGGACGGGGCAAAGAGCTAATCGACAATAGTCTCATGTCATGCTTAAGACCAGTATCGTGTGTCAATGCATCTCCCATATAGGATTCCCAACTACTGGACTATACCATGGATGGAGTACTCTCTAAAATCGACCTCGCTCCTATCACAACAACACCAAGGATCTTGTATATGTCCTCAATAGTGATATCCGACTCTCCTCTAACCCAAAGAAACTTAAAAGTGTTTCACCTACATCCTAATAACTCAGTATGTCATCTAAAAATAACCATGAGGGGTAACTAGTGGTATCTCGGGATATCCTCCATATCCTAGCTCTATGCAAAATATCTCTCTCTTCCTGATAAAGACTAGCTAAAATCTTGGGAATCCATTCACACTTCGTAGCCCTACTCCATCTAATATATGAGGCCTAAATTCACTAAAAATGAAAAGGAGCAAGTTAGAAACATTTCATACATAATAAGGTCATCAAAAACATCATAAAACAATACAAAAACAATACGAAAACAATTTTTTTGTACTTATTCAAAATTAGTGTCTTTCTTGATAATTACACAATCACCCCTTTGCAGACAGAGTGGAAGTTGCAATTGTTGTGGTGGTTGAGAAATTTATATAGTGGTTGCACAACCACCCTTCTCCACATAGTGGTAGTTACATAACCATAACCTCGCTGCAGCAGCGGTTCCGTCTCGAAGGGGCCATACCCTAATGTTTAAAAATCTAAAAAAATGACCATTTTTAATGAGAAAAATAAAATTCTACTTAAGTACCACCTTTATAAACATTTTGACTGTAAAATTACCAAAAATAACCCCCTATATAATAATATTCAATTTTTCACATTATAGGTTAAAAATGAATAAATACAAATAACTTACCCATCTCTCGAGCTATTGTTCCTCCCATTGGTTGGGACATCATCACATTTCTATGCTCTTCAATTTGACTATACTCTCACATGAAACTATCACAAGTTATCCAAAGCTCAAAATTTGCTAATTGGGTAAGTGAAAATGATTTCTAAAAATAAAACTCTAGTTATATGATACATTTTAACTCCATTTTGAGTGTGTATGTTTTATAAGGTGGAGTGCTAACGTAGGTATACTTCTATCCCCACGTATATGGTAAGTCCTTTTGTCATTTTGATATAAGTATGTTTTGTTGATTTCATATCTATCTACACTTGATTATCATTTGTTTCTTACAAGTAGCAAGAATTTTGGATGACATCACTTTTACACATAGATGTGTTAGGTATAACCTCTAACTTTCCATTTTAGAATGCCATACTTGGACTCTACGTTTTACACCTCTTCATGGCTAGAATGGTTCTCCGAGGGGCATATGTACGCACCCAATTTTACATGTGCTACATTTTTAAAAATGGTTCAAAATCCCCAATGATGGTTATTATCTTTTCCAACGGTGTTCGAGGCATATTTCCCACTTACAATATATATTTATGGCTTAGAATGCTTCCCTTAACCATTTCTATGCTTTTCTTGCTTTCCTTTATCTTTTTTACATATTTCCCCTAAGTTTTGGCCTTAAGTTATGGAAATGATGTGGCAATTATGCAATCACCCCAATGGTTATGTAACCTCCCCTCTACGTGCACAAAGTAGCTACGCAAGGTTTTTCCATAATCTCTTTTTCATGTTATGAATGTGTTTCATTTCTTCAAACATGATTTTAGCACACATTCCTTGGAAAAATTATCTATTCTTGGACTTGTTTGATATTTACTAACTTTCACTTCTTTCCTTGATGAATAATTGAAGTTAACTTCTCTTCTTATGGTGATGCGGTATCCTTTGGTTTACAAACGCCTTAGACCATTTCCCAACATTTTTATATAAGAACCATGCTTCTTCCCAAAGTATTGGTTGGATATTTTTGTCTCGATTTTCACCGTTATGATGTCATAATCTTGTTAGAAATACACAATCAAGAAAGTTCTCTTGTATTGTTATTCTCTTAGCCACATTACTACCAAAATGCACAAAAGACAATATTTCTCCAACACTTCCTCATTTTTTTCTCCTACATTACCCAACATAGCTCCTGGATTCACTTGAGCACGAGTTGGAAAATAAGTCGAGGGGACATCACAAGAAATCATCACCGACTTTGCCACTTTTCTCGTAAATTCTAGGTTGGGGATGTACTTGGATTTCCTTAAGCTTTCTTGATTTCTTTATTTAATTTGTATGCACAATATTGACTAGAGTAGTTAAATCATTTCAATTCAAATCATTGTAATAGTTAAGTAATTATTGTAGCTTTTATTTTGTTTGCACAAAGCTTTTGCTGATAGATTGCTTCCTTACCAATCCCTGTGGGTTTACAAGGGAATTTTGTCTAGAGGAAAGCTTCTACATTTTTTAAAGCAATTACAATTCCATTTCAATTTTCAATCTCCATTGAATCCTTCTTTACTTCTACCAGAAAGTTTTAGGGGAAGAAGTGCTTCTGAGAATATTTTACTTCTTCCTGTGTCTCTGAGGTGGAACAGAGGATTTAGATCCACAATTACAATTGGATTTTTATTTATTTATTAGAGTAGTTTAGATCCATCCAACATAGGGAAATAACTATATCCAGTTATTTACTTATTTAGATTTATTATAGAAGCAATTTAATTAAATTTGAAAAATTAGAACATTATGGACCATTTTTGTTCCTTCTAGCTCCCAATTACATGCCTCGACTATTGGCATATAATCTATAAATTTGAAAAACTATTTCTTGCTCCCTATGACCTTGAAATCCCTTACTTTTCATTCTGAAAGTAACCATGGTGACACTCTTTAGCAACATGAACAACTTCATTACAATTGAAACACACCATTGAACTCTTCCCTTTATAGCCCTAAACTTTCCTAGGTGGATGATTCGAACAAAATATAAAGCAACATGACCTCTCTCATTGCAATTGTAGCATACCACACTCTTAGATTTCTCACTCCTACTATCTCTCCATGGATAATCATCTCTATCATACCTTCTACACTCTTTTTCCCTATGACCAAATCCATTACAAGTAAAACAATAACCATTGAAAGATATTTCATACCTTGAGGCATTAGGTTGATAGGCTTAGGCTTCTCATTGCCCTCGATGAATATTTATTTCTTTCCATCCTTAGTACTTGGTCCTTTACCATCCTTCCTTGGAATATGGTCCTCTTTCTTCATTTCTTTTCCTTTGGTGTCATCTTTGAAACCCAAATAAGCTCTATCACCTATTGATTTCTGATCGCTAAGAAGATAATCAAAATCCTTCGTGCTCATCTCGAATTTATGAAATGATCTTTTCTTTTTATTGCATTAGACAAATCCTTCTTGAGAAGAGTCACTTCTTCTTCCTTAGATTTCAAGTTTAAAGTTAGAGTACTCAAATCGCATCTCTATCTTTGTCACTTTGTTTCATCAAGATTCTCTGTAATATCCCAATGCTTCTCTTCTAGGTCCTGAATCTTTACCTCATATTCTTTGACTTGTGATTTCAATTTCTTATTGTTATTTTCAACATGCTTCAATTCAGATTGGACACATACCAATTTAGTCTCAATTTCATCTTCTTTAAAAACTTTTTAAGAATCCAATATAAAATCTCCTAACAATGAAGAATCACCACTAGTGGATCTCATAGCATCTTTTAGCATGAACAATAACTCATCACCAGAACTAAATGATTAGATTCAGACTCAAAATATGAAACATCACTTTCACTACTTTCTTTAGAATATGAAACCTCTCCCTTTGTGTAAAAACTCTTCTTACCCTTCTTCTTGTGGTCAAAACTTTTGAAATCCCTTTTTTCATTATTGTACTTTGATTTTTCTTCTCATGACCACCTTCATGATCATCAACACTTTTATTTTCATGCCTATGAGGACACTTAGCAACAAAGTGACCTACTTTACCACAAATGAAACATTTAAAATGAAGTTTACCTTTGTACTTACCAGTTCCAACATTCAGTCTTCTAGCAACCATGGCAAATAATTCTTCATCATCTAACTCATGAGTAACATCATCAACCTTAGTCTTCTTATCCTTTGTCTTCTTTTCAACCTTGAATTTTATCTCCTTCTTGATAGGTTTTTCATTCTAAATCCTCATCTTATAATTAGTTAGAGTTCTATGCAACTCACCCATTTTCAAAGTATGAAAATCCTTTAGTTCTTCTATATTAGATACTTTGGAGTCAAATTTAGAGGTTAGAGATCTCAAATTTTTTTAAACAACCTCTTCCTTCACTTCTTCATCTAAAACCTTCATGGTGTTAAAGCAACCTTGTCACCCCTAAGAAAGTATGTACAATAGGTTCATCATCACTCATCTTAAGACTCTCAAACTTATTTATGAAATTTTGTAATTTAGCTATTATTACCTGTTGTCTCCGAAAATCACTTTTCGGTTTGAAGTTAAATTCAAAATTTCGAGCTCTCTCCCTCTTAAAGTATTTAAGCCAAGTTGAAAGTTTGAAGAAATAGCAAAATCCGTGCCCTAGTGCTGTTTAAATCTCTGTTTTGCTCGTTTTGAGAAATTCTCCATCTCCCTGGATCTGTGCATGTAATATCCTCCTTACAATCTCCTTTTTTGATCAAAATTGTTCACTTGTTCTATGGCCTGGGTCATCAAATCATTATTTTTCCTCCATGCCTCTAGCTCACAAAGGAAATTCAAAAATTAGACTCAAAATGATGAAGTTCTCTTCCTCGTGTATTTTTCCCACAGTAAAAACGATGGGTATTTTCTTCCCATCATCCACGAGTACATGGACATAGCTAATTAGAAGGGGTTAGTGGAGAAATTTGTGTTTTTGAGCTTCTTTGCAAAAAAGGAGAAAAGTTAAAAAGTGACCCGCAATTCCGATCAGCTATAAAGGAAAAAGTTAAAGTTGAAGTCCACAAGGAGAAAGTCAAATGAAAAGCTCACCATTGAAAAGTCAAAGTAGGAGAGTGGGCCATTGGGGGAATTTTGGAAATTTAACCAAATTCCCAAAAGTGAAGTAAAATTTCTAGAATGCTCATGGCTCCACCAAGGTCTCGGACTCCACCGCTTTAAAGTCAAAGCAGGAGAGCGGAATGACGGAGAACTTTGAGTTTTTTATCCTTTTTCCAAACAAGGTTAAAATTTTGAGAAAATGTCCACAACCACATTTCGAATCAAAAGATGCCACGTCTCAAGAGTTCAATCAGAGAACGAGTCGGTCAAGAAATTTTTGTTTTTGAGCCTCTTTCCAAAATAGGTGAAAAGTTAAAAAGTGACCTGCAACCCGATCAAGCTATTAAGGAGAAAGTCAAAGGTGAAGCCCACCATTGAAAATTAAAAGTAGGAGAGAGAAATGGTGGATAACTTTGATTTTTGAGCCTTTTTCAAAAAAAAGGTTAAAATGTTGAGAAAAAGGTGACCCCATTTCCAATGAAAATGTGCCACGTGCCTAAGTAAAAATTGAAGCAAGGGTGCGAGCCAATTTGTCCCAAATCACCAAATCTCTAAAAAATCACAAAATGCAAAGGATTTCCCTCGTACTCCACTCCAATCTCTTCCTATAACATGGACAACCCAATTTCAAAGTTACAATAGAAAATAAAACGGTTTGTATTCAAACTGGCAAATCAAATGTAACGTTCATGTTGTAAGATCTAGTTTTTAACCCGCCATGAGCATTTCCTTTGTAATGAAGGAATTTGAAGAGGTGTAAATAATTTGTAAAGTTGTAACCATTTTGGCATGAGATATAATGGCTCCTGGAGTCATTCTAGGGGCTAGTGATTGATTTCAAAAAGACCAGAGTACTCTGTACTAGAAAAGAAAAAATGCCATACTTATTCTATTTTCCCTTCTCCTTAGAATTTCCTCTATTCTCAAAGCTCTATACAAACTCTTATTTAGCTTCAATAATAAAAGAAGGAATTTTTTCCTTTTGATTGAGGGATTGATTGGTACCTTATGACCAATGAATTTTATTCGATCTTGTAGCTTCTCCTGCATATTTTTTTTTCTTCTAACTATAAATGCATGTAAATGAAATTTCTAATTAATGAAAGGAATGATAATCAGATCATACCAAGCCAAGAACATGATGCTAATCAAACACCACAATCAATAAGATGAAAGCAATTCGCTAGAATAACTTTACATAAAACCTTTGCAAATAAATGAGCAACAATATCATATATTATTATGGAACTCAATAAAATACATTGAGGATGGGCCTGCTTAAATAGGCAAGGAATAACAATCTAAGAACCAGATTCATGGTCGTAGATCAAGCCATAAATCAAGGAAATAACTAGTCATCACATAACTAGTCAAGACCATAAATTTAGGAGAGAACTAGACATCAAGGATCTAAAGTTGATACCATAGATCAAGGAAAGAACTATACCTAACAACTAGATAATATCTCCTAATATCTAAATAAGATAAAAGAAATATCCACACACATAAGTGGTTGAGGATAAATACAATAAAGGTAAATAAAGTACCTAGGTGAACATGAGTTATGGTAAATACCTACTCTAACACCCCCTCTCAAGTGAAGCTAGGGGCCAAAATAGATGTGGCATGTCCCAGTATGAATCCCGAAAACTAGGCTTGATGAGGTACTCATGTATAATAACCGAGAAAAAGGGACACTGCAAAGGTACCCAAAACCAAGAACAACAAAGTAAAGAGATTAAATACCCACTCTAAGGCATCCCAAGAAGCTCGGATAAAAAAACTCATATAATCTGAAGAATTTTGGTGTGCATTTTGGTCTAAATCCACTACTCAATCACAAAACCAAAAATAATCGAGACTGGCTCCACCAAAATAGCTCCATATGAGGAGATTATCATCGAGTGATGTCGAAAGTGCAAAAAAACACCAAACATAATTTGATCAACCTTCTACAAATACGCGTGCCACGATCCAAGAACAAAACCAAAACAACAAGGCAAGGACACAAAATCCAAAGTGTCATGATCCAAGAAAATCCAAGGTAACAAGGCAAGGACACAAAACCCAAAGAAGTAGGATCAACACCACACCCTCCCATCTACCGCCTGAATGGGTGGAGTGACACTACAAATCTGTATGATTTTTCAAAAATACTACTCAAAACTGAAAACTAACGCTGAATGCACCTGGAATAGATCCCCATAAGAGATACTATCAACATGCCAAAGTGTCGAAAATACGAGATACAAAATCTCTCAACAAACAAGAGAGATACACTACACCTACTAAAGAAAAATGCTCAAAATAAGAGGGTAAGCATCACAATTCATAAGGTATAGAAAGTAGAGCAAGAGGCATAATGGTGGAGGAGCCACACCTGTAGAGTCCTCTCAATGAATGTCATGTCTCCGCCATGAGTGATCGATATCCACCCCAAATCAACATGTATGGATGAAGAAGATTCCTACATATGACTTGGTGCAAAATGCACAATGGGTGCATGCAAAAGAACATCGAATGTGTGTTAGGTTGATCATGTCGTTTGATTAACCTGAAATCTCGTGTTTGAAGCTTGAGTGAAGGTGCAGAACTCATGTGTTGCTCATGATCTTCAGAAGAGTCGAGTGAACAAAAAAATGAGGTCTATCAATGTGTGATCCCTATGAATTATCTTCTCAAAAACCAATGTCATGATGAGAAGAATTCCACTTAACATGTGGAATAGAGGAAACAATACCTCGTGAATGTCTACCAATGACTCCGATTTTAGTGAGACCCATAGAATGGAGCATGCGAGAACTTAATGTAGTGGTATGCTTCCCAAAAACCCATGCAACAATTGTAAGTAGGATACACAACATGTGGACCGTAATAGTGCACATATGTGGAAGAGCATACAATAACAAGCGTCATAGGTGTATGTTCGAGCTTTTGGTGTGATGGTAAGTCATGTAGCTCGATACCATGAAAGGAATGATAATCAATTCATACCAAGCCAAGAACATAGATGTTAATCAAACACCACAATCTATAAGATGAAAGCAATTCACCTCCGAATAACTTGACATAAAACCTTTGCAAACAAATGAGCAAGAATATCATATATTATTATGAAACTCAATGCAATACATTGAGAATGGGCCTGCTTAAATAGGTAAGGAATAACAATCTAAGAACCATTCAAGGTCGTAAGATCAAGCCATAAATCAAGGAAATAATTAGTCATCAAAGAACTAGTCAAGACCATAGATTTAGGAGAGAACTAGACATCAAGGATCTAGTCAATAACATAGATCAAGAAAGAACTATACCTAACAACTAGATAATATCTCCTAATATCTAAATAAGATAAAAGAAATATCCACACACATAAGTGGGTGAGGATAAATACAATAAAGGTAAATAAAGTACCTAGGTGAACATCACCTAAGGTAAATACCTACTCTAACAATTAATGTGTGTGGGCATCCGATATTCTACTCACAATATTAGTTTTCTCTTACCTCCATTTTCACTCCCCTTCCCCTTTCCAAGACAAATTTTCTTCTCTAATGAGGCATTGCTAGCCTTGCCACAGTGGTTAGTGGAGTGACCCTATTAAATCTCTGGTCAAAATGCCACCATTGAAATCCACCTTTTATGCATGCACCTACGGAAGCTTCACTGGTCAAGTAGAGGGACTTAAATTCCTATAATGTTGGCCGAAACCCACCAATTTGTTCACAAGAAAATTTTTCTTGCCAACAGTTTTTCGTGCCCATAGGGGAGACTATTTTCCAAAGATCTACACCTAGAAACCACCTCAGTGGTCATATAAAAAAAGGATTCTAGAAGAAATTTTTTTAGAGATTGGATAA
This sequence comes from Taxus wallichiana var. yunnanensis, assembly GCA_018340775.1. Taxonomy (NCBI): domain Eukaryota; kingdom Viridiplantae; phylum Streptophyta; class Pinopsida; order Cupressales; family Taxaceae; genus Taxus; species Taxus wallichiana. The sequence goes on from CM031235.1 coordinate 861,417,707, forward strand.
TCACACAAACTACATGGATGTAAATCATGGCTATTCTAAGAAATCCTCCTGTTGAGAGACCTGATTTACTCTTTCACATCCAAGAAGACATTGCTTCTGATCTGAGAGAAGCTATTTGGCATAATAGACAAAGTGTCAATCAATACTTCATTTCCATAAGGATTATGGACCTGGAAGAGGAACGTGCTATCAAATTTGAAAGGTAGAGACAAATTCTCAGCACCCTAGAGAAGAGCATAAAATTTCAAGTTGGATGATAGAAGATACACCTGGAAACTGAGACAAGGAGGACAAGTTGATCCCACATTTGAAGAGCTTGAAAGAGAGGCAAGAGCTGAAGAGGAGATAAGGGCTCAACTTGAAGAAATAGAAAGACTCCAAATTGAAGCAGAAGAAAGAGCAGCAATAGAAGTAACCTTAGCAAGACCGGAGGCTAGAAACAGAATAGAATGGGTGATCATGAGCATGAAGTACATAGGCCTAACATACCATGGGGAAGAAATATTGGTCCACTTTCTCTTCCACAACCACTTCATGAGCTCCCAAGAGGCTCAAGAAAGAACTTCCCAAAATTCAAAGGGGATGGTTCTCAGCTCCCAGAAGAACATGTAACAACATTCATCATTACTTGTGGAGTGTTGGGAGTTGAAGATGAAGATGTTTCAGTTAGGCTCTTTGTGGATTCACTCCAAGAAAAATTTATTGAATGGTTCTACATGTTTCCCCAAGATTTATCACATGCTAGGAAGATATAAGAAGTGCATTTGAACATAGGTTCAAGAGCACAGAAGATTGTCAGGATCTACTAGTCCAATTGGTTCAGATGAAGAAGGAGACCTCGAATCAATGAGATATTTTGTAGCAAGGTATGATAGGTTGACAAGAAGGATCCTAGAAGATGTGGTACCCTTTAAAAACAACTTGAAAAGGTTCTTCATCAGTGCTTTTCCATCAGAAGTTGGTTTCTTCCTCAGAAGAGCCCAACCAAGAACATTGAGGGAAGCTAAAGACTTTGCAATTGAGACTGATGATGATCTAATTCTTTCTGGAAAAGTGAAAGGACCAAATGGGAAGCAAAAAGGTCAGAGTTCAAATTCAGTCACCACTAATCCAATGTTCCAAAAAATGGAAAATGACCTAGTTGCTTTTAATAAGCAGTCATCACAAATCACAATGAGGAATGCTCCAAGGAAACCAAATCTTCCTGATAGACCAAGAATTTCTCCACCTCCTCGTAGGCTTTCTCTTGAAGCACCACCAGTCAATGCCATCTATGACACTAGGGAATCAAAAGAAGGAGCAGACATTGAGGAAACTGAAGAAGAAAGCATGGATGACTATGAAAACTATCTTGAAATTGAAGAGGTTGGCATGCAAAATGGCCTAATTGAATACCTTGATGATGATGAGGAAGGGATGAAGAATCTCCAAGTTTTTCATGTGTTTTTTTCACTCGGCACAATCCAAGAATGGTGTTTCAGCCTTAGTAGTTGCAATGAATGAGAATAGGAAGAACAAAGAAGATAGATCTTCAAATCCTCCACTAAACAAGATCATCAGTAGGGATCACCATTACCACCTTCCATGGAATCAACTAGAGAGAAATCAGATTCACCAGTTGTCAAGGATCACACTGTTGTGCCAAGTAAGTTATCTGATTCTTCTCCCAACTCAAAATTTGTTAAGAGAAATTCTCTTCTAAATGTTGGTTCTGCAAGAACATCTAAATTTCAATCAAAGGCTACACCCCCATCTCCTTCCAAGCCAATTGCTACATTTGAAAAGGAGAACCCAACACCAAAAGTAATGATGCATCTGCCATTTAAGTCCTCATCTACCATAACTTCATTTGACTTTGTAGAGCATGCTAGCAAAACCAAAGTCCAACTCTCTAAAATTGAATACCTACAAACACATCCTGCCCAATTTGACAGATTCATCAAGGCAGTCCAGGGTGGTAACTCTACATCCCCAATCTCTAATTCTAAAGGCTTACTTCCCACACCATCCACACCATCTTCTCAAAACATGCTAGCCCTCAGTGCCTCCACCACCAATAGAGTTGAGCCTTTTTACCTGTCACTTCTCATCAAAGGTTTCCAATGAACAATTGCATTATAGATTTTGGAGCCTTAGATAATGTGATGCTAGCAAAAGTTACAAATTCTCTTGGCCTCACTTTGACCTAGGTAAATGGCACATGCTACTCAATGGAATCCAAACAAGTTCCATTGGTAGGAAGGATTAAGGATGCTCAGGTTGCACTAGCTGATTACCTTGACAAGAAGATACTCCTAACCATTTTGGTGGTAGACATCCCAACATCTTTTGGTATGCTGTTGAGTAGAAGTTTTTGTAGAGATCTAGGTGGAGAAATAAAAATGGATTGGTCATCTGTAACTATCCCAGTGAAAGGAGAAATGAAGAAAGCTGTCACGAGTCAGAAAATGAAGTTCACAAGAAGGAAGTATGATGCTCCAAGAGCTGATATCCTTTTTCAATATTGTGGGCTTAGAAATTACCTCCTTACATCACAGAAGGAAAAGGACTTTCCAATTTTCATGGAGGAAGAAGAAGACTGAATATGGACAATGAAGTTTGATAGCAAAGTCATTCCAGATCAGTCCAGGAGCTGGTGTAGTATTATACTCTCCCTCCAATGAGGTATATCATTTTTCCTAAAAGCTGCAACTTGACAATACAAATAATACAACAAAGTATGAAGCATTAATCTTAGGCATGAATGTAGCATAGGACATGGGAATTAATAATTTGAGATACAAAGGTGATGCAGAGGTTGTGGTAAAGTAGGTCAACCAACAATATCGTGAAAACCCCGCACTCGTGCACTATAGAAACAAAGTATGGGAATGCATTGAATCCTTTGATGCATTCTCCATTGAATCTATCCATAGGGAGCAGAATGAAAAGGTTGATTCTCTAGCAGTGTCAACTTCCTTAGTGACACCTCATTCTTCTTTTCGAAAGGATAAAGTGACCATTGAGATGGTGTTTGCACTCCAACGTATTAGAAAATGCAAATCACGACGATGGTCTTCAATGATGACAATCAGATCCTAGCCTTCTTAGAACAAAGGGATAACTTTAATAATATTCTCTTTAAAGTAAGTGAAAACCCACACCGCGAATCGGTCCCCAAAGAAGAGATGGAAGGAATTGAGGGAATTGATGAAGAGGGAGTAATCAAATTGAAATGAAACAAAATCCCCAAAGGCCTAGTTTCTTTAGAAGACCTCTTTGACAAGCATGACAGTTCATCCAAGAGAAAGAAAAGCAGTCTTCTCGATGTCCATCGATTTTGATCAAGAAAACATAGGCACTTCAGAGAATCTAAGGATGGTTAACATTGGTAAATGCTGCTCAATAGAAGAGAAGAGAAATTTTGTTTCTCTGCTAAAAAGTACTCATATGTCTCGCCTATTCCTATGATGAACTCAAATATTTTCAGCCAAAGGAAATGTATCACTCCATTCTTTTGAAGAAAGGAGCTAATCCCTTCAGGAAAAAAATAAAGGCCCTATAATCATAAGATTTCCGATGTTATCGAAGAAGAGGTGAAAAGATGCTCAATGCTAGAATCATTTCCCCATCCACCATTCAACATGGGTGGCTAACATTTTCCAATAAGGAAGAAGAATGGGGAAATAAGGATTTTTGTAGACTTCAAATCTAAATCAAAGGGCATCTCTCAAGGACAACTACCCTCTTCCAATCATGGATCATATTTTGCAAGTAGTCACTAGATTTGAAATGCTCTCTTTGCTTGATGGATTCTTAGGGTACAACCAAATCAAGGTGGCAGAAGAGGATTGCAACAAAACAACCTTCACAACACCTGGGGCACTTTTGCCTACAAGCATAATGCCTTTTGGCTTCGATCAATGTTGGATCCACTTTCCAGAGAGCAATGGACTTAACTTTCAAAGATTTGTAACATTGAATTGTCATTTACCTTAATGATCTCAAGATTTTTTCAAAGAGGAGGGAGATCATATTTTTCATTTGGAGCAAGTCCTTAAGGTGTAGGAAACATGGCATTACTCTAAATCCAAATAAGTGCATTTTTAGAGTCACAGAAGGTAAGTTCTTTGGGACACATTGTGAACATAAAAATGGAGCACACATTGATCTGACAGGATTAGAGCTATCCAAGCACTAGCCTAACCAACCAAAGAAGAAGGAGTTCATTCATTCTTTGGAAAGGTAAACTTCCTTTGTCATTTTGTTCCCTGAGTTTTCTAAATCGACTAAGCATATAAATTCCATGATGAAGCCTCAAGAAAGTTTCAAGTGGAATAAGGAAATAAAAACAACATTTGAGGAGATCAAGGAAGCCATTACAAAGCTCCAACTCTCATATCTATAGATTTCAACAAGGAGTTCATCATGTATTACTATGCATCAGAACATACACTCTCTATTGTCCTTGTTCAGAAAAATGATGAAGGTTTGGAAGCACCCATTGCTTTCATGAGCTTTCCTTTGAAAAATCATGAGCTAAAGTACATATAATTGGAGAAACATGCCTACGTATTGGTCAAAGCTATTAAAAATTTCAGATTCTACATTCTCAATTCCCATACAAGTGGTGATGGTGCCTGAAAGTGTAATCAAGTCCATTTTGAATCAACAAGATCCTGAGGCTAAGAGAGGAAGTTGGATTGCAAAGACCCAAGAGTATGACTTGGATATTAGACCCTCTAATTTGGTAAGAGGAAATGGTTTGTGCAAGTTGATTGCTGAAGATGAAGCTCTTAAGGTTCAAAGCAGGGAGAAAATATGGTGTTTTCTCAACCTGTTTAGGAGACAATCCACAAGTGATTTTTGTCACCACTACTGATGAGTGGTATGTTGACATTTCTTACTACCTCACTTATGGAGAATTCCCCCTCATATTGATTACAAACAAAGAAGGAAACTCAAGCTAAAGGCAACCAAGTTTGTGATCTAGAATCATGCACTTTACAAGAGAGACCTAGATGGTTATTTCCTCAAGTGTGTAGATAAGGAGCAACAACAAAAGTTTCTCAAGGCATATCATGATCAAGCTTGTGGTGGAAATTTCTCAGAAATGGTCACCACACATAAGATCCTCAGAGGGAGATATTATTGGCCCTCCATCTTTGAAGATACTCAATATTGGGTTTCCAAATGTAAAGCATGTCAACAATTTGTTGGAAAGCCACAACTAGTTGCATTACCACTCAGCTTGTGGTGATTAAAGAACCATTTTAGTAATGGGGCTAGATTTTATTGGTGTTCTGAATCCTCATTCTAGTGTAGGGCATACTTATGTACTCACTGCAATTGATTACTTCACTAAATGGGTGGAAGCCATCCCAACCAAGCAAGCCAACTCTGAAACAGTCTGCAACTTCATCAAGGAGAATATCATTGTTCATTTTGGAATACCACATAAAAATTTTTGTAGACAATGCCACCTATTTCTCTTCCAAGGAGCTCACAGAGTTTTGTTATGGCTTTGGAATCTCCCTATCTCACTCTTCTGACTACTACCCATAGGGAAATGGGAAAGATGAGTCAAGCAACAAGAACATTGTGACCATTGTTCACAAGTTGGTAGATGAGAATCAAAGGAAATGGCACAAGAAGTTATATGATGCATTGTGGGCTGATAGGATCACTCCTAAGAAGGAAATAGGTATGTCACCTTTCCAAATGTTGTATGGAGTTGAGGTAGAGATTCCTCTAGCAATTGAGATGCCAATTCTCAAGTTGCTATAAGAAATAGAAGATGGTCAATACAAAGACTCCATTTACAAGAGGATCCTCTTCTTGGAGAAGCTGGAAAAAGTAGATGCCAAGCGGTGGATAGAATTAAAGAACACAAATTGAAAGTGAAGAATATCTTTGACAAGAGGAAAAGGCAAGAAAATTCAAGGTTAGAGACTTTGTCCCGCTTATGCGACAAGAGAAGAGAACTAAAGGGTAGACATGGAAAGTTTGATTCATTGTGGTCGGGCCCATTCCAAATTCATGGAGCTTGTGGTGAGAATTTTTTCTCCTCTCATACTTGGATGGAATTCCATTGGAATTACTCAAAGTAGGCAATACTTGAAATTTTATCATCAAGTGAAAGTGGGTTGTCCCCGTGCCTTGTACCATAGGTGATTTTGTAGGTGTGTTTTTCCTTTTCGGTTGTGTCATTTTGGTTAAGTTTGTTTGGTTTTTTGTTGTGTGTTTTTCATCCTTATTCCATTATTTCTCAAAATTGTACATGAATTTGCAAGACCCAATGAATAAGGCACTGGTCAACATTATACGGTCTAAAAATTGAGATTTTGGATCCTCATACCATGTCTTTGTCATGCTCAGTCCATGCCATGTCCCCAAACTAGAGCCAAATGTTGTCTCCCGAAAATCACTTTTCATTTTCCAAGTTAAATTTGAAATTTCAAGCTCTTTCCCTCTTAAAGTATTTAAGCCAAGTTGAAAGTTCAAAGAAATAACAAAATCCATGCCCTAGTCTTTGTTTAAATCTTTGTTTTCTCGTTTTGAGAAATTCTCCATCTCTTAGACTTGCACGTAATATCCTCTTTACAATCTCCTTTTTTGATTGAAATTGTTCACTTGTTCTATGGCTTGGGTCGTCAAATCATTGTTTTTCCTCCATGCCTCCGGCTCATGAAGGAAATTCAAAAATTGGACTCAAAATGATGAAGTTCTCTTCCTCTGTGTATTTTTCCCATAGTCGGGAACAATGGGCATTTTCTTCCCTCAAATTTTGGCCCCATCATCCATGGGTATGTGGACATACCTAATTGGAAGTGGGTCGGTGGAGAAATTTGTGTTTTTGAGCCTCTTTACAAAAAAGGTGAAAAGTTAAAAAGTGACCATGCAGCCCCAATCAAGCTATAAAGGAAAAAGTCAAAGTTGAAGCCCACATGGAGAAAGTCAAAGTTGAAGCCCACGGGGAGAAAGTCAAAGGTAAAGCCCACCATTGAAAATTCAAAGCGGGAGAGCAAGTTATCGGGAACTTTTGGAAATTTAACCAAATTCCCAAAAGTGAAGTAAAAGTTCTAGAATGCTCCGCGGCTCCACCAAAGTCTCAGCCCCCATTGTGTAAAGTTAAGTGGGAGAGCAAAGCCATCGGGGGACTTTTGGAAATTTAAACAAATTCCCAAAAGTGAAGTAAAATTTCTAGAATGCTCTATGGCTCCACTAAGGTCTCGAGCTTGCCATTGTAAAGTTAAAGCAGAGAGTGGAACAACGAAGAACTTTGATTTTTTTAGCCTTTCTCCAAACAAGGTTAAAATGTTGAGAAAAGGGCCGCTACCCCATTTCCAATTAGAATATGCCATGTGTCAAGAGTTCAATCGGAGAGTATGGGTCGGTGAAGAAATTTGTGTTTTTGAGCCTCTTTGCAAAAAGGTGAAAAGTTAAAAGTGACTCGCATCCTCGATTAGGCTATAAAGGAGAAATTCAAAGGTGAAGCCCACCGTTGAAAATTCAAAGTGGGAGAGCAGAATGGCAGAGAACTTTGATTTTTTGAGCCTTTTTCCAAAAAGGCTAAAATGCCGAGAAAGGGCCATAACCCCATTTCTAATGAAAATGTGCCACGTGCCTAAGTAAAAAGTTGAAGTGGGGGTGCGGGCCACCTGTTCCAAATTGTCAAATCTCTAAAAATCACAAAATGCAAAGGGATTTTCCCGTACCACTCCAATCTATTCCTACCATGTGGACAACCCAATTTCAAAGTTATAAGAGAAAATCAAATGGTCTGTATTCAAACTAGAAAATCAAATGTAACGTTCACGTTGTAAGATCTGGTTTTAACCCGCCATGAGTGTTTTCTTCGCAATGAAGGAATTTGAAGAGGCATAAATGATTTGTAAATTTGTAATCATTTTGGCATGAGATATAATGGCTCTTAGAGTCATTCAGTAAAAGCGATTGATTTCAAAAAAGACCAGAGTGCTCTATACCTAGAAAAGACAAAAATGCCATACTTCTTCTATTTTCCCTTCTCCTTAGAATTTCCTCTATTCTCAAAGCTCTGTACAAATTTTTCTTTAGCTTCAATAATAAAAGAAGGAATTTTCACCTCTTTGATTGAGGGATTGATTGGTACCTTGCGACCAATGAATTTCATTCATCTTGTAGCTTCTCTTATGATTTGTTTTTTCTTCTAACTATAAATGCATGTAAACAAAATTTCTAATTAATGTGTGTGGGCATCTGATATTCTACTCACAACATTAGTTTTCTCCTACCTCCATTTTCACTCCCCTTCCCCTTTCCAAGAAAAAGTTTCTTCTCTAGTGAGACATTGCTAGCTTTGCCACAGGGTTAGTGGAGTGCCCCTATTGGATCTCTGGTCGAAAGGCCACCATTAAAATCCACCTTTATGCATGCACCTACGGAAGCTGCATCGTTCAAGTAAAGGGACTTAGATTCCCACAACGTTGGCACGAAACCCACCAATTTTTCCACAAGAAAAATTTTCTCGCCAACATTACCTTATAGTCACCTTCATACATAACCAAAGCTTCTTCCACATGGCCTTGGCTAATTTTTAATGCATTACCTTTACCATATTAGATTCTCCTATACCACACATGATAGCATTCATAGCCTTTTAATTGTCATTACATGCCTTCTTGTCTGCAATACTAGTTGGTGGAGTAGCATGAACAATATAACCATCTTCCACAACTTTCCAAATATAAAACCCTAAGGACATAATATGTGTCCTCATCCTCAGACTCCAAAATGCATAATTCACTCCATCAAACAATGGTGCCTTGCTGGTATAAAAACCACTCTGCCGACTCACCATTTTTATGCTTCAAGGATATTATTTCAAGTGATCAAACTTATCCAAAATGAAATGATCTAATACCAATTGTTGAAATCAAAATGGAATGAGAGGGGGTGAATCAGTCCTTAAAAACTTAAACCAATTTTATATTTTCTTACCGATAGGTTGTGGAGCCTATTTTCATGTGTGAAAGTGTTGAAAAGTGTACACTAAGAGTATTGTAAACTTTCCACTGGTTGTCTCGCCATATCCCCCCGAATGTTTTTTTTGCCTCGAAACAAAATATGCCCAATATACCGGAAATGTGATTTTTCTCATATGGGAAGGATTATTGACCCATGGTTTTGATACCTATGATTTTGTAAAATTGCTTTGCAGCTTGTCTACTTATGTGGTTTTGTGCATATGGTAGGCATGATGTAACATTACAGAGATATGTTTTGAATTCGGTGTGAAATTTGTAGAGTTTGTTGAGCATAGCTCTAAATAGATTTGGGTGTTGTATTGAGAGAGAAATGGCTTGTAATAAAATATAAGCAAGTGATTATTGATGGACGTATCCCAAATTGGGTGAACCATGTTAAAAACTATCTTTTTGTGTTGTGTTATTTTATTCGCACTTTTATTTGAGATTTGTAATATTTTCTAGAGATTATTTTCTATTGTTGTGATTTTGTGAGGGATTGTTCCACATATTTTATCCCTTATTTCCTAACAGCTTATTTAATTCATAAACCAAACAACCATTTATTTTTGTGTGCACAACATTAAATACCATACATTCAAATATCCATAAACAAGAAATAAAACCACAACACAAGATATAAGTGGGAAACCCTCAAGGGGAAGAAATTCCACTAAAAATTATGATTATATTATTTAAATCAAAAGTATTTTGTGAAGCACCAACTTCACAAGGAGCACCAACCCCTAGTTTAGTGAAGCACCAAATCCATAATGAGGCTAAATTCCCTAATATGATCAAGTACCCACTAAACAAAATTTTGATGAAGATATATGATGTCTTGTTACTTCCACAACTAAATGAGATCATTGATTCAACTAACAACCTTTAAACCCTTCTTCAAACACTTACACACCTAACTCATTTTTCTCTTTCCTTCTTCACTTCTCTTGGCCTTAACACCTTGCACACACTATCCCAAAAAATTCTTAAACCAATCATACAATATGTCATATCTGAATATTTTCCTTCATACCTGTTAAAATCACACACATGGGTCACACTTTTCCCTCTCAAAGAACTAGTTCAAATTTGATGTTGAACTTCACTTTTATACCTTCCTCTTGATTCAAAAACTCACAAGGTTTATTTACATCACTTGGTTCAACCAATGAAACTTAAAAATCCCAATTAAATCATTAAAAAATTCACATATGACCCATATAAGTCGGTCATGCCCAAAACCATCAAACTTACACCAAACAAGCTCAAAACCCCATCACCTAGATGGGCTAAAACCAAATATGCTAAAACCGTGATTATTAAAGATCCCAAATTATACATACATGTGTAATATGACATAAAACATAATCCATGGTATTTAATTAACTTGATATAATCAAAAAATTTATAACACAACTCAAAAGGCTCATATCCTTCACAAAACAATTGTTTCCAGCACCATGTCTTCACCTTTGGGCATCAAGCACACTTAATATAAAATAAACTATGTCATGTAATAGATATATGTAATCCAAAGGACCTGTAGATCACATAATTTCATTTTATATATCTTGAACCATCCATATGTTAAAAATACACTCACTTTCCTCTTCACTAGATTGAACTTCCGTGAAAGTAGTTTTACAAACGCAACTATTTTACACCCTTTATATCACTTCCAAGACATAAAAATTCATTCATTAGGGACATAATCCATCAGTATTCACTTTCCAAGTAATATAAATAATCAACACATCCATCTCATGCTTCATTCACTTCATTCTTTCATAAAAATAAAATTTGTTCTAAGAAACAACAAACCTTATTCTCCACAAATTGATGTGGATGACCTATAAAATTCATAATCAATATGCAAAAAATTATACCATTGGAAATACATCTGAATCCTCTTTTCATAACATATTATAACTCCTTCCAACTCTAATTGGAATGCATTAAACTAAACCAATCTCTATAATTACTCCAACAGCCCCAAAACTGTTTTTGACTAGTCTTCATAAATAGGGTACACTTTGCTATTTAAGGGTATCACCATGGTCTAAAATCACCATTAAAATCAATAAAAACTCACATAATTAAATTAATTTCTATTTATTTTGAAACTCTTTGGATAACCTTATCCAAAACTAAACTTATTCATAAACTTATTCATCACCACATACTCTACAATACCTTTATGCAAATCTAGAGGAGTCCTATACAACATACAATTATCATACTTGTCTACTCATAAATAGAGAGTGTTTTTCCATTTTTTCCATAAATTTTTTATACATGTCCATTAAATTATCATGGACATATATAAAAACTCTAGGGCTAAAAACAATTTCAATTTATTTTCAACTCCTTTGGACAATCTTTCCTTAAACTAAACTTCTTGTAAATTTACATTTTTAGGTGGGGCCACCTATTTTCACATGAACCATATTACCTTTCTATAAATATGGAAGATTCCTCTATAACATAAAATAATCACTTTGGAAAAATAAATCAATACATCTTTAGTATACTCAAGTTATAGCGAGTCGTTTTGAGTTAGGGTTTATTTAGGGTTTCAAAGTAACTTATCTTCTAAACGACTGTTCATAAAAACGAGATGATCAAAACACCTAGTTATTTTTTAAAACCTTCCTAGTTTAACTAAAAATATATTACAAATAGCTCAGGTACCCATACAAATCACACATCTCACAACGATCATTAGAAGGTCTACTTTTCTTTGAAAACACACTATAAAACACCCAATTTCACCAAAAATGATGTAACTTGCAAATAATTCTTCAAAATCACATGAAAATTGTCATGAGGAATCATGAAAACAAACTATAACTATCCATACTCATAACATATCACAAATATCTCAAAAAAATCCATCCATTAAGACTTACATGTGCTTACTTGCATGTTTCCACCTTCTAGCTTTCCAAGGACCTCATACATGCATTGTACCTCGAGTATTGACTTGAAAATCACCATAAATGGATTTTATACCATCACCATGCTTATAAAATTATTTTAAAACACTTATCAGCTCCAAATATCATTGATCCATACCATTTTGTAAGCTCCAATGCTAGGAATAGGCATGGAATGACATGATTCAACCATAAAACCTCATGAACTGATCATGATGACATCTTACATACTCATTAACACCTCTAACACAAATCATAGACCATTTTTACCTCATGAAAACATTCAAATCATTTAGGATAACTCAAACTATGACTCAACTCAGTAGACCATCCACTAGAACCTCATAGAACATCACCAAACTTGGTCACTACCAATTAACCTTCATAATTGACACTAATTGACAACTCATGAAGAATCATATGACTTCATGACACAATTTTACATAAATGGACTCAAAATAAAGGACAAAACTAACACATAATTTCTAACGCTTGACTTGTATCCAAATTAGAACCTGGGATTAACTGTAATTGGCTCTTTCTTCATAGGATTAAACTTTTGCAATGTAATGCATGAATGACTTAGGAATCCATACATTCTTGAATTTGAGAGAATTAAACTTCTTGATCTTCCTTGATGACTTATGAATACAATTTTTTTATATGACCCTTTTAGTGACAACTATAGAAATCAACATCATGCATAACTCTTGACTGATGAAGACTATGATTTCTTCCATTACTCCATGGATACTAACTTTTGAAGAACCTCCTACAATCCTTTCCTCTATGACCATATTGATTATAAGCATAATATTATCCATTGAAATAATTAAAATACCTCATTCTAACAGGGTTTATCTTCATATTTCTCTTGCGGTTGAATTTTTAGCATAGGAATCTTCATTTTGATATTCTTTGGAACTAGTGTTAGATTATTGACTTGGAATTTTAAACCCCTTATCATATCCATTGAAATTTTTGTAGTTTCCATTGTAAGTTTAAGACCTAATGTTTCATTTGGAACATTTTGAATACTTAAAATATCATCCAGAACCATATTAATCCTCTATAATTTCTCAAGGGTCTTCAACCTATTAGATATATGATCAAAATTTTCCTTCAAGGTCTTCAATTCAGTTTTATACCTTGTATAATCATCTTCTTTAGCCTTCAAGGCTTCTACCTTTGTCTTGAGCTTGACACACTCTTCTTCCTTGGTCCGATGTCAATGTCAAACTCATCAACTTGATATTTTTTTCCTTGAGGATATTATTATATACACAGTCCATGCTAATGATTTCTTCTTCATACTTATTATCTTATTTCACCATGTAACTTTTCAAGGCATATACCTTCTCTCCAAGAACTTTTACCATATATGTTAACTCTTGGTTCTCTTTCCTTAACTACTTATCCATATTGTGCTTCAAAGGATCACCTCAAGATTATCAATATTTATTTAGAGGGCCTATTCGATACCAATTTTGAAGCACAACAACTAAGAAGGTGGGTGAATAATTGGGATTTAAAAAGTTCTTTCAAATTCACTTTAGCATTCAAAAATTATCAATTTAAATTAACCATTAACCATTAACCACGTATTCAACAAGAAACACAACCATATATGAAAAAATGAGAACACATAAACATCAAATATAAGTGGGAACCCATAAAGTGGAATAAACCCCACTGAAAAAACCTTTATTAAATCAATGAATCAAATTTAGCTAAACATTAACCCAAGAAGGAACACCAACCCTAGAAGGAAAACCAACCCTATAAGGGAACACCGACCCTAGATGGATCAAAACTAATGAAATCCACCTGATTTTTTTCATCTCTAAAATTTTGATACAAAAATTGATGACTCTATAAAGATCCCCTTCTTCAATCTTCTTCAAATTTGCCTTCTAGCCTTACTTGCTCAAGAACTTCTTTAAAAGATAATTAAGTCATATAACCTTGAAAAACATATATTCCCACTTTTTATCCATTCATAACATATTCTCTTCCCTCTCTTGATGGTCACACAGATCCTCTTCACCTCTCTAATTTTCCCTCTTACTTGTACTTTTCCATACTCACCCAAAGACAAAATAAGTCACTAAGAACATGCTTAAATACCTAACTTAAGAATATAAATAATCTAGGTCAACCATAATATGGAAAATATAATAATCAAAACATTAAAAACATGATAAGGACATTATAAAAAGTGCCACTTATGTTGAGAAAGCATCCATAATCTCAAATCCTCCATTAGGACCTAAATATGCCTAACTTACAAATATTGCCCTCTCACAAAACAAAGTCTACTTGGGCCAAAAATACCACCAAAATACCTAATTAATCACTTATAAATGTTTTTTAATAATTATAACAACCTCCAAAAATCTTGTACACATTTTTTCCATTTATAATCATGTAATGACATCACCAAGAAGAACAACTCTCCTTACTAGGTCTATGACCTACAAAACTAGTCCTCAAAGATTGAAGCCAAACCAACATCAAATCACATCAACCATGCATGTATGACACATGAATGGAAATATCATGACCTCAGGGTCATCACCAAATGCATAAGACACCATCACTTAGAGTGAAACACCATCAAAACACCTCTGCAACTAGGACCACCAAAACTGCCAAAAATTCCCAAAAATCATTCATACAAGAATGAATTGAACAGAACTTCTAAGGGATAATTTTTTCTAAAACCTTTGAGACATAGAATAGCTTTCATAATTACTCAAACACCAATTTATTAAACATGTCTAGTGAAAAACTTGGGATAAAACACAACTTTTCTAGAAACTTACAAATTATTATGGGGTCCACACACTTCCATGACACCTAAATTCCATCAAGAGAAATATGTAGGAGTCCTATGCAACCTAAAATCACTAACCAAGAACAAACAATACATTTTTTTCCATTTTGATCAATGTCTACTCCATCGCTACCTAGCTAGTGGTTAAGAAGGGATTTATAACTCCTTAGCTTCTTAATTATTGTTCATACATATCTGCCCTCAATCCAAAAAATAATTCCTACAACATTGAGCTAGGAACCTTCCCCAACCATCGTGAAGATATTATCCTCCCATGCATACTTCACACATTCCAATGAGAACAAGAAAGTCCAATTTGAGCTCAAATTCTCACTTCCAAGAACGTGGTAGAGCTAAAAATAACATATCTTGCTAATTCCTCCAAAAATGACCCAAAAATTGGACCACGCCTCAAGAACAACCTACTAAAACTTTACCAATGCTCAACTTTAAATACCCATTCTGAAAATTTCTCAACCAATCTCATTTGGCTATCTAGGGCTTAAGAATAGGTCTAGTGCGAGACCTTCAAAACATGTCCAAACCTCATACCTGCACTCTAAGACACTTGTGATTGTCTCTACACCTCATTTGCATGTTCCCATGATATCATGATCCATATACACCTATTACATACCTAAAATCCATCATGACATACCTCATCTTGCTAACTAGACCTCCTACCAAGGCATCTTAGACATGATTACACCAACTATACCGACATCCTCATGACTTCATCAGGTCTCACACCCATACAAGATCCTTCAACACACTTCATAAAGCATCATTAAAACATCCATATACCTTTGAAAAACCTCTACAAGCACTACATTATTCAAAAAACCACACTATATCATCAATGAGATCAAACAACACAACACGACATCAATGATTGACACTAACAATCAACCTTCATGTTCATTTATCCTTTTAACATCAATGAAATTTTGAGCATCAATGAAAACACCACTTGCATCACCACACTTTGACATCAAGGAAAACAAAATGCCAACACTTGTGACATGATGATTTTCCCAAGATTGTAGGCCTTTTTCCCCTTTTGTGTGACACTACTTAAAATGTTTGACACATATTTTCTACATTAAATGCACTCATTTTCTACTAACACATCATTTTCTATTATTTTTACTATTGTTTCTTTACATTAAAAGTTTTTGTTTCATTATGTTTTTCATTCTTGTTATTATTTTTCACCATGGTTTCTACCATGTGTATCCCCTCTTGTAAGTGTAGTTTCTTCTTGGTGGCCACCACATCATCTCTTTAGAGGTTATTTATATGTTATCTATATCTCAACTATGGGTATACATATTTCCTTTTGAGCCACATGCTCAAATTATTCACGCACAAGATTCAAAAGTGGGGAAACCATATAGGGATTTAATCTACATTTTTGATAGACACATGCATATTTCTAGGAACATACATATACAAGAATAGGAAAAAGTGTTTCAAAATTAGGTTCAGACATAGAAAATACAAAAATATATAGATGGTTAAGACCATACAACCTATATAGGACCGTACGGATGGTTCGACCTTACTATATCGATTTTCCTAGGAGTAATTTCTCTAAAATTTTCATCATTTTCATATTTATCATCAATATTTCAGAATTTTCATATGGTTTCATACTTTGGCTGAATTAATGTGGCATATTTTTATAGGACATGAAGTTATTCATTCTCTCTTTATATAGTTACAATATTGGACTTATATCCATCTCGCAACATTATATTTCATGGGGTTATGAAAGGTAGTGAGACAACTAAGTTCTTCATCGGTAGGCTTCCTATTCTCTTTGTAATGAAGGGAATATATCATAGTTGTTGAATTGATTTAATACATGGTCTTCCTCCTTAGGTTTGGGTGATTTGGCTCTTTTTTGTTATTCTTTTTAGCTTTTGTGTGTTGGTTTGGTTCACCTAGCACATTGACCTCTCCTCAATACAAATTAGGGTATGATCACCCCTAATTATTTAACATAGTTCAAAAATGTAAAGCAAAAGAATGGGAGCACATTCCTTCCATGTTTTTAATATCTTTTAGAATTTTATTTTGCACATATATTTACATTATTTTCATTACCGTATGATTTAAATTTCATTTTCCTATTTTGGGAATTGACTACAATATGTGTTGCAAGTTTCATTTTGGAGTGTGCCAACATCAACATAATGAGATTCTATAACACAAACTTATTGCGAGAAAAGACAAAGTGTGTCTACACACTCAAGTATGGTTTCCTTTACAAATGTAATTATCATTTCCTACTTAAAGGGGGTAATATATACACTAAAATTTTGCAATCTATCCTTTCACATTGTTGATCTTGACATTACATGCTTACATACATAAACACACTCTCTATGCTCTTTATTAACTCACCCCGATAACTCTTTAGCTGCTTTATCATCTTTGCATGCATCTCTTTCATTATTTATTGAGGTTTTATAGCATAAAATGCATCTAAGGATAGTTATCTCTCACCCAAAAATCAAAACTATGATTTTCCTTCGGTTTAAAACTATTAATTTTGGTTGGTTTATACAAATCTATAACCCGACCCTACATGTATGGTTTTAAACCGACACATCATGCATCGAAACTTCTAGTTGCATCATCTTCTTATGGTCTAATATTCCCTCTTGGTCATCCTTTTACAACATAAAATCATCAAAATCCTATATAAGTAAACAATCATACCTCATTTAGGGTCCTAACACTTTCAAGAGATCCTCATGTAAAATTGATCACAAAATTCATTCAAAGCTCCCAAAAATATGAAATAACTCATGCACATCAATTAGGGAATTATTCTCAGTATAGGTCTGAAGTCACCTACTAGGTCCAATATTTTTCATTTTCTCTCCACAAAAAAGTAAAGTGAGCCTTCTCAAGTGTTTGAGAAAGTGTGAAACTTAAGCAAGGTATTGTTAAGGAATTTTTGTCAAATTATGATTACACTATATTAAATATCACATGCTAGGAGAATGACATGTGGTTTGATCCTCTTCAAATTAATGGTGATTTTGGTGGTGTACAAGGGTGACCACATCCCACCTAACTTTGTTTTGTAGGAATTCTATCTTACACTACGAGGGTATGAGGGTTTGATGAGAACTATAGAGCCATTTTGAAGGAGAGAAAAGAATATTGACACAGAGAGACAATAATTTCTAGGCATTTAAGAACACAACAAATTACGTATCCAAAATCCAAACAAGTCCAAGACCGTAAAAAGGTTAGGACCATACGAACAATTTTGACCTAGTTGTATAATTCTGAATTGGTACAATATCAAATTCCAGTTTCAACAACGAAGCAATTTCAATCTTAGACTAGACTATTCCTACATTCAAATCACATAAAATCTCCCAAATCCTCACTAAATCAACTAATTGTAATCCCTCCTTTGTATTTTTATATTTCTTGGATCAATAGTCACTTTTTGAAGTGTTATTCATATTTAGGAAATTAATGTTAGAAGTTAAAACTCTTATTTCATTATTTCATCCTTTTTATGTATGTTAATTAAAAACACATAAAATATTAAAAGGGAATAAAATATGATTAAATCACTTAAAATTTTAATCATCTCCATCACATGATGGAGGTGAACATTCTTAAACAATTTCTCATATTTAATGTTTTTAACAAGCTCTTTCCACTAATATTTAAGATTATGAATTGAGAGAATTTTCCTTTTCTTGATTTAATCAGTATTTTCACAAAATAAGCATCTCTTCCTAGTGACGAGTGGATCAAATTGAAAAAAACCACTTAAAGAATCACCAATGTTTTTAAATGCCTATTACCACCAATAATTCAATGGAAAATATTATAATCTTATCTAGAAATCATCCACCACCCCTTCCATTACGAACTTCTTAAAACTTGACTTCAAGGTTAGACATGAATTCATTTCCTTCATATAACCAATTTGGAAAAAGATCCAATCTTTATCCTTTGAGTTATGAAAATTTATCATAACTCATATTTTAACAAGGTATTTGATATTAGTCATATGAAACCCTTGCCAAGTATTTTGAATCCGTGATTTAAAAACCTCCATTTCTAGGACATCACAAGGAGCTTTCCTAATATCTCCAAATACTTGAAGATCTTACTTTTCTTATTCACAAAATCCTAAGGAATAACTACCCTTTTGACATGTGGCATACATTTTTAAAGCAATGAAAACAAAGTTAAATTTCATTTTTTTGAAGGACCTATGATAGGAAAGGTAAATTTTAATGACAAGGCATCCCACAAGGATCTATACATGTATTTTGTTTTTATTCTTATCTTTAGAGAAATATATAATAAAGATGGAATAAATCATGCAAGTAGTATTCATCTCAAACTCTCTTATGATAATAGTAAGAAAGATAGAATTTCCGCTCAATCCATAAAAAGTGTATTTGAAAAATTACATTCATGAACCTGGTTTGTAAAACCATCCCAAGAAACACTCGTCCTATTATAAGATCAAAAATAATCATCTGCAAATCTAGGTCATAGGATTTGAAGTACCCAATCCCCCATCTTGAAAATCATAAGAACAAAAACATTTAAAGGAATCATTTTCATGCTCCCAACAAAATATTCTCATGATTTGAATCCTACGCATCTTATTCTTCAACATTGTGTGACTTCCAATACATTGTTGCACCCCATATCTATAGCTCACACCTCCCATTCTTCAACTTATCTTTCTTCACCTCCTTTATTCATTTACATGACTAGAGATGATTATAAAATAATTTATCTCTAGGTATTTCCACAAGGATCCCTACATGACTTCGTATTTATCTTGTTTTGATTGATAAAAATTTGATAAATATAAAATCAATTGTATGTTCCATATTCTTATCAGATTCTTTAAAAAGAATAGATGGATCTCTAGTATTACCCCTTGTTCCATAGGACAAAGGTTTTCCCAGACTATATGCAGTAGCTGAATATTTGGTCAAATCCCTCATCCTACGCTTAGTAATCGAGCCACAATGCCATCTTGATTACCATCTATAGCGAGTTTATTTGACCCATCTAGGTCAAAATATATAAACGTGTTTAAACCCCTAATTTGGAAACCATAGGGCCAAAACCCTTTCAGAAATATCTAGTAATATTTCCAACATTATCATTATCTTGATCGATGCATGCTCATCCTCTTCCGTCACCCAAAATTTTCCCTTTTTCATTGCCATCTAGTTAGTATTGTTTGTGTCGTGAAAATATTTTATTAATTGAAAAAATATTATTCAACAATATTCAACATTTTTTTATCTTTGTATGAAATTTCTTTTAGAAATTCATTCATTTTCTCTAAAAACATAAGCACGGTTTTGTTATACTTTCTCGTACTATTTTATTTTTACTCAATTTCTTAGGTGCTTTTGGCACTTCATTTAATTAGAACCAACACTCACCGAATCACATGAAGCCTACTAGGTCCCTCCTTTGTGTTGGTTTTTCAAGATGTTGTTGTGCATGTTCATGATTACCATTATCCAACATACATTCAATCACAGATCATTATAGAAACCATAATGAAACACATGTATTAAGGAAACATAACAGATCAAACCATTAATAATATCGGACTCACCATACATATACCAACTTAGATACATCAATTATTAGAATCCAAACAAAATTATCCATTGATAACCAAAATATTACATAACAGAAGTTGAATACATCACCATGGTCATTAAAGAGTCATGATTTCTAGAAGATAAGAGAAACATAATTCATTATAATATGGATCCTAATACATGGTGTCCAAAAAATATAGAAAAATACATATTTATAGGGGTGGGGACTTTCCCTTCACCTCCCATGAATCTTAAAATAGACTAACGCATGCTCCAAAAATAGCCATGCATACATACAAAAGCAATGCATGTTTTTCCAAGAAGGATAATAATAGAATAATCTATAGATATAATCTTCTTTAATCCTATTATTAGTGTGGTCTATAGATAACTTTGATCTTTTCTTTAGTCCTAAAATATCTCTTTCTTAGCCACAAAGTATTCCTTTTATCTTTACATGGGATGCACTCCAACTATTTTTCCTTTTTTAGCCCATATTATGAAAAATCGGCTAAGTCCTAAAATCGATCTTTCTGGGCATGCCCTACTTAAAATGACACTTATGTGCACCTAGTTTGGCCAACCCAACATTACCCAAAACAAAGTATATTTCCACCCTTGGAAATGGAGTTCATCAATTTATCTCTCCAAGTACAATGAATAAAGAATGAAAGAACACATGAGAATGAATATACAATAAGAATATAAATAATGGAAAAATTTCAAGGTGCACTAGTGTCCTCCTCTCACTTTGGCACCAAGAGCTTAGGGTACTCCTTATTGCTATCATCCTCTAACTTGTTTAATTCTTCTAGCCTCCTCTTCATCTTATTTGGGACATCATCGAGTACCTTTCCCATGTCATCTAGGGTCATATCTTCCCCCTTATCTTTAATATCTCTTATAACTCCTACTAGAACTATGATCATGCATTCCATATATTCCATCCTTTGCGATATCAAGGAACCAAACTCTTTTAGTATATCCTCATGTGGTTCTGTTATCCAAAATGTGCCCCGCTCATTTTTGTGGCTAACTCCTTGTGTTCTTACCTCTCTTGTGCCTCAGTCTCCATTTTTGAATTTTAGGCACTCAAACCTTCCGGAAATGGCACCATTGGATAGAGCTCTCTCGGCTTTCCAAAAAGGTAAAGTTTTCCTCCTAACTCCTCATATTTTCAAGTTATGGCTCAGTGCGGAGTTTTTGTGGGAAATTTTCCTTAGAGGACCCGCGGAGCCAATCAAAACATGCCACATGGCACTGGAGTGCCAGAGCACGGGAAAATTTGAAATTTTTTTCCAAAGACCAAACGGGTAAAAATTCAAACTTTTTGCCCGCCGATCCGATTTTGGCCTGTTTTTGCCCTAAATCTTCAAATGGCCATAACTTTCAATCCAGAGCTTGGATTTTCATGTTCTTTATATCAATGGAAAGATGGTAAAATTATCTACATGATTCCATGGTAAATTTTGAATTTTGGTTCATTTTAGAGGGAGAAAATCAAAAACGCTTCTGGTATGCACCCATGGATAAAACTGACGTTTCAACAACCAATTTTAATGCAAAATGGGTCGCATTCTTCTCCAGTATGGTCAAAAATGTCAGGGCATGGGTTTGTAAGGACCTCCATGCTGTTTTTAATGCATTTTGGTCAATGAGGAATGGCTCCCACATTTTTTCATGTTTTCTCTCTCCTGGGCTCGACCCATGCACTGTAAAAGCCAGATTTGGCTCATTTTTCAAAGGGTGGAACACTTTTTTTACACAGAAAGCTTCTATTTTCACCTTCAACAAGTGATTTTGGCAAGTATCAGACCTTCCAAGGATTGTAACAGGTTTTTCTACCTCTTTGGTGTTGGAATACAAGGATTTTGATGTTGAAAATCACAATGCAGGCTCTGTGAATGCTTTCAGTCCTTTGTATGTGTTGTTTGCTTCATTTCAAACCTTGATTACAGATTATCAACCTGTGCATGATGTTTTATGTTGCAATTTCTAATTTGTGTCAATTTTCATGAGCAAGAAGTGCTCACCACTCCTTTGGTGTATCACCCTTATCAGTTTAGTTTTAATTTTTGCATTTCTTATCCCTGTCTCCTTGCAAATTAGGATAAAATTAGGATCTGAACCTCTGTAGTTGTGCAAATAATAGATCTAATCAGAGGAGTTTTAGGAAGAAGCCTCTAATCTGGAGATTCCTCTCTCATCTTGCAAGTCCCACACTTGGAGAGAGGTTTCAATGTTGTGCAATCACACTGGATGCCTGAAACATCAACTTAGAAACCTGATTTGCATCCAAGGGTGCTGCTGATTTACAACAACAGTTTTGGCACGCCCGGTGGGACCTTAGAGGTCTCATTTTTATTGCAGCAAAGTTGATGTGCATCTACTACAATTTTCTTGCTTCAAAAGAGCTATAAATTGCACATCTGGCGACTCCAAGGGGAAGAATCAGCTGGTTTTAGCAGTGTAGACCTGAAAACTCATGAGAAGAATCACTACAAGGTCAAGAGCTGGAGAAGAAGAGGCACTGTTTGAATATCTGTAGTTATCTCCAAGAGTAAGGCAAAGTGGGAGGAGAATCCAAAGGTCTCCATCTCCACCAAACAGAACTCTCTCAACTCCTCCACCTGGTAGGCCTTTCATTTAATCAACAAGGGTTCTAAGACCAATTAGAATGGCACAAAACAACCCCTATGTCAATTTTCTTGCAGCAGCCCACTTGCTCTCAATGCACAACATCCAATTCCAATTGCAGCCTTGAAGAACATTCCATACTTCTTGGAGAGAATCGGACTACTACCAGGTGATCATGTTAAAGACATTGCCAACCTTTGTGCAATTCATGAAATCAATGAGATGCAAGTGGTGTCACAAATTCTTGGCATCTTCATTCAAAGGGAAGTCATTGCAATGGTTTAGGAGCCTTGGAGCTGGTTCTATCACAAATTGGAACCAGCTATGTATAGCACTTCATGAGAAATTTGGAGAGAAGGAGACAACTTGTCTCTTTTGGAGCAGCTGACAACCATCAAGAGAGCTCCCAATGAGCTGACTAATCGATTTCAATTTTAGATTTCAAAAGACTTGGGAGAGAATTCCAGTGGCAGTCAAGCCAGCAGCAGAAGGTGCTTTTCTCTACTACCTCAAAGCTCTAAATTCTAATATTTCTATGTTGATTCAGTCCATGGGAGGCATAACTATCCCTATGGCTTATAGCATTGCCATTAGGGCTGAAAATTGTTTGATCCAAGCTGGAAAACTAGCCCCTAGACCTCCCATGCCATTGTTTTCGAGTTTAGAGAGCCCAAACACTAATCAAGCACCTAATTTGGCTCCTTCTCCCACTCCTAGAAATCAGAGTTCAAATGAAGCTTCTACTTCATCTCCAAGTGCCCCAAATGAGCTTCAAGAAGTCATGAAGCAATTGCAAAACCTAGGCAATGAGCTGGTTACTCTCAAGAGGCAACAAGCCCAAGGTTTTAGACCTTCTTATCAGCCCCAAGCTCAGCCTAACAGGCAGCCATACCAACCACAAAGACCTCCTAATCCAGCTGCAAATATAAATCAAACAAGGCCTCCTGCCAATAGACCATTTCAGCCCTATAATCCTAATGCCATATCTACCTGTAAGGCATTGGTGCCAACACAAAACAATGTTTCTTAGGAGTATGATTGGTGTTTTCCATGCAATGAACCTCACAACCAATCCATGTGCTTCCATGGTTCTTTTAATCAAGCATTAATGGTGACAACTACTGGTGTGGAGGGTGAGGGTAGTCAAGGAAACAACCAACAACAAGAAACATTCCAATAGCAATCAGCCCCAAATGACACCACGTTGGTAAACTAGCAAGCAGAAGATTTCTGTGGCATGAATCAAGCAGTCTCTCAAGGTGTTGCAGCCAACACAAGGTCAAAAAGAAGGAATTTGGGTGAAGAGTAGCCATTAGCTCCAACCAATCCACAACCTTCCATGGCTCCACAAATGGTTGGCAAACAAAATCCAATTTCAAATGCACAAGGGCAGCCAAGAATAGCTCCTAGACCAACTCAAATACCAGTTGTTGCTGCCCACATGCAAGGAGTGAATGTGCCAACCAAGGGATAGCAAAGAGATCCTTCATCACCATTCAGTATCATTGATCAGATGAAGAAGACAAATGTAAATATATCAATGTGGGAATCCCTATCTATCCCAGGCCAAAGAGATTTGCTACAAGCTGCCATGAAGGACTGGCCAACTTCGAATCAGCAAGTTCAGATGCAAGAGAAAGTGCTCACAAATGCTGCCCAGCCTGAAGGGAATCATGGAGGATAGCAAGGTAAAATGTTGAAGCCCCCTCCTTTCTATGTTTCATTAATCATTGGAAATCAGTTAGTGCACAATTGCATGATAGATTCCGGGGCAAGTAGCTCAGTGATGCCCAAGCAAATAGCTGATCAGCTAGGGCTCCAGTATGAAACCATATCCAAAGGGGTAGTGCAGCTGGATGGGACAGCAGTAACAACAGTTGGAGTGATTAGAAACTTGAGTCTTACCTTGCATGCATGTCCAAATGTTGTTGTCTTACAAGATGTATCAGTTATAGACCTTCCACCACTCTTTGCCCTATGCTTGTCAAGGGACTTCACAGCCAAGATTGGAGGATATTTGTCTGCTGATTGGTCACACATGCTGTTCAGAATGAGGTATGGAACCAAAGCTACAATCAGGTCTGAACCTATTGCAAACTTCCACATTGAGCCCTACACTCCAAGTCAGATCAATGCCAATTGTTCAACATTTGATCAAGAAGATCACCCAAGCACTGATGAAGCTGACACCAAGGTTGGAAGCATCCCAGATCTAACTCTTGATGAATGGGCAAACAAGGTACATGCTTTTGATCCTTATCAAGAAGTAGAAGAATATGAGCTAGGGGTCTATTGCATACATGAAGAAGATCAGCCCATTCCTAGCATCACCAAGCCAAACCATAAGGATGAAAATGAGGTATGGTAGCTGTTTTTTGATGGATCAAGGAGTAGACAAGGTGTAGGAGGTGGAGCCATGCTTGTTTCACCTCAAGGAGTAAAGTACTATTCAGATTTTAGATTTCAGTTTGCATGCTCCAATAACACTACTGAATATGAAGCCTTGGTGCAAGGGATGCATTGGGCAATAAAGAGAGGAATAAAGAACTTGCAAGTCTTCGGTGATAGTGAGTTAATTGTCAACTAGGTCAAGGGGCAGCATCTTTGTCAAGAATGATCTACTCAAGTGCTACAAGAACAGGTGTGGGACCTCATGGAAGATTTTGAGGGTTTTGGCATCAAATCCATTCCTAGGAAAGAGAACCAAGCTGCTGACAGGCTTGCAGCAGTAGGGGCAGCCTTTGACATTGTGGAAAGCATTCAACAAGACAAGGTACAGCCAAACATCCACATGATTGTGAGGCCTTCAGTGCCGGATAACAATGTAAGTTGGCAAGTGTTTGAGAATGACCAGCAAATCATCCATTTCTTGCAAGAAGAAGCTAAGTTCTCAGCTAAGAATCAAGAAAAATTGGAACAACAGTATGGTGACCAAGTGGTACAGCTGAGAACTAACAAGCTACCCAAGGGACTTATCACTTTGGAGTCCATTTTTAATCCCAATGATCAGTTTAGGAAGGAGAAAGCAAACATTCAGGTCAAGAGAGAGGATTCAGTATCCATCTTGGTGGAAGAGAACAAACCATTGCAAATTGGAAAGATGACAACTGAACAAGAAAGGTATGAGTTCATGCAGCTGTGTCAAGAGTTCCCTGATGTGTTTGCTTGGAGCTATGAAGACTTGAAAGGTTTCAATCCCAACTTAGCTCAGCATACCATTGAATTGGATCCAAATACTAAGCCTGTCAGGCAGAAACAAAGACCAGTCAATCCACATATGGAGCCTCTCATGAGGAAAGAATTAAACAAGCTGATTGAGTCAAGGATCATATTCCCAATCAAGCATTCTAGTTGGGTTGCCAACTTGGTTCCAGTCAGAAAGAAGAGTGGAGAGATCAGATTGTGTGTTGACTTCAGAGACTTGAATAGAGCATCTCTCAAGGACCATTACCCACTCCCTTCCATGGAGAAAATCTTGCAAGTTGTGGCTGGCTCGAGAGGTTTTCACTACTTGATGGCTACTTAGGCTACAATAAGATTATGGTGAAGGAAGAAGACCGAGTTCCAAGACAGCCTTCACAACCAAATGGGGAACTTATGCATACAGGAAAATGCCATTTGGGCTGTCCAACGCTGGTGCTACCTTCCAAAGAGCAATGGACATGGCATTCAAAGGTTTGATTAATAACATGGTGCTGATATACCTTGATGATATCAATTTTTTCCCAAAAATGCAGCGAGACCACCTCTCTCATTCGAGACAAGTCTTCACGAAGTGCGGGAGATTTGGAGTGTCTTTGAATCCTAAGAAGTGTATCTTTCTTGCACATGAAGGAAAGCTCCTTGGCCATATTGTCTCCAAGGAAGGATTAGCAATTGATCCAGAGAGGGTTGGAGCCATAAGAGCACTACCATTGCCAAGCCACAAGAAAGCCCTTCAGAGTTTCTTGGGGAGGATAAAATTTGTTTGGAGGTTTGTCCCAGACTTTGTAGCCCTTGTCAAACCTATCACCAAAATGTTAAAGAAAAGCATGGCTTTCAAGTGGACAGCAGAAGGCAAGGAGAGTTTTGAAGCAATCAAAGAAGCCATCTCTCAAGCACCAACTCTCATCAACCTGGACTTCTCCAAGGATTTCATCCTCTATGCATTTGGAGGTAATGATACTATTTCGCCATTTTGGTACAATGAACAAGGACAACGATGAACAACCAATTGCTTTCTTCAGCCAGAGCCTAGATGACTATGAAGTAAGGTATTCTTTTATTGAGAAGAATGTGCTTGCAAGAATCATAAGCTTGATGAAATTCAAGCATTTAGTCTCAAACAACAAAGTCCAGTTGCTGGTCTCTCATGCTGGGGTTAAAGACTTCCTCCTCAACAAGGATTTGAATGAGAAAAGGGCAGGTTGGATCACTCGTGTCATGGAGTATGACATTGAGATCAAGGTCACCAAGCTGGTAAGAGGAAAAGGATTGTGTGAGCAGCTGATTTTGGGGAAGCAAAAAGAAGTATGCAATGAAGAAGAGGTTGTTTTGATAGTTCAAGACAGCCATGAGCCAAGTGGCACTCAAGAAGAAAATAATGTTGTCCCCACTCCTTGCTGGACCCAAGGTATAATACACTTCCTACGCACAGGCATATGCCCTCCGAAGATGAACAAGACCCAAAGAAGACACTTCAGATTGCAGGTTGTCCCATATGCCATTGTTGATGGAGTTTTGTTCAAGAAAGATGTGAATGGAGTGCTGCTGAGATGCATTAGCACAAATCAGATTCATAGGGTGTTGGAAGAGTTCCATGGTGGACCAGCTAGTGGTCATTTTGCACCAAGAGTGATAGCTCTAAAAATTATGAAGGCTGGTTATTATTGGCCCAAGATTTTCAGTGATTGCTTTGCATAGATCAAGAGGTGTAAGAATAGTGCATTCTTCCGGGAAAAGAGAGACTTGCTGCCCTTCCATTGCATCCAATCTCAAGTTGACCAGCCATTCATGCAATGGGGTTTAGAATTCATTGGAGTCATTAATCCCAATTGCCAAGGGCACAAATGGATTTTGACAGCCACGGACTACTTCACCAAGTGGATCAAGCAAAGAGCGCTCAAAGAGGCAAATGAGTCTAGCATCTTAGACTTCTATGAGGGGATAGTAACCAGATTTGGCATACCTGCTACAATAATCTTAGATAATGCATTAGCATTCATTGGATCCAAGGTGACTGAGTGGGCTGTCAAGAATGGGATCTACCTAAGTACTTCATCAAACTACTACCCTCAGGGGAAATGGCAGGCTGAATCTACAAACAAGAACTTGTTGAGGATCATTAGGAGGACTCTTGATGAGAATCAGAGGTCTTGGCATACCAAACTGAAATCAGCCTTATGGGCTGATAGGATAACTCCCAAGAGATCCACAGGTAACTCTCCATTTAGGCTTGTTTATGGAAGAGAAGCAATCTTGCCCATGTCACTTGAGTTTCCAACATTGGAACTCATGAAGCAGTTGGAGTTGTTGGAGTTTGAGGCCATGGAGGTGAGATATGCAGAGTTGATGGAGCTTCAAGAGATCAGAGATCAGGCATCCCAAGCAATGGAGAAGGATCAAGCTTTGATCAAGAAGACCTTTGACAGGAAGGCCAAGAGTAGATCTTTCCAGGTTGGAGATCTAGTGTTAAAATGGGATGTAGATAGAGAAAAACCGGGAAGGCATTCAAAATTTGATGCCATTTGGAGTGGCCCATACATGGTCACGAAGTGTAAGAACAACAATGCTTTCCAATTGGCTTCATTGGATGGTGAAGAACTACAGATTCCAGTAAATGGAATCTATCTCAAGAATTACTTCTAAAGGGAAATTCTCCACCTTGTAAATATTAGCTTAGGTTTCCATTCCTTCAAGTGCTTGTGCACATTGTTTTGTTGTAGGTTAGTTTTGCTTTCCCTAAGTGCTTTGGCACAGCTTGCTATCCATGGAGATGTTTTGTAGTCCTTGCTTCCATCAGGTGATATTCCATCTTCCTCCTTGCAACATTCTAAGTCAGTTGGGGTTCCAAACAGAAAATTTGATGACTCCATGCCCAATGGACTGCTTCAGGCAACTGGTATTTTCATCTAGTAGGTAGATGACCCCTCTGAGTCGCCAAAATTGTTATCCAAAATGTGCCCCTGCTCATTTTTGTGGCTAACTCCTTGTGTTCTTACCTCTCTTGTGCCTCAGTCTCCATTTTTGATTTTTAGGCACTCAAACCTTCTAGAAATGGCACCATTGGATAGAGCTCTCTCAGCTTTCCAAAAAGGTAAAGTTTTCCTCCTAACTCCTCATATTTTTCAAGTTATGGCTCGGCGGAGTTTTTGTGGGAAATTTTCCCTTAGAGGACCCGCAGCCAATCAAAACATGCCACGTGGCACCTGGAGTGCCAGAGCATGGGGAAAATTTGAAATTTTTTTCCAAAGACCAAACGGGTAAAAATTCAAACTTTTTGCCCGCCGATCCGATTTTGGCTTTTTTTGCCCTAAATCTTCAAATGGCCATAACTTTCGATCCAGAGCTCGTATTTTCATGTTCTTTATATCAATGGAAATCTGGTAAAATTATCTACATGATTCCATGGTAAATTTTGAATTTTGGTTCAGTTTGGAGGGATAAAATCAAAAAACGCTTCTGGTATGCACCCATGGATAGAACTGACGTTTCAACAACCAATTTTAATGCAAAATGGGTTGCATTCTTCTCCAGTATGGTCAAAAATGTTAGGGCATGGGTTTGTAAGGACCTTCATGCTGTTTTTAATGCATTTTGGTCAATGAGGAATGGCTCCCATGTGTTTTCATGTTTTCTCTCTCCTGGGCTCAACCCATGCACTGTAAAAGCCAGATTTGGCTCATTTTTCAAAGGGTGGAACACTTTTTACAATCAGCAAGCTTCTATTTTCACCTTCAACAAGTGATTTTGACAAGTATCAGACCTTTAGGGATTGTAATAGGTTTTTCTACCTCTTTGGTGTTGGAATACAAGGATTTTGATGTTGAAAATCACAATGAAGGCTCTGTGAATGCTTTTAGTCCTTTGTATGTGTTGTTTGCTTCATTTCAAACCCTTGATTACTAGCTTATCAACCTGTGCATGATGTTTTATGTTACAATTTCTGATTTGTGTCAATTTTCATGAGCAAGAAGTGCTCACCACTCCTTTGGTGTATCACCTTTATCAGTTTAGTTTCAATTTTTGCATTTCTTATCCTGTCTCTTGCAAATTAGGATAAGATTAGGATCTCGAACCTCTCGTAGTTGTGCAAATAATAGATCTAATCAGAGGAGTGTGAGGAACCATCCTCTAATCTGGAGATTCCTCTCTCATTTTACAAGTCCCACACTTGGAGAGAGGTTTCAATGTTGTGCAATCACACTGGATGCCTGAAACATCAACTTAGAAACCTAATTTTCATTCGGGGGTGCTACGATTTGCAACAACAGCTTCCCTTGCAGATTTCAGCACATTGCACTTCTTCACAACTATGGCCATATTTTCTTCTCTAATAAGAGACTCATCCTTTTTGGTTGCTATTAATTCATTCTCTTATTGTATTGTATATGCCTTAAGGATTTTCTCGGGATCCTCATATTTTCCTAGGGCATAACCCGCCTTATTCAGTTCATCCTTTAGAGTTTGGAGTATGGTATAATACTCTACTATCCTTCTCATTGTGGTATTCTTAATCCTTTTCTTATCGACATTCAATTGTTCTTCATCCTTTCCTTTCTCATCCTGGTTTTTCCTTTAGCAGAAGATAGACGTAATCTTGTAACAAATGAAAGGTGATGGATATGTATTATTTGTTTGTTCATCAAATTATGGATGTGCTTCCAAAATTTCACCTGCAAATCTCCAAAGGATAGTCCATATTATCCCACTTTCTCTTCTCGGACCTTTTCACACCTTAGTTAATTACTCAATTTTTTTCTTTTTTTTTTTTAATCTTCAAGCATTATCCTAAGTGTGGCCACTTTTTCCAAGTTCTTTTGTGTGAATTTTTCCACCATCTTCATTAATTCATTTATTTCTTGTTCATCCGTAAACTCGGTTGAGTCTATTGGCATGTTTCCTTCCTAGGGTGATTTCTTCATCTTGCACTGATGCAAGATTCCTCTTTACATCAAAATCTAGTTTGTCTATATGCATTTGCATCCTCCAAGAAAGTTTCTTTCTCATGCACATATTTACACCTTTAGGAACTATCAACTCTTATCCACATAACTCTCTATTTGTAAAAGTGATCTCGAAACCTTGTGTGGATGATATTTAAGGGATCATTAACATATTCCAAGTCAGGGGTCTTCAAAATTTCATCTCCCTATTCCTACAGGACCTCCTACCCTTAGGTATATATGTTTTTAATCCTAAAATTAGGCCCTCTCCTGTTGTTCCCCCATGCTCTCCTAATGGTTCACCTGCACTCTTCTCTTTTTCCTCCTCTTCTCTTATGGGGCCTTTCTCCTCTTCACACATTATGCACCCCAATATCATGTCAGTTTCTTCTTCTCTAAGATCTTGGTATCCTTACACATCAATAATTGGTGTTGATTCTATGTTCATCATGGACTCTTAAGATACTTCCTCCTCATTATTGCCCCTAGGCACATACTTGTGCCTTCTCTTTATTTTCTTCTATGAGCTTGGCTTGATGAAAAATGACTTGAAAACCTCCTAGGTGGTTTGACACCACTACCTTGAGGTCTCATTCTTTCAACTTACTCTTGTCACCCTACTAATCCACACCACCTTCCTCTTTCTCTATCTCTTCAACCTCTGTCTCTATTCTCACTTCTTCTTTCCTAGGGAAAGTGATCTCATGCAGTCTCTGACTCTTGCAGTTGGTTGTCTTCTCGGTGCCATGATTTGACATGTAATTTTATTCCATATCCTCCTCCTCATCATCATTAACTTGTTCTTCTTCATCTATTTTGGAAGGAGATGGCTCATTCTCCTACATGGTGCTAAATGTGTGTCTTCCTCTCGGGTAGCTTAGGGAGTTTGAATTCATTCTCAATATACTTCCCATTTACCAACTTGGGATTAAGGTTGAGGTACAACTTCACCACAACCTCTTTTCCAATTTCCAAATTCATCAAATTGATAACAATGTTGTCGAGATATCATTGTATATATGTATGCAAACTTACTTGGATAAATAAAGGTCTTCCTGAGCACATGGTACTCACAATCAAATTTTTCTCGCATCAAACCTCAAATTGTACATGTCTAAAATCTTATTAACAGAGGCCTAGAAATAAAATGTTGTAAAGGCATAAGGTATCTTACACCATGGGATCCATTTATTATCCTTCATCCTAAACTTGCCAACACAAAGAGTGCTAGAATACCACAAACTTTGCATTTCCATCCACTATGACAAGAAAGTCCTTGGGTATTCATCATTCATGTTCAAAGGCCTTATGCATGCACTTGTATGAAAGATCTAACCTTTTCTTATATGGGAAACTCATAATTCATTCAAAAATGTATTTTCTAAACCTCTTGGCCAATGAATTCTTTTCTTTGGGAATTGCCATATTTTTTCCTTAGGATCATTCGAGACCCTAACCTCTGTAAATACAATCGATAAAAGAACAATGCCTCATCTTATCTTATCTCCCTTGTGCACCTCTTCAATAACAATTTATTCTATCAATTAAAATAAGTTGTACACATTACCCTTCACCATTTATTTTGCAACATGGAGATATTTCTTATTCACTTGCCCACAAACGCTCCTAATTATTAAACTTTGTGAGAAGGTGCATGGTAATTTTGACTACATGGTCATCTATCTTTGACACATCCATCACACATCCCCTTTTTTGGTGTGAAAAATCAATGAAATTTGCCTCTACACCCACTTACTTCATCATCAAGATCACTGGAAATTTTGGATCCCGAGTTCCTTAATCATATGAGATTTCTAATAAATGGTGTGGTAAGTCCCACCCTTATGCCAGGGAAGTAGAAAAGGTCCTCATGGACCCTTGACATCAGCCACTAGTAGAACCCTGTGGTTTTTGAAAGTATGACATCTCATATATCTAGAAGACCCAAATTTTTTCTAGAGTGTTCTTCCCTTCATCATCATAAATGGGTTTTTCATCCGTAGTCCTCAAATCTATCTTCTTAACCAACTCCATTTTTATTTAGTCTAAGTTTCAGTGGTGCGGTGATTGTAATCAATCACATTGATTTTTATGACATGAGAGTCCCAACTACACCCCATGATCACTTCTTCATGATATTATATCTTAGAAAACCTTCCTTCAGGCATTTTTTTGACCTCTACCTCTAGATAGTTTTTCTTCTTTCCTCTAAATGTGTTTACTTGTGTGCTTTCTGGGTGTTGGAATGTGGTCTTGTAGGTGTTGTTATTAATGAAAAACACATTAATAACAAATTGGATGATTTATTATTGTCTTGTAATGATGTACCAGGTATTTTGGGTCATTTGCAGAGGTTTTATGATCAGTTATTGCATTCTTTCAATTGACCCTAGCTTCTACAATGAGAAACAGACGTGTAAACATAAGTAAGTCTTAATTACTAGAGAGATTGAGGTATTTATTTGAAATTATTATGATTTGATATGTTAGAGGGATGTTTCATGGTTCTTTGAGAAAAATTTCAGGTTTTTATGATGTGAATTTTGCAAGATATGACAGTTTATGTGAGATAGGGTCAAAATCAAGTGAAATTCCATCCTAAAGTTGAACTTCCGATGCTCGTTGTAGAATTTTTTTATTTTCATGGGAAATTGTGTCTTTAAAGGATTATTATGTGATTATTTAATAATGTTTCACAAAAATAATCAGGTGGTTTGATCGTCAAGTATTTTATGAATGAATGTTAAGAAGATCCAGGGACCACCGTGGTCCGGCTCCCGGTCACTTTGATACCTATGCTATATGGTCTAAAACCCTAGTTAAACCCTAGCTAGGAGCTGTTTGAAAAAGAGGTATAGTGACCCAATTTATATTGATTAAGAAAAATATTATTGTATGATGTATATGAATCTCTTATATTTCCATAAATTTATGGTTTAGGTCATGGTGATAAGTGGGCCCCACTCAAATAGGTCAATTTCGA
The DNA here is from genome assembly GCA_018340775.1 of Taxus wallichiana var. yunnanensis. Lineage (NCBI taxonomy): Eukaryota > Viridiplantae > Streptophyta > Pinopsida > Cupressales > Taxaceae > Taxus > Taxus wallichiana. Next base: position 861,451,857 of record CM031235.1, read on the forward strand.
AAAAAAAATTTAGGACAAGGTATTCCAAAGGAGTAGCATGAAAAATTGATGTTTCATGATGTATATGAGATAATATTGATTTCCATGGATGTTTTAGGAAATGTTCATGTATTTAAATGGTCATTTGAGTTCCATACATGTTGACTAGTCAAAGGGTAGTTTAAGGGTCTCAAATAGTAGGGTTCGATAGAAATGGTCGAACTTGAGCTACATGTGGAGTTTGAAGATGATTCAAGTTGTGTTGGAAATAATATTCAGAAATATCTATATTTATATTATTATTTAATCATGATTAGGTTATTTTAAAAGGTTCCCATGTCATTATTTGGACAATAATATTTTTGGCAAGGTGCATGACAGGATGTGTTTTGGTGCACGTTTGAAGTTGTTTGAAGTATGATATGGATTTTTTGATGCTTTATATCACCTAGAATGTGAAGAGGGGTGAATTTTTAATCCAATTAATCAATTTTTAGGTATTTAATTTATTTATAAATTTTTTATTAGCTAACCTTTGGAAACAACTATTTTGGAAGTTTGATTCAGTAAAGACAAACATAGTTGTGGTTTGAGCATGAGGTTAATTCAAGGATTAAAATTTTATTAGAAGTATTATAAATGTTATGAAATTTACATCAAGGTGTTACTTGGAATGGTTTTATCATGATGAAATGTTTTGGTGATCAAATGAATTGTCAAGGGGTGTGAAGGGTGTAGGAAACAATTGTTTTGAGATTTACAAAGTGATATGGGCCCATTAAATGAAATAATATGATTGGTTGATAAAATTTATGACAATTTATGGATGTAAAATGATATTGTAATCATATGTTATGGGTTATGGGTTGTGACTATGTATTGATTTGATGTAAGGGTATTTTTAGGATTGTGCCCATGGGGTTTTGAGTTATTTTTAGCACATGTAATGAGGGTTTTAGTTAGGAAGACCTATTTGGGTCACTTGTGACTATTTTAATTCAAAATTTTAAATTTTTCCCTGATGTATGGGTAAAAACAATGAGGGAAAAATGTTTCTCTTGTGTTTGAAATCAAGAGAATCTTATAAAAGCATTTTTAGGTGCTTCTCAAGCTAGTGAAGTGTGTGAAATATTAGTGACCTAGGTGAGAGTTGATTGAAGGTATTGGATCATTATTTGAGGATGAAACAAGTGTGTTTCAGGTTGAGAAAAACTAGAGATCATGTGTGCAAGTATTTTTATTATTTTTGAAGTGATTGAAGAGCTAGTTTTGTGAAGATTGGTCACCTAAGGATCGAGTGAAGAAGTGTGAGTCAGATATGGATATCCATCAATTGTGGCAGAAAAAAATCTGATATATGAACATCATAAGGTGGTTTAGTGGGTGATTGATCATCTTGGTGGGTTTTATCCTCCTTCTAGAATTTGTGCTTCACAAAATTAGGGGTTGGTGCCTCACTAAATTCATAAATATATCAATATAATATTATGTTTCATTTGGTTTTATTCCCGGAGGGTTTCCCACTTATATTATGTGTTCTTGTGTTGATTCTTTGTTTTATGGTTGTTTGCATCTTTGATGGTTTATGGTGTGCACACATTAATTATTGATTAAATGGATATTGTGATTGAATGGTTATGAGTTTTTGAATATACATATCTGAAATATAATTTGAAATATTGTAAGGAATTATTCACCCCCTCTCAGTCCATTGTGCTTCTAACAATTGGTATCATAGTGGGTCCTTTTGTAAAAGTTTAACAACTTGAAAGGATATCCTTGAAGCACAATATGGCAAGCAACACTATGATTTGAAAGGCACCAATGGTTGATGGTGTGAACTATAGTTTTGGAGCATGATAATGAATTCCTATATCATGGTTCAATTGTTTAATGTCTAGAATACTATAGTGGGTGGTTATATTCCCCTACTACCTCTTCACTTACCAAGGACCAAAAGAAGGAATATACCAACAATTCAAAATCCTTCAATGCAATCATAAGTGGTCTTGGAGAATCTGAAATGGGAAAAGTGATGCATTGCAAATATGTAAAGGAAGCATGGGAAAACTCCAACTACTTTATGAAGGAGACTCAAAGGTAAGGATTGCTAAGCTTAAAACTTTTAGAAATCAGTTTGAATCTCTTAAGATGAGTGATGATGAGTCTATTGCAACTTATCTTCTTATATTTGACAAGATTGTTAATAGTATGAAAGGGTTAGGAGAAGATCTAAAAGAGGAAGTTGTTCAAAAGTGTTAAGGTCCTTAACTCCAAAATTTGACTCAAAATTATCAGGTATAGAGGAAGCAAAGGATGTAACTAAGCTGAATATGGATGAGCTACATGGTATTCTAACTATGAGATTAGGGTAATGGATTCTAAACATACTAAGAAGGAGATAACCTTCAAAATGGAGAAGATGACTAAGGACAAAAAGGAAAAATCTGAAGATACTACTTTAGAGCTTGATGATGAGGAGATATTTTCCATGGTTGCTTTAGGAGAATGACACTTGGGACTAGTAAGTACAAAGGTAAACTCACTTTCAACAAAGAATCATGTAGTAAAGTTGGTCATTTTTCTGCCAAGTGTCCTTATATACATGATAAGAAAAGAAATTATGAACATGATAGTGATGATGAGAAGAAAAATCAGAAATTTGATAAGAAGAAGAAAGGGTTCAAGAAGAATGAATCTATGAAGAAGAACAAGAAGAGCCTCTATAATAAGAAGGAGGAATCTGATAGTGAAGTAGATAGATCTAATTCAGAGGTTGAATCTAATCATAATGATGTTGGTGATGAAGTTATCTTCATGACAAAAGAAGCTATGAGATCCTCTAGTGGTGGCTCCACTCTTTGGGGTGATATTTCACCTAATTCTTACAAATTAGAAGAAGGAGAAGATGATGGTTTAAGGCTTGAGTTGGCATGTGTGCAATATGAAATTGAACATGCTGAGAAGAATAACAAGAAGTTGACATCTCAAGTTAAATAATATGAAGCAAAAATACAAGAGCTTGAGGGAAAACATTTGAAAATTTTTCAAAACTTGAAGAACCATTAGGAAGACTAGAGTTGCAAATGAGCAACATGACTTTTAGTATTCAATCCAAAGTAGAGAAAGTGAAAGCTATTAATAAGGAACTCAGATGCTACAAGAAAGATAAAGAGCTAACAAAAATTTAAAGAAAGTAGTAGAGGTCTTGATGATCTATTGAGAAATCATAAGTTTTCTAGTGATAGGGCTGGTTTAGGCTTCAAATCGTTAACCTTTAAATTTACCTTAATAGGAAGGTGTTGTGTCAAAATTTTGAGGGTTTTCGAAACTCCAAAGTTTGAATTTTCAGATTCCTGTGTTTCGGGTTTTTTTCTTTTGAAGCTTTATTGGTTGCAAAATAAATTTTTGATTTTGATTTTACGAACTCTAAAAGGCCAAAAGTCTGAAATTTTTGAATTTTTGAGCTTTCGGGTTTGAAATCCTCTTTAGCATTTTTTATTTTCATCTTCGAGTTCGAAGTTCCAACTCCAAAAGCCCAACATCTAAAATTTCATAATTTCAAACTTTCGGGTTTTGAGTCTCACGTTATTTTTTGGATAATTTCGCTCTAGAGTTCTAAAGTCTGAAACTCTAAAGTTCTGAAATTTCAGATCTTGGACTTTTGAGGTTTTGGACTTTGGGTTGTGCATTGTAATGATCGGAATTCATTTCAGAATTTTGGGGTTACAATTTGGATGTTCCACAAATACTTAATTTCCAACTACCCTCACACGTGTCACTTCCAAGCATTAATTCTAGGGTTTCCTATATAAACTTGAATTTTTACTTGTCATTTTCACCTAGTTTTTTCTCCGAAACTCTGTTTTTACCACAACATTTTATACTACCAAGGCAACCTTTTCAAGGTAAATTTTAAAAATTATTTATTTTTAGTTATAATTGATCGAGGTTTTGTTTATTCATTTTTTATTTTTATCTGTTCTTATTTCTTTCTTGACATAGAAACCCTTAGCACTCGACGTCCTTCCCGTAGCCATGACATTTGTTTCTTTTTTCAATACCGCAAACTTTAATTCATGGTGCATATAACTTTATCAAGTCCAAGAATTGTGCAACCATTTCCTTCAATTTTCATTATGTGCATTTTGTATTTTCGGAATTCATAATTTTGAGTTTCGAGGTCATAATTTCAAATTTTTGGATGTCGTAGTTTCATGTTTTCGGAGGTCACAGCTTTTTGAGTTCGCAATTTACGGTTTTGGAGGTCGCAGCTTTGGGTTTTCGAGAGGTCACATTTTCAAGTTAACAATTTTGGGGTTTCGAGACTATGAGGAGTTCAGATTTGAAGTTTTTATTTCATAATTGAATCCTTTTTGGAGTTACCATTTTCAGACTTTTAGACTTCAGGATTTTAGAACCTTTACGGTTTCTTACAAAATTCCCAAAGACTATTCAAATTCTAAATTCCAAATTAATGTCAACTTCCTTATTGAGGGGTAAGGGAAAGATGAAGTACACATTTTTAGGAGTTTCCCCTCACTCATGCCTATCTTCGATTTGGGGAATATTGGAGATATTGACCTTGGTCAAATAGATTTTCCATATTTCTGGGAAATATTAAAATCTCCTAATAAGAAACCTTGGATGCAGGCCATATTCAATAGTGGGCTCGCTCTCGCTGAATGTTTTCCTTCATCCATGCACTATGTTAAGTTCATCTTATCAGCAGTAGCCCATTTTGATAATGATTCTTAATCAAGTAAAATATGATGACGACAAAGTCATAATCGGGATGGATGTTGATTTATTTGAGGATTTATTTAAACTTCCAGATGTTGAAGGATACAAAAAAATTCACTAGAATCCGCCATGGAACATTGGAATAAAGAAACCGAACTATGTACAAATGTTATAATGAAGAGTTACTTGGCCAAAATGTCATCAAGCTTCCTAAAACATTGTTCCGCTCAAACTTCATTCAGAAGTAAGTGATATTATTGTATTGTTGAGTCAAATTTCAGGTCTCACTTCATGAAGGAGTTTCGGAATGGATGTTCCTCTACATTTCCACTATCAATAAGAATAAGGAGTTTATATGATAGGGGGAGCATATTAGTAGCTCAATTTTTTTCAATTGGGAAATTTTTTAACATCTAAAAACTTCTTCATGACTTCCTTCCTCATTTATGTCTTTGCCACCATGGAGAAATTCAATGGTTCAAACACAAAAGGTGTCAGAAGTGTGTCACATATTTATCAATTTTATCCTCAAATTACAATGGAAGAAGGAAACAAACATTTTCGTAGAGTCAATGATGCCTTTTTTTCTTTCCTCCTTTATCATTTTGATAAAGATTTATATAATCGAAGGATTTCTAATGAAGATTTTAAAGAGGTACGGGAATGGGGAGCCATCTATCTTCAGTTCCCAATATTTACATACATCAGGATTATTAGTTTCTTGGGTACCCCATAAAAGTTACTAAGATGTCCTACCTGAAAATAGATTTTATTGGAATTGGTTTGGAAATTGTTGGATTATCAAAAATTTAAAACAAATGACATAAGGAGGGAGTTTAGTTTCCTATTTCAATAGAAGAAGATATACCTGTGCAAGTGTTTATAAAGAAAAGAATGTGGATGGAGAAATTTAGTAAGTTACTTTGAGAACATTCCATCCAATAACTAACTTTGATTACTAGGGTAAATTAAGTGAAACAGGGTTGGCCAGTTCTCACGTGTCTCAACTAGAAGATATTTGGATTCATTTTCGGGATGAGGTTATCATTAGGCAACAATAATATGAAAGGTTGAATGTGAATGAGGTTATATAATTTAGTATTGTAGATATTCCAGAAGGGATGGAGGATGATGATGAAGTATTGGATCTAGTGTACAAGAAATAATAATGTTGTCAATAAACCTTTTCCATGGATAGATTGGTTGAAGGAAGAGTTTAGAAATACTAAGAAAAAAGTGTTTAGTCATTTTTACTCCTATCACAAAAGAAAGGAACCCCATGCACGTCGCCTATCACCCAACAAAAGTTGAGCGCTCACTCGAGGCACGTGTGGGTACCGAGTCTCTCTTTTATGTGAGTTTAGTGGGAAACATCATCTATGATTAGTGTAAGAGATTTCAGAAGGGAATTTTAAGACATACAAGAACCATAGGGCTCAGAACGGCCTCTAGATCCTTGCAGTCACTTCAGACCAAGTGTTTAACAAAATCCATAACATGTATTGTGATAGAAAGAAACATACAAGCATTCATACTTAGCATGAAAGGAAAGAAAACTCATAAGAGAGAAACATGCATCAGAATCATTGATATTCATGTATATATATATATTATGACAGTAACCTTATTACATCCATGGAACCATTACAGAGGGTCGTAGAGAAGTAGACCGTAGTCATGCATTACACTAGACTTAATGTAGCTAAGCTACCCAAAAGAAAATTTACAACCCCTAGGCCTAGTGCATTCTCTCCTGAATACAACTATTCACCGACAGAGTCCTCACAAAGCATTTCTACAGAGCTCCACTCACTCCCTAGGTGTCTATCTAGATACTTGTATGTATATCTCTCTATGTATATGTATATCTATCTTTTTATCTCTACAGGTGCTTGTATTTATAGCTTTCTTGGACTGCCAACCCATCCTCCAGCACCCTCAGATCCGGTGCCAAGTGTCTGAATGTGGTCCTCCATGTGAGCATGCTTCTCTAAGCCTGAGCTCTCCACCTTATTCCATGATGTTCTTCTAGAATATTCCATCGCAAGCATGCTCCATCCTAGGCCAACCTGTCACCAGGATGGCATCTTATCCATGTGCAACTCGGGCCATGTTTTTCACGTGTTCTACCCGGATGTCCAAAATGACTAAGTCCTAATCCTTTCATGCGTCACATGTGCTACATGCTTCCTTATACCCTTCTCTTGCGTGCTTTTACCTTGTGCACCATTCCATAACTGGGACCTTGCGCACCTATGCACCTTCATACTTGGCCAATATTCCAGGTGTAACATCACCCCACACTACACCTATTCTCTATCCATAGAAACAATCTACTTAGCCAAGAATGTAGGCTTCCTTAAAGAACCAAGGTGTATTCTTACATTTTGTAAAAGAATAAAGGAATGAAATAATAGGGGAAGAATGAAGAATGGGGGCATCAATTCAGCAAGTTGGGAAAATCCCTCTCGTAAGTCTACCTCCATCTTGTTCCAAATGTCAACCTCACTCTATGCCTCCCGACAAAGGTTACCGATCAGATGCTCACCTCACAAAAACTCAGCCAATTCCCGGGAGCCCAAAATTTCCACGATCTTCTCCATCTCCTTAGCGACTTTAACTTCTGCAAGCACTTGGCTATACTCCGCAATGAGCGCTACCACCTTCAACCTATCCTCCTCCTTTAAGCATGCAGCCACTTCTTCTACAGACTCCGGGCCAAAGGTCGTCTCTCCATAGTGAGGACGCACATTAGATCTTCTATACATTCTAGAAGGGATGAGTACTTCTGTGTGGGTGGTGCTAAGTCTGGGTGCTTTAAAAGGATGGCACCCTTGATAGATTCCATCTTCTTGTACACTTCCTACACCTTTGTCTTCTCTTCCTTTAACTCGCACCTTAGCTGTGCACTGATCAACTCTTCCTGCTTCAAGCTCTGGGTCTTCTCCGCCAGCTCCTCCTCTTTCTTCCCTAGTTTCTCCTCCAAGTACTCTTATTCTGTCATTACACATGAAGAGCCTAGCCTTTGTCTTGACCGCAACCTTGTTGAGCATGTTACAAAATTGCTCATCTGAGAGTTCTTGGGAATTCACCAAGGGATTGACTCCCTTAGACTTTAGTACTGTGATGATCGCTCCTTGGTAGACTTCAAATTTTGGCTCATCAATGTGGGACTCAAATGCCCAAGAGAGCATCTTCTTCATTCTAGGGTATGTGCCCTCCTTCTCAAATGACCCCATGGCTAAAATCCTTTATGTGGGTACCATGCTTTGGAACCGTGCACATAGTACCTTCCTCGAGTTGTTAATGTATCCCATTACTTGTCTTTGTTCTATATCGAGGGCTCTCCTGCCCGAGCACGTGCCTTTGGGAAAACTCACTATTAGAGTGGGACCTCCTCCCATGCTACCATGCTCCTTATCAGTGTTTTCCTCTCCTTCCTCTAGCACTATGTCAGTGTTGTGCTCCAACTCTTGGTCTACTAGGGCCTCAAGCATTCTCTTTGCTTCTCTCTCCACCACCTCAGTGATCTGCTCCTTTGTGAAGCTTATAGCCCCTATTTTTCCCCACCAACCTCCTCATTCCTTTCCATGTCTTTGGTGCCTTCCTCATCCTATGTGCCCTTGTGCCATGTGAATATGAACTCCTACTTCTCTTCCCTGCTCTCTTCTCCGAGTTGTACACGTTGAACACATGTGGCTCCTAGTCCTTCTCAGGCTCTTCTTCCTTGCTATCGTCTTCTTCACTCTCACCTTCTCTTTTACCCATGTACTTCTCCAAGCTATCAGTCTCCTCCGAGTTAGCTTCCTCTTCCACCCTCTACTTTTTCCTGAGAGGTGTCTCCTTGATGGGGGATTCGGCCTCTTCTTCTTCCTCAAGTGACTCTTCCTTGGTGAGTGGTTTCTAGGTGCCTCTACTTCTGGTGTCTTCTCCTTCACTAGGGACTTTTTCCTCTGCATGTAAGTGCTTGGCTTGGCACTTGTTGTTGGCATGCTCACTGTCTGAGCAGTCTGCACACTTGGTGCTTCATCTTCTCTTCCCCTCTTCTTGGGCACGGGCTTCTTCCTCTCCATGGGATCCTCAGGTATGGAGACCTCGTTCTCCAAGTACACACCCTTTTCAAACTTTGGCCTTATATGGAGGTATACACGTGCCGTGGATCCTCCTATAATGGGTAGTGTTATCGGCCTTGTCATCTGGACCTCGTGTGACACGTACCTTTCTACGTACATGTGCTTACCACTGGGGTAGTTTAATATTTTCTCGCATCTCCCTATGCTCCGGTCTAGACTACCTAGTTCCAACCTTAACTTCTTTGATTCCTTAAATTTTTTACTCCTTAGAAGTATTAAGTAGTGAACGTGAAAGGAAGTTTTCACCAAGGGCTCCATGACTCATCTATCAGCCTAAAACTCTGCGAAGGTAAATGTTGATAAATAGTGAATTAGGCTTCCCCTTCACATGTGGCTATGGGAGTTGTTCAAGGATTCTCCACTTTTCCCTGAATGTGTTCCTCAAGCATGTATACCATTTCTCCAGTCACGCCTTGTGGGGTTATGTCATTGTGTCAAAGGAATACCTCGGGATTTTCATCATGGGCGAAGGATCCTCTCGCGGTAATCCCATACAAACTTGTCGGTACATCGTGCACTTGAATTTCTAAAAATATAATGGTGGGAGGATGTTTCCAAAGAGGATTATGTCCACCTCTTTTCGCATAAATCGACAATCTCCTCCACAATGTAAGCAGACAAGTTGTATATAGTGCCTTCTATAATTTTTCTACAAACATGCAACCAAGGCTTATTGACCTGGGTCCATCTCTCCTGGTCATTCAAATTTGTTACTAGATGCATGGCCATTTTCATCACGGGGTCCTTGATGTCTGAAATGTTGTAGTATCTTGACCCCTTCTTGCAAGCATATTCATTTATGGTCTCCTGAATTGCCTCCTTGTCGCTCAGGTCATCCTCCAAGCTGTCTCCTTCACATATAAGGCCTGTGAACTAAGAGATAAGCTGGGGAGTGACGCGCATCTTATGCCCTACAAAGTGGAAGTAATATTCATGTACCCACGACATTAACCATTGATACAGGTGCTCTGGTTTTCTTAAGTAGGGTAACTCATAAACTTGCAGAACCTGTCATCTCAATTTTGACCTTAACGTCATCATTGTATATTGAAAAGCCCTCTAGTGTTCATTTACTTATGGGGCACACTAATTCCAATGCCATTTCCTTCTCTATCATGTTTTTTTGGTGGTTATAATCACTTATAGGCACATTTCTCAGGTGGGATTCCCACTCCTTACCCATCATCACTCCATCTAGGTATTGCATCTTTGCATACCATTCTTCATTTGTGTTTACGTCGGGTTCTTGTTGTTTGGCCTTGCCCTTGCCCTTTCCTTTCTTGGGTGCCATTTTCAAGGTCTTTTTATCACTCCACTCCCTCCTTGTTACTCTGTCCTACTTCTTCCAACCTCTGATCTCAAATCTCGTGATATAAATCTCTTGAACCCGTGCCCTAGTTTGTCAAACCCTAACTGGGATCAAATTTCCACAAGACAGTGCCTCCTCACAACTCTTTTCACACCTGTGTAACCCCTTCCTTCTGGTTTGCAAACTCAAACTGGCTGCTCACACTTCAATCTCATAGATCTTTCTTTACACGATCAAATCTAGAAACCCTAGTTTATAAAACTCACTCCTTTCTCTATTTCGCAAAGTGAAAATGAAAGTGCCTCAACCCTTTATAGTTTTTCTCTTTTTGAACATTAAATGCTACTTCACCTACCACCATAATTTTTCATTTAATGCAGATTTTTCAAAAAAATCCCATCTTCAGTGCTTTCACTCACACGTATGACCTGTCGAACACTCCTCCAACCTTCCTCGGCACACAACCAATCCAACATGACGGGGATACTCTTGTGCGTGCGTAACCCGCACCGAAGGCACTTCTTCTATCCTGATTCTTGCTCTCACCTACCTCATGTTTCTTAAATGTGCATTCTCCTCCTTAGTACATGGGATCTACAAGTAGCTTTATCTTGGCACCAACCATTCTTCTTCCATATTTTCTCCTCATACACCTCTTTCAATTGGGCCATTCAACAAGGCTTTTCAACACAACTTTCTTGGCACTCTAATCATGTGCTCCTTCACATTTCTCCACCCCACACTTAAAATGATGTGTGGTCCTCTGCACACTCACAAATTCTCCAAAATAGTAATAAGGTTACTAGTGCCCAAGGCACAAAACAAAACAACAATGCAAAAGGGAAACACAAGAAAGGGAAATGCATAAAGGAAACTTCTAAACTAACTAGAAAAACTACCTTATTTACAAACACCAAGAAGAATTATTTATAGTAGGGCTTCAGCCTACTCCCATTGAAGTGTCCAAGCAACTTCATCCCATCCAACACTTGTAACTAGCACACACCCGAATCAAGGATGTACGAGATTGTGTAAGGACCCAACCAATGGAATTTCAACTTCCCGGATGGCACAGAAACTTAGAATCATATAGTAACACCATCTACCCAACCTCAAACTTCTTGTTCTAATGTGGCAATCATTCCAAGCCTCTCGCTTTGCTTTTTTATTGTTTGGCTCCACTTTGGTGAGTGATTGTCTCTCATCCAGTTTCATTAATTCATCAATCCTTTCTTCCAAAGTGCTCGTTCATTGGTTAACCCTCCTATGCCAAACACCAATTGAAAAGGTGTGGCTTTGTTCATCCTTTTATACGTTGTCCTATAAGCCCACAATACTACCGATACTTTTTCATCCCAATCTTGTCTTCTGACATCACAAATTTTGGTCAGGGTATGACTTAGTATTTTGTTGAATGCTTCCATAGTTCCATTTGCTTGTGGGTGATAGGGCATAGTCTTATGATGAGCTACCATGAACTCTGATAATAGGATCCTCATGGTCTCATTTAAGAAATGCATACCCCTATCACTAGTCAAACTCAATGGGCATCCATACCTCATGATAATGTTCTCCCACAAGAACCTTTCCATTATTGCTTTCATTGCAATCTTTAGTCGGGGCTACCTTTACCCACCTTGTCGGTGTAATCATGTGCAAGTGATGACATAACATGACCCAATCCTACATGTCATTGGTGCAATAGGTCCTACAAAGTCTATTTCCCATTTTTCAAAAGGCTCCACATTAGGGATAGGGTAAAGGCATTGAAAATGGTCACACGCTTTACAATAGTCTCTACAATCCTTGTACAGGGTTTCCCACCACAAACCTGCCATTAATATCTTATGCATGGTGGCATCACCTACATAATGCCCACCCACACTTCCTTCATGTGCTTCCTCCATAATGGCTAGGTGCTCATGCTCTAATACACACCTGTGTAAAACTTCATCACATCCCAACTTGTATAAGTCTCCACTGATTAACATGTAGGGTGCGACGCGTGTATGGCCAATTGATTTTTCTCTAATGTCTTCATTCCTTTCGGTGCCACACCTTCCTTTAAAAATACTACAATCTCTTCCAAGTCCGAGGGCACACACCGCAACCTAAATAGTTGCACATCTAGCATTGTTTCCTCAATACTCTACGCATCCTCCCCTAAATCAATTCTTGATAGATGATCAGGCCCACAATTACTTTTTCTAGGCTTTACTATAATGGTGAATTCAAATTCTTGAAACAACAACACCCACCGACATATACGCCCTTGTAGGATGGGCTTGTTCACCAAATATTTTAATGCCATGTGGTCGGTGTAAAACACAAAGGGTGTTGCCAAAGCAGATGAATCGACTAAACTTAAAGCATGTAGATCATTGACAATGCCTCACACTCAGTTGTGGTATAATTCTACTCTGTTGGTGTCAACTTCCTGCTTGTAAAACATAGAGGATGATCAACAATCCCTTCACCTGGCTATGTAAGCACTGCTCCAATGGTGGTCCCTGAGGCATCTACATGGACATGAAAGGGCTTGTCCCAAGAGGGAAAATGTAATATAGGTGTGGTGACAAGCCTATCGAACGCCCTCTACTATGCCTCTCCCCAATAGAAGCTACTTTTATGTCTAAGAATCTCCTCTAAAGGCACAACGATCTTGGCATATCCCTTAATAAATTTCTGTAATATCTCGTATGCCCAAGGAATCCAGTACACTCTGCGCTCGGCTAGTAGGCTCTCTTAACTCCACAATAATCGCAACTTTAGTAGGATCTACCAGCAAGACCTCCTTACATATGATATTCCCCAATAAAGTCCCAAAGGGTGTAGCAAACACACATTTCTTAATGTTGAGGGATATCCTCAACCGCCTACGCCTCTCAAACATTAACCTCAAATTGTCACAATGGTCTTTAACGGACCATATATTGTCAATCATCCAAATAGACTGAAGAAACTTATGGATGAAGTCCTAGAATTCTTGCACCACTATGTATGAAAAGACAATAGGTGCATTCTTCAACCCAAAGGGAATGACCGTATATGAAAAACTTCCCCACTCGGTGGCAAAGGTTGTCTTCTCTTGGTCCTCCTTTACAATCTAGACTTGGTGGTACCCTAAAACTCCATCCATAAAGGAATAGATTTTGTGTGCATCAACTCCTTCCAAAATTTCTTCAGTGAAGGGGGTTAGAAAGGGATCAATGACACAAACTACATTTAATTCCCTATAATCCACATAGATCCTAATCCACCCATCCTTCTTGATGTTGATTACCATTAGACTTATCCACTCGATTCTTCCACTACCTTAATGATCCCAGAGGCTATCATTTTGTCTATCTCCTCCTTAACCTTCACATGCAAATTGGGATTCATCCGGTAAGGCCATTTCTATCCAAGTGCAAACCATCCTTCGATTTTATATTCATCTCCCCAAGGAATGGTGAATGCCTTTGAGCTCATGGTACCCGCATGGGAATAAATCCTCAAATTCACGCTATGCAAATCAATGATCTTAGATAGTTCCTTCTCCAACCAGTAATCTCCAATAATATCTTTCTTAGGTTCATCTCCTAAACCGATGTTAACATTCTTTGTCTTTAAGGACTCATGGTAGGTGCACACATGAGTACCTACATTGTCTACTACGTTGCACATCCCTATGGAATGGCTAACAACTAAGCTTTTTGATTCCTCTCCATCAATCACATAAAATAACTTTCCTTTTTATTTTTCCAAACACGCACGCTCAATCTATAACTCTTCTATTTCCTCTACTTCTTCTTGAGTGCGCCCTAATATTTGTTCACCTAGTAATTCCAACAACCTATCTTCCGTCTTGGCACTATCCCCCATGGTAAGGCACTTGATACCCTACAAGTCCTTATCAACCGATGGTTTGGTACTCTAATACTCAAAGGTTTGAATAAGGTCAGCCACAAGCTCTTGCCAATTGCTTGTCGGCGGAATGTATCACGAATGAATATACCATGCACGCACGTAACCCTGATAATTCTTCACTTTGGGAACTCCTAATGCTTATGATTATTTACTAATGCACAACTTTTAGTTTGGTGGATGTAATTTGGAAACACAACAACAAACATAACACAAGAATACCATAGACTATGATAAGAAGGAATGATGATAAATCTGAAATATAAGTGTAAATTATAATATCAACATGAAATTGTTACAATCTCACCCATGAGGTACTTCAAGTGTTACTGACTTCACTTGCCTTCTAACCATAACTATGGGAGAAACTTCACAATTACACCTCTTAATGGCTTCTTTAACACACCTTCAAAATGATGGCTTCCTTTACACACTTACTCATACAATATTTCTCACTACTTCCTTCTATGCTAAATGAGGGGGGTGGCCTCTCTATTTATAGAACTTCCAGGCTTATCCATCTTATCTCTAAGATAGGATAAGAAATCTACTATGATGAATCATATTCCATACCTTAACTCTTATCTATACATGTAAGCTTATCTTTTAAGATAAGATAAACCTTATCATTTCACATGGGTTCCACATTTTTAGAATTTTTACAAATAAAATACACAAAATATTTATGACCTCACTCCTTGTCCTTATTACCAATATAATATTTCTAATTCCTAATCATGTAGACCCTACTTCTCTACTTACCCTAACTTTGACATTTTAACATTACTGGACCACTTACGACAAATATTTACTTTTTACCACAACATTCCTATTGTACTTTTGACTATTACCGTACTATACATTATTGGCGGCATCGTACTTGTGTGTTGTTATCTTCTATCGGACGCTACTACTAATTATACTTAACAACATCCTATTCCTAATACATACATTAATGAAATAGAAATTACGGAGGAAAATTTTAGTGTTGACATCTTCCCCCTTCCTAGCTTCTACTCCGTCCTCGGAGTAGACTATTCCAGTGCTTGGAAAATCTTTAACTTGTCATGGTTGACCCATTTCGTAATGGGAGTGCCATCAATTCCTCCAGTCGGTATGTACCATTTTCATGCACAGCTGCTATTTTGTAGGGCCCCATCCATTTTGGAAGAAATTTTCTTTGTCTTCTTTTTTTGTATCTGGAATCATATACTAGAACCAAGTCATTCACATGAAATGGAGACCAACGGATCTTTTGATCAAAGTATTCCTTTTCTTCATTTTCTTCTTATAGCTTGTATCCTTTGCTATTTCCCTCATTTCCTCTAGCAAATGAAGATGTACCAACCTTTCTTTTACTGAATCACTTTCATCCATCCTTTCATTTTTCATAACTCTCACAGTGGGAATATCAAACTCAATAGGAAGAACTGGATCAATGCCATAAGCCAACTGAAATGGGAGTATCATGTTGTTGACTTTGATGTTTGCCTATATGCCCACAATCTTTGCATGAATCCTTTTATCCCACTTATGTACCTACTGAGGCTGCATCTTTTGCTAGAATTTGACACAACACAAAATTTGTTCATTCCACTGTCCATTTGTGCTTGGCTTGTATGTTGTTGCCTTCTATGCTTAATAGAAAACTTATTGACTAGGGATTCTACCACCTCATTAATGAAGTGGCTTCCTTGATCATTACAATTTCTAATGGACAACCAAATTTGGTGACAATGCGTTCATATATGAACCTTGCCACTTCATCCATGGAAGTTGTTTTCAATGGCCTAGCTTGACCCACTTGGTTAAATAATATGTGGCAACTACAATATACTTATTTTGGCATGGGGTAGTTGGAAGTGGACCTCTGATGTCTATTCCCCACTTTTCAAAGGGACCAAGTGGAAGAATAGGGCATAATGGAGCTGATGAAGTCTTACGGTTACCATGTGTTTGAAAAATATCACATGTCTTACAATAATTATAACAATCTCTAAAAAGAGTGGGCGGTGATAACTTTGCATCAAGATCCTTCTTGTTGTAAGTTGTTTCAGAGAAGTGTCCTCCACATGTACCATTGTGGAATTCTTCTATCAGCTCCTTCCCTTGATCACGTCCAACTGCCCTCTTGTATTGTCCATCAAGCCCTATTTGAAATAATACTCCATGTAGAATAGAATATGGATGACTGGCTTGAGTAATCTTCCTCTTAGTCTTTGCATTGGCACCATCAGGAAACTTGAATTCATTCAGATAATTCCAAATATCTATGTATTCACTAGGGATTGTGTCAAGGGATAACAATGTTGCATCTAGGAAATCATCATCATCACAAGATGAACCTAAACCATCATAGGCTCGAGAGAGTGCATCTGCATTGACATGCTTCTTTCTGGCCTATCTATAATATCAAATTCAAATTCTTGTAGAAAAATTATCCATCTTGCTATCCTCCCTGATGGGTTAGGCTTATTTACAATATATTTTAGAGCCTGATGATCTATTACAACTATAAATTTCTGCCCTAGCAAGTAATTTCTAAACTTCTTTACAGCAAAAATGATAGCTAGAGCCTCTTTTTTAGTTACAGTATAATTTACCTCAGCACTGCTCATTTGTCTGCTCCCAAAGTAAACTGGATGATCATTCCCATTTTCATCCTTTTGGCTCAGAGTACTTCCTAGTGCTGCATCTGAGGCATCAGTATACACAATGAATGGCTTGCTCCAATCTGGATTCTTTAAAATAGGTGAAGACACAGGGCTTCCTTTAGTTGTTCAAAAGCTTCATGCATGCCTTATTTCCTGGTTCATAAGTAACATCCTTCTTCAAAGCTGGGTTAGTGGTTGTGCAATCTTTGAGAAATTCTTGATGAACCTTCTATAGTAACCCACATGGCCTAAAAATGATCTCAACTTACTTCTATTCATAGGAAATGGTAACTCTTTGATTTTTGAAACTTTATCAGGATCAGTACCAATACCATCTCTGGATACTGACATGCCCCTAACAAAACACCTTTAGAACATCCAAAGACACACTTTGTAGGGTTTAGTGAGGCTTGTGCTTCATCTAACCTTTGAAATGTTGTCTCCATCAGTGCGGGTGGTCCATCTTGCTCCCATAGATGTAAAAATCATCCGAGAAATACTCGATGAAGTTCCAATGTAGGGTTCAAACACCCTATTCATCAAACACTTGGAATGTTGTCGAGCATTACACAACCCAAAGGCATAACTCTATAAGAAAACGTTCCCCAAGGAGTGGTGAACGTGGTCTTGATTGATCTTTCTCTGCTATATGAACTTGGTTGTATCCACTATATCCATCATAAAACTATAGCACTCTGGCAGCTACTTCATCAAGATCGATCGAGAATGGAAGAGGGTAATGATCCTTCTTTGTTGCCTTATTGAGCTTCCTATAATCACACAAATGCGTAGCTTCCCATTCTTTTTATTGAGATCACAATGGGAGAAACCCATTCTGAATTCTCCATAACAAATATGAATCCTGCATCAAGCAACTTATCTATTTCTTCTTTTACAGTCTTGGAAAAATTAGGATTCATTCTATATGGCATTTTCTTTATGGGCTTAGCACCATCTACCAACTCAATAGAATGTTCTACCCAACTTACTTGATGGAGTTCCTTGTAATCAAAAGTGAATAGGTGTATGTACCTTGAAAGAGCTGGAGGTAGGATTCCTTCTCACTCTCCATCACAAGCATCACCAATCTTTATTTGTTGGAGACGATCATCAATTTCTTCTTCAGATAATTTTATGGGTTCATGAGTCGTGTGATTTGGAAGGATATCCATGATTTGAAACATCAACCTCACTTTCTTCATCTTTGTGTCCACTTCTTTGGTACTAGAGTAATCAGAGGATGTCCAATCATCAGTTTCATCACTTGAATCCACAGGTTCTGTCTTATGATGCCAAGGGATCACGTTTATCTTCACCCTCTCTCTACCACGTCCAAGTGTCATGAAGCCTTCATTCCAGTAGTTTCTTGCATGAACTCTCCTTAGCCATGGTCTTCCCAACAACATTGGGTATGTAACAGTACCATTTTCATCACCTGAAAGTCTACCACACATACAACACCCATAACAGATATTGCCACATTTGAAACAACACCTTCTGGTTTAGTTTTTCCCTTATTTAATGACCTTAACATAAGTGTTGAGGGCGATCAATTTTAAACCCAACATATTCATTATAGACTCGGTCATTACATTAACTGCAGCACCTCCATCAACTAAGACATCATGAATTGAAATACCATTACATAATACCTTAGCTTGTGGAGCGTAGGGATCCGCCTCTGCCTCCAAAATAGGGACCTCAACCTCCTTCCTTCGTCGAGCATTGAGTCCACTTCGCAGCTCCCGCCTCTTCTCAGAAGACATAGCCAAGAGTTGACCATATGTAATATTTGTCAGGCCTTTTGGATAGATCTTCTAAGATGGAGTATGGTCCTTGTCCCTGTGAAATCAGAAAATCCTGCACACCCAACTTTCTTCTCCTATGTTTCTTACTAGTTTCTCCTTTCATCTTCTTAGGATCATTTCCATCTTGGTTATCTTTTTCTTTCTTTCTTTTTGTTACAAACACATCTACTTCATTATTTATGCTCTTATCTACTACATCAAAAGAATTCACAGGTGCTTTTCCTTTATCATTATCTCTTGTACCAGATGTAGAAGCTCTATCTGGACAATTATACTTATAATGACCCTTTTTATGACAACCATAACATATAACTTCAGAAATATTTCTTTTTGGACCTCTATCTCCTCCTGAGAACTAAATTCTTTTCCTTGAAGAAGATTAATAGTTAACTAGCCCATCTTCTTGAGCAGATCTTCATACTCAGTAGATGTACTAGGAGAAATATTTGTGCTCACCGAGAGTGGTTGTGGATTCTGGACCAAAGGTGTTGGTGTAGGCTCTACTTTAGCAACAATTTCTTTGGGCTCCTCTTCCATGCTTTCTTCTTGCCTTCTTGCAATCTCCTTTGCTTGTTCAATGGTAGTTGGGTGGTCATACTTCACTCATTGTCTGATCTCTGGCTTCATCCCAAGAATGAAGTGCTTACAGAGGAGATTATCCATGCCATTCATTAACCCATCCGCTAATCCTTCCTTCTGGATCTGGGCATCGAGCTTCCTCCTTAGCTCTAGAACACGAGCATGATAATCCCTTATCTTCTCCTTCTCTCCTTGGGATAGCTTTGTGATATCGATCATGAGATCTGCATATTTCTATTGTTCACCAAATTCTTCAAGAAAACTTTCAGTTAATAAATCCCATGAGTTTTTCACATTATCACCTAGTGTTTCAAACCACCTAAGGGCTGAACCATCCAAAAAGGTAGGAAAAAATTCAGTCCATTGTTCCCTTCTTATAAGGCCATTACAAATACAAGATCGTTTAAACTCTTGAATGAAAGAGGAAGCATCTTCATTAGATTGGGCTGAAAAAATAGGAATCTTCCCCATTTTCAAAAGTAACCACAGTGAAATACCAACCCACAAGTACAATCAACAAGACTTATGTGCACAAATAATTGGAATCACTATAATAGAAAATAGAAATGACCATGGTAAACTATGGTAAAACTTGACTTACTTTATGGTAAAAAGCGGCTTTCTTGTGGTAAACACTATTCACGGTAAAAAGTGAAGTTCTTTGCGGTAAATACTATTCACGGTAAAAAGTGACTTTCTATGGTAAATACTATTCACGGAAAAAGTGACTTTACCATGGTAACTACTATGCATAGTAAAAACAAGGTTACCCTCCAAATGTTTTATGACTAAGTGGGAATATCTCTCAGAAAATCCACCAATGAGGAATGGTCCTAAAACGGAACCAAAATGTCATCACCAATCCGGCACTATGATAATTCTTCACGGGAACTCCTCGTGTTATGATTATTTACTAATGCACAACTTTTAGTTTGGTGGATGTAATATGGAAACACAACAACAAACATAACACAAGAATACCATAGACTATGATAAGAAGGAATGATGATAAATCTGAAATATAAGTGTAAATTATAATATCAACATGAAATTGTTACAATCTCACCCATGAGGTACTTCAAGTGTTACTGACTTCACTTGCCTTCCAACCATAACTATGGGAGAAACTTCACAATTACACCTCTTAATGGCTTCTTTAACACACCTTCAAAATGATGGCTTCCTTTACACACTTACTCATACAATATTTCTCACTACTTCCTTTTATGCTAAATGAGGGGGGTGGCCTCTCTATTTATAGAACTTCTAGGCTTATCCATCTTATCTCTAAGATAGGATAAGAAATCTACTCTGATGAATCATATTCCATACCTTAACTCTTATCTGTACATGTAAGCTTATCTTTTAAGATAAGATAAACCTTATCATTTCACATGGGTTCCACATTTTTAGACTTTTTACAAATAAAATACACAAAATATTTATGACCTCACTCCTTGTCCTTATTACCAATATAATATTTCTAATTCCTAATCATGTAGACCCTACTTCTCTACTTACCCTAACTTTGACATTTTAACATTACCGGACCACTTACGACAAATATTTACTTTTTACCACAACATTCCTATTGTACTTTTGACTATTACCATACTATACATTATTAGGGGGTGCCGACTTCTATCACCTGGGGTATAATGATCCATTCCTCCTTGTTCTCGAAGCTAGTGTACCCTTTGTTGAACCAAAGGTCCAATTGTTCTTGTAACACCAAGTGCACCCAAGTAGTGGGAAATTTTCTACCTCGGCGAGCACCAAGACTTCAAAGTCCCCAATAAACTAGGCTCCTGGATAGTAATAGTTGCATCCTTTAAGACACGATGGGAATTTCCTTAGTCTTGTTTTTGCCATATACAACAAATTTGAAGATGGCTGTAATGCGGGTCTTCCCATCGATGACATACATCCAAAGTTAGAACGTTAACCTCCGTGCTTGTGTCAATGAGGATATTCTGCGAGGAGCCATCCATCTATAACTAAATTCAATGTAATCTCCTTATCATAGTCAAGGCTATGGAGGGAAGGTTAATGTGTAATACCTATCTCTCACGCTCTTCTCCGACGTGTGGTACCTTCTCTCTCAACCATGATCCTAAAAGGGAATGATATTCTCACGCCTTAGCATTTTACACACCTCATTGACCTCATCCAGGTCATCCTTTTTGCACCTCAAACCTCCTTCCTTGTTCCTCCTTCTGGATTGTTCCTTTAGACATTGGATCTCCCCTTATAAGCTTTGAATAACATCCATCATGTCCTCATATATCTCCTTTTGATGCGCTGGGGGTCTAGATACTTTCCATGAACAACCTCCTCCCTTGAAACTAGGTTCTTCTATCTGGTACCTCTCTTTGCACGCGTGACTTCTACGCCCTTGTTGTTACTAAGACAGTTCCATACCTACATCCAGTGTTACCCGAGGCTTCCCTATGTCCGCCTTCTTGATATTGACCATTGCAGCACCCTTTTCCTTCCGGTGCTACTGATTCATATGCTCAAACAATTAGGGCACTCCTCATACTTATGCTTCTTTTCACACCATGAGCACTGTAATAGGTTTGGGCATTCACATTTGTAATGCTCTGTAGATCCATAGTTGAAACCGGTTCGCACGCAGGGAACTCACTCCTTCCTCCTCTGTGGTTACCATGACCACAAAATCCTCCTTAAAAACCTCTTCCATGTGCGCCTCCATCTACGCGCTCCTCATAATGGTGATCATCACCCTTGGAACTACTTACAACGCTAGTTTGGCATACCCCATGATCGATGTCCTCATGGATTTGATTAATGAGCCTACAGTCCTTAGTATCATGGGTTGTAGAAGTGAAAATCTTGCAATAACAAGATACATTCTTCCTGATTGCATGCGCTACAACAAGGGACATCTACTTGCATCATGGTCCCCATGAAAAATCTCACACTCTACTACCATAGCACGTACTATCCTCCAAGGGAAATTATCCTTAATGTGCCCCTCTATCTCATAATCTATGCACCACAAACCATTGTGAGTCTCATGGGCTGAGTTCGCAGATAATTTTTCCAACTGCTTGGCCATAACAACAATCTGGGCCTCTAAGAATGGGCTAATGCTAGTATCAACACTACCAATAGCCTCGGCATGTAGGGTAGCCTCCAATGCCTTACGCAGGTCTATAAAATTTTTATGAGACAAGGCCCTTCTAAAAGGGGTGATCAATCCTCCAACAAACCATTGCACATGTTGTGAAGGGTGAATATCATATGATAATTTAGACAAGAAATTTTTAAAGCGTGCATCATACTTGCACACTCTCTACCATTCCTTGCTTTGAATCTCCTTCAAAGCGCTGATGCTCTTCGCTAACCTCGGGAATGTGGAACTCTATCAAGAATGCATTGCTTAGGGCATTATAATCCACTACCTGTATCGATGAGGGTCATACTTCCTATACCAGCTATGCGTGCTCCTTGCAATGTGGTTGTAAAACTGAATAGCCTTGATTTTGGGGTTGTGACACCCTTCACGTGCCATAGCAGTTCACACTTATGAACATGTTTCGCAACATCCTCAATACCTCTATAATTGGGAAAATGTAGAGACATTTCAAAGAAAACTTGTGGGGGTGGTTGGGGTCCAAATCCTCCTCTGCCAGATCCTTGGTTTCCGCCTATGTTTCCTCCACCACCTGATCCACTAGGTCCACTAGGTCCTAAACCACCAGATCCACCAGGCCCACCAGGTCTTGAACCACTAGATCCACCAAACCCACTAGCTCCTACTCCTCCTAAACCACTAGATCCACCAAGCCCCACCGGGTCCGAAGTGGTTGTGCCAAGGGTTCTCGTAGTTCCACCGAGCTACGCACCTATAGTTGTGATAATGCCCCACTGCCAATAGTATACCCCGTGCCACTTCTAGATGTGAGACCAAACGCTTGTGTGCCTATACCTTTCCTGAAAATTCCTAACACTGGGTTGGTGTTTGTAGCCATAGAAGTACCAAACGAGAAATTATACCTCTTGGGTGTAGAATGATCACCTCTAATGTAATCAACTAGATTAGCAGTATTATCCCCCTGATCTAGAAAACCAAGCACGTGGTCGATACCTAGGTGAGCTCGGATGCACGCCAATGGTTCTTCTTTCTCCGCGCAATGAACTCTCATCAAAAGCCGAAGGGGTTTCTCTCACGTGCTTGCCAAGATGGGGTTACACAGACTTCTCAAGCTCCACATCCTCAACATGAACCTCAAATCCTTCCCATAAAGCATCTACTACCATACATCCATCACACCTATAACCTCACATCATCTAGTAATCTCCCTTTCATGCGCTTCACCGTACTTGAGTCGTCTCTCCTCCCTTTCTTTCTCCACCGCAACATCTGCCATCTTCCTCCACCCTAGCTTCCTCGCCCAACACTCAGAGTGGTTTATCCAGCCATTAGGAAAGCCTCTAAACTCATGGTAATCATCAAGATCTTCAAATCCAGAGGGATAACACGTAAAAATGATCCTCTGGGCTCCCTCGAAACTCAAACTCAGCAACCTCCAGGACAAGAATATGTGGAAATGGCGTACTCTAGAGTGTAGCTAGCCAATACTCCTTTCCACCAATGATCCACAACATAGGTCCATGTCAGATTTGCATCCTGTAGCCTTTGGTACTCTTCTTGGGTCCACACATGTGATCTATAATGCCAACTTGATCTAGATGCGTAGGCTGAGAGCCATTCATATAGTTCCACAGGGAAACAACAGAAAAAAGTTTCATACAGATCATGGTAGAGATTCTCTTCTACCCATCTATGTGCATTAAACTTAGGTCTAGTGTTGAATCTCTGAGAAAATTCATCCTCCATGCTCTTGAACCATGATTCAAAATTTTCCAACATTAACTGCTTTGTCATTACTCATTACACAGATCATGATGTATGTTAAATCCCACTACAACTTTGAAAAGAGGTCCAGAAATGGAACCAAGATGTAGTCATTTTTACTCCTATCACAAAAGAAAGGAACCCCATGCGTGCCGGCCTATCACCCAGTGAAATTTGAGCACTCACCGAGGCACGTGTGGGTACCGAGTCTCTCTTTTATGCGAGTTTAGTGGGAAACATGATCTATGATTAGTTTCGTTAAGAGATTTTAGAAGGGAATTTTAAGACATACAAGAACCATAGGGCGCTAGAATAGCCTCTAGATCCTTGCAGTCACTTCAAACTGAGTGTTTAATAGAATCCATAACATGTATTGTGACAGAAAGAAACATACAAGCATTCATACTTAGCATGAAAGGAAAGAAAACTCATAAGAGAGAAACATGCATCAGAATCATTGATATTCATGTATATATTATGACAGGTAACCTTATTACATCCATGGAACCATTATAGAGGGTCGCAGAGAAGTAGACCATAGTCATGCATTGCACTGGACTTAATGTAGCTAAGCTACCCAAAAGAAAATTTACAACCCCTAGGCCTAGTGCATTCTCTCCCGAATACAACTATTCACCGATAGAGTCCTTGCAACATTTCTACAGAGCTCTGCTCACTCCTAGGTGTCTATCTAGATACTTGTATGTATATCTCCATATGTATATCTCTCTATGTATATGTATATCTATCTTTCTGTCTCTACAAGTGCTTGTATTTATAGCTTTCTTGGACTACCAACCCATCCTCCCGGGACCCTCATATCCAAAGTGCCAAGTGTCGAATGTGGTCTGCATGCGAAGCATGCTTCTCTAAGCCTGAGCTCTCCACTTTATTCCATGATGTTCTTCTAGAAGATTCCATCACAAGCATGCTCCATCCTAGGCCAACCTGTCACCAGGCTGGCATCTTATCCATGCGCAACTGGGCCATGCTTTTCACATGTTACTCGCCCCTGGAATCCAAAATGACTAAGTCCTAATCCTTTCACATGTCACATGTGCTACATGCTTCCTTATACCCTTCTCTTGGGTGATTTTCTCTTGCATGCCTACATGCCTTCATACTTGGCCAATATTCTAGGGGTCTAATATAGTGGGGCCCATTCTTCAAATGACATATGATTAGTAGGCTACATTGGGAATTTCACCGAAAGGGATAGATCAATCTATAAGAGTAGAATCCCAACCAACACTTTGAGTCTCCCTACACCCAAAAAAATGTAAAAGTCTCCTACACCCAAAAAATGTAAAAGTTCCTCTCTTTAAAAAGCTAATTTAAGGTTCTGTCCCCTAAGATCTCATAACAAATATTGTTGAGAAATTCTCTACGAGTTGTAGTCAATTCTCTAGTTGTATCACAAGATTTTCCACCCCCTTCTTCATTTTCATTATCTTTAGCTCCACTTTCCCAATCATTATCCACTTCTCCTTCACTCCTCTCTACTTCTCCATCTCCATCCATGGCCCAAGTATTTTCATCCCTTCCTATCCTCTCAATAGGGGAAATGATTGGTTCTCCATTTCTTCTCCATTATCTCATAAACTTTCCTTTCCTTCCATTTCAACTTCTAGTCTTATTTCATATGCTCCCAAGGTTATTCTCACTTCCACCCCTTCTATCATTACCACCTTTGTTTCATTGCCAACTAATATTACTAGTGCTATTGTTTTATCTAGTGCTCTAGGTGTTGAATCAACCATGCCACTATCATCTGCGTCCACTATACCTAAATGGCTATATCACCAAACCCCAAAGTAGAAGAAGAAGGTGCCTCTTGTAGACGTGATAGATTTGAGTGTGTTGGAACCTACTTCGAAGAGATAGGCCAAATGACCAAATATCATCTCTAGTTTATTAGTAAACCAATTAGGAGAAAGGGTCATGGAAGTAGCCACCCCGTTGAGGGGAAAACTAAAGAAACTATAACAACAACAAATTATTAGATCTCTAGGTTTTCACTAGGGAAGGAAACACATGAAGGCACCAAATAGGATGTTCAGTGGCCCTTGGAAATTTTTGGAGAAATATGATAAAGATAAAGCTTCCAAAGATGAATTGAAGTCAAAGGTTGAATAGCTCACTTTGCTCTATTGAGGAAAGTAACACAACCCACTCCAACTATTGATCCTTCAACTATAACTACTCTAACAAGTTTCTTCCATTTTAGATGATATTTCATATCATGAAATTGAGAAGATAGGTCAGAAGGAAGATCAATGGATGGATGGATAGAATGAATGCTTCAGAAGCTAATCCTTTGGTTAAAACAAAGTTGTTGAATTATATAATGATTTACAAACTGAGAGGACTTCTATTCGCATGATAGATGAAATTATCTCTTTGAGGATAACAATAATTTGAATATGAATTTAACTACATGGAGTGAGATTAGAGATATGGACCCAGATTTACTCCTTCAAGAAGGAGTAATTGATGATGTTTCTAAATTGTTTGAGTTTCAAAAGGCTATGGAATTTAGATCCCAAGTGTTGTAGGACTTGATTAAGAAATTGGATGAGAAATGCATGGAAATAATGGATGGTTTAAATGATATTTTGGAGGAGTTTGATAATATCAACTACAATTTTTAATGAGAATATTGATGCTCTTCTAGTGGACCAAATTAAATCAAACTTCAAATATTTGGTAATGGAAGATGATGAAATAACTAAAACTTTCAATAGCAATTCAATTGATAGGTTGGTCTCATGCCAGAATTTTATAAGTCAGCTGAAGAAAGTGGTGAATAAGTTGAAAAGGTTTCTAGCTAAATTTGCAAGGGAGATTGATACAGATACATGGTAAATCATTATGCTTGTGGACTAGAGGAAGGGAGGTACATGGAATCATCAAATGTTTTGTTGACTACCAAACATTGGATGGCTATGTGGGAAGAAGAAGATAAAGGAAAAAACCATTGAACAAGAGAAAGATGATGCAGGTCAAGCTGAGCTAGGTGGCCATGATTGGGATGGTTCCAAGCTCTGAATCAGTCAAATTTTTAGGGTTGACTTAGTCAAACCTTTACAACAACTTTTTCTATTTTTATGGGAGCATGTTCCCTTGAACTTATTATACTCTATTTTTAGTAATTTGTTAGTTAAGGTTCAATTGTAATGGCTCAACCTTTGGAACTTATAAATAGTTAAAAATGCATTAAGTTTAGAGATAGATAGATCATTTGGAGAAGTTACTCTTAAAGCTTGGAAGAGTGCTTCATATACTTTGAGCCTTTTAGTTATATTCAGAACAATATTTTTCCATGTGAAAATTCTAGTTTATTGTGTTAATCATTGATCAATTTATAGCTTGTGAATGTTTAATTCCTTGATGTGATTGGTTAATCTACCTTTATCCCAGTTATCTTGTTTCAATTCATGTGAAAAGTGATATAGCTACTTTTATATCAGTTGTGGAAAAGTTGTTTCCTTTCTGTTACAAGGTTGCATTATTATTTATAGGCATGGATAGAGGAGGATTGAAAGACATGTGCATATCATATATTGTTGTGGGGAGTTGATTGTGCATTTAAGTGGGTCTATTTTTTCAATATACTTGGTGCATCACCTTATTATTTTGTTATCTCTAAACTTTAAGCTCATCAGTTGAGTAGATTAGAATTATTTTCAAATGTTTTAGCCTTGCATATTGATCTTAAATCAAGTGCTCCAAGTTTAAAGGAATTCAGCCTTATCCAGAGGTTCATCCCAAGGTGAAAAGGTCCCACACCTTGGGGATGTTCCAACATTACATGAAGATCACTCAGAGATTCAACGGGTGCATGATCCACGTGACAATATTTTTGGCACGCCGGTGGGATGAGAGAGTTGGTACTTCTCTTCATATTTGCATAACTCAAGTACTTCAGTGACTCCATATCTCTAGATTTCATATCTCAGTGTGTTAACATATGTGAAGAATTCAAGACAAGAGATTCTGTGAGATGAGAAGGAAATTATCAGCATATTGAGTTATCCTTGTCTCCTCCAAGAAGAAGAAGAGGCATTTCAAGCTCACCAGTCACAACATCACCATGTAGGGGTCATTCTACTCCTCCTTATGGAATATTCCCTCCACCTAGGAACAATCAACCTCTTGGTAGAATGGCCAGGAACCAAGTATTTCATGCATTCAAATGGGAAACCCTCTTTATTAGCCCAATGGGATCCATACCTATTGTTGCACTCAAAATCTTACCCTTTTACATAGGGGAAACTCATATCACTCCTATAGAACATATTCTTGATGTAGCCAACATTTTGTAGTACATAATGTCATCGAAGACAACATTGTGTTAAGAACTCTTGATACTTCCTTCAAAGGAAAAGCACTTAGTGGTTTTGTGGTTTAGGGGATAGAACTATTACCACTTGGGATGAGTTGGGGGAGAAGATCTGTAAATAGTTTGAAGACAAGAGTGATCACCTGTCACTCTTGGAACAACTCACTACCATAAAGAGAGCTCCCAAGAATACATGAGTGATTTCAATTTTTGATTCCAAAGGACTTGGAATAGGATTTTAGCACTCATAAAGCCTTCTCCAAATAACACATTCTTGTACTATTTGTGAGCCTTGAACAATGATGTAGTAGTTATGATCCAGTCCATGGGAGGGACTATATTACCTTGATGCCTATGAAGTTTCCATAAGAGTTGAGAATTCCTTGATTTAGGATGGAAAGATAGCTCCACAATGACCACCAATGCCATTGTCTCTGGATCTTACAAATGCTTAGCCTACCATTTCTCCCATTCTAGTAGCTTCCAAGTAGCTAGTTCAATCTATCCCCACCCCTTCAAATGACCTATTTGAAGTCAAGTCATTGCTATAAACTTTTGGGAATGAGCTCATTGCACTCAAAAGGAAACAAATTCAATATAATCATCCATACCACCACAAAATCAGTAGTATCAAGGCTAACCATCCTCCTTTTCAAGGGAATAATCAGCCTCAAAACCAAGCTATAGGTCAAGCTGCATGAATGTCAGACCTCTAAATTTTAGGAATCCTCTTCTTTGCTAGTTCTTCTAAAGCTATTGTACCCATCCAGAATAATCTAGTTCAAGATTATGAATGGTGTTATCCTTGTTCTCAACCTCACAATCAAAATATTTTCCCAATGGAGTTCTTAGCCAAGCCCTTATGGTTCAAAGTATATCTACCCCTTTGGAGCCAACAAAAATTCATCTACGTAGGAAATAATAGATCAACCACAGACCTGAAGAAACCACTTTGCTAAATTGGAAAGAAGAATATTTTTGTGGGGTGAATACAAATTCCTCATCAATAATAAAAATACTCATTCAAAAAGAGAGAAATGGAATCTCAACCTTCCAAAGCTGATCAAGCATCCACTTCATAGCCTCAACTATAGGTGGTTGTTGATAAAGATGTGGGAAATAAATCTTCAGAGACACATGTTAGCCAAGTTGCAAAAAGAGATGGATCTTCAGGCATCACGGTACCCAACAAGCACTTTCTAAAAGATGATGCTCAAAGAAACATTAGAAAAGTAGGAGAAATTCCCTTCAGTATTGTGGAACAAATGAAGAAGACCAACCTGAGTGTTACTATGTGGGACACACTCTCGATTCCTTCTCAGAGAAACTTGTTGCGAGAGGCTTTGAATAATTTTGGTACAATTGATGGATCATCGGGTCATGGAAGAAATTGTAACAAGTTTGTGTCAACCGGAAGGGAAAATTATTCCTAAGGAAAACAAACCACCACCATTCTATATTTATTTGATCATTGGAAATCATTTGGTACATAATTGCATGATCGATTTTGGTGCCAGTAGCTCGGTTATGCCCAAGAAAATTATAGATGTGTTAGGAATACAATATATGCGATTGATTGTAAAAGGAGTTGTTTAGTTGGATGGCACAACCATTAAGACTATTGGCATCATCAAAGGACTTCAACTTACCATCCATGCATGCCCAAGTTTTTTCATTCACCCAAGACATATCAGTCATTGATCTCCCTCCTCTCTTTTCCATCTTCCTATCATGAGATTTCACTGCCAAAATGGGTGGTTATCTATCATTGATTGGTCACATATGATTCTCAGGACTCGATACAGAACCAAGGTAACTATAAGGGTGGAACCAATATGCCATAATCATGTAGAACCCTACACTTGCTAGTCCTATAAATGGGAATTATACCATCCATGATCGAGAGGAAGAAGTTGTTGATCATGAACCAACCACTCTTGTGGAAGAAGTCCATGATACTGTGTTGGATGAAGTGAGTGGAGACCATCAGTATGATCCCTACATTGATGTGTTGGTAGAGGAAGAATTTGGTTTCTTGTTTGTTGGAAGAGATGGGATTGGGCACATACTGCATCCATGAAGAAGACAATAACCATACCACAACTTGTCAAAACACAAAGCAATCTTGAAGGACTGTGGAAATTGTTCTTTGATGGCTCGAGGAGTAAGAATGGATCTAGTTGGTGTTATGATAATTTCTCTAGAAGGAGATAAATATTCTTCTCTTTTGGTTGTAATTTAGTTGCACTAATAATGTTGCAGAATACGAGGCCCTTGTGCAAGGAATTCAACTTGCTCAAAAGAGGGGTATTAAAGCCCTAACTATTTTTTGGAGATAGTGAGTTAGTAGTTCATCAAGTGATGACATGTAGTGCATCAAAAATGATCTTTTAAGATCATACAAGAACCGATTCTAGGATTTAATTGAATATTTCAAAGCTTTTGGGATCCATGTTGTTCCTAGAAATCAAAATCAAGATGTTGATAGGCTTGCTATGATTGGCTTGCAATATGACATACCAGTTGATATCACAAAATAAGGATGAAAATATGTCAAAATAGTGGTTTGACCTATAGTCCTTGATAATGTAAGTAGTTGGAAAGTGTTGATAGTGACCAAAAAAATTGTTCTATTTCTAAAGGAGAGAGTTTTCCACGAAAGGTCAAGCTAAGTTGCAAGAAGCATATGTGATCAAATCATACAATTGAAAAAAAAAAAAGCTACCAAAAGGATTAGTTACTCTAGAATCCATCTTCAATTCAGATGATCAAGCCAAAAAGAAAATCTCTAACATGGTGGTCAAAGAAGAAGATTTTGAGGAAGTTGAGGTAGAAAATGAAAAGTTTTTGAAGATTGGTAAAGTATGCACTTCGAAGAAAAATAATCTTTCATCAAACTTTTTCAAGAGTATCATGACATTTTTGCATGGAGCTATAAAGACCTACATGGTTTTGATCTAGGTCTAGCACAACATACTATGAACTGGATCCTCATGCTAAGCCATTTTATCAGAAATAAAGGCCAATTAATCCCAAAATGAGCCACTAATGAGGAAGGAGCTAACCAAACTCGAGGCTGTATAATTTTTCCTATCAAGCATTCATCTTGGGTGGCCAATCTGGTCCCTGTAAGGAAGAAGAATGAAGAAATTTGGCTATGTGTGGATTTTAGAGATTTGAACCATGCCTCATTGAAAGATCATTATCCTCTTCCATCGATGGAGTAGATTCTCCAAATAGTAGCTAGGAGTGCAAAGGTTTTCATTGCTTGATGGATATTCTGGATATAATCAGATCTTGGTTAAAGAATCTGAATCAGTTCAAGACAACATTCACTAAGTGGGTACATACATATGCCTATAATAAAATTCCATTTCGGATTATCAATGTTGGTGCTACTTTCCAAAGAGCCATGGACATGGAATTTCAGGGCTAATCAATGATATCATCTTGGTTTACCTTGATGATATAACTATATACTCTAAGCATGCAGAAGACCACATCACACATCTAAGGAAGGTTTTTTGAAGGTGTAGGGAGTTTGGGGTTTCACTCAATCCTAAGAAATGTATTTTTGTAGTGCATGAGGGGAAGTTTTTGGGGCATGTTGTTTCAGTGGAAGGATTGTCAATCGATCTAGCCTAGGATTCATTTGATTGTGTCTTTATCTCTCCCAAGTCACAAGAAGGGTCTCCAAAGTTTTCTTGGAACCATAAATTTCATGTGAAGATTCATCCCTCAATTTGTAGCATTGGCTAAACCACTGACAACCATGTTGAAGAAGAACATGCCTTTCTCATGGAAAAAGAAGGAAAGAGAGTTTTGAAGCCATTAAGATAGCAATTTCTCAAGCTCCCACACTGATGAACCCAGGTTTGATAAATATTTTATTCTTTATGATTTTGTAGGACAAGAGAGCATTTCAGGTATCCTCACCCAACAAAATAATGAATCAATGATGGAACAATTGATTGCCTTCTTTAGCCAATCCCTAAAATATTATGAGCTAAAGTATTTGTTTGTTGAGAAACAAGTCTTTTCTATCATTTGGGCTTTGAAGAAATTCAAGACATATGTTATCAACAACAAAATACATTTGATGGTGTCTCATCCGAGGAGTTAAGGATTTTTTCTAAATAAAGACATGAATGAAAAAATGTGTGGATGGGTTACTAAAGTTATGGAATATGATGTACACATTAAGGTCACTAAGCTTGTTAGGGGTAAGGGTCTATGTCAACAGTTGGCTATAGATTTGGAGACAAAGGATGGAAAAGACAATGCTCTGAATGAACCTCAAGAAAATGACCAGGTTGATTGGTTGTCAAAGATGAAAAATTTCCTCTATTGTTAGGGGTATATCCTGCTGACATGGATAAAACTCAAAGGTGAAGCTTCCATCTTCAATCCATTCCTTATGTTTTGGTGGATAATGTTCTTTTTCATAGAGATTTAAATGGTGTTCTACTTTGATGTATAGGACCAGAATGGTGATAGGATTTTGCAAGAATTTCACAATGGTTTGTCTGGAGGACATTACTCTGCAAAGACTACTGTGGTAAAAATCATGAGGGCTAGTTACTATTGGCCATATTTATTCAAGGATACTCATCTTAGGTAAGGAAATGCAAGGAATGTGCCTTTTTCATAGGAAAACAGAGATTGGAAGCCCTCCTCTTCACCCAATTTAGGTTGATCAACCTTTTGTTTAGTGGGGACTAGATTTCATTGGAATGCTTAATCCTCCATCTAGTGATGGACATAAATGGGTTCTCACTACAATAGACTATTTCACTCATTGGATGGAAGCCATGGCATTAAAAGAAGGAAATGAAAAGGTTGTTCTTGATTTTTTGGAAGGAATAATGACACATTTTGGTGTTCCATTCATAGTAATTTCAGACAATGCAATGGCATTTCTGGGTTTGAAATTAACTGAATGGGCTATCAAGAATGGGGTTTATCTAAAAACTTCATCAAATTACTACCCATAGGAAATGGATTAGCCTGAGTCTAGTAACAAAAATATCATATGGATCATCAAGCATATAATGGAAACCAATAGAAGAAAACTTGGCACACTCATCTTAAAACCACCTATGTGGGTGGACGGATCACACCCAAAAGGGCTATTGGAAATTCACCATTTATGCTAGTTTATGGAAGGGAAGCCAAGCTCCCACTATCTCTAGAATTACCTTCCTTGGAATTAGCATATCAACTGGAACTTATGGAAAGTGATTCAATGATAGTTAGGTATTCCGAATTAATGGAGCTAGAAGAAACAAGGAATAAAGCAATGAAGACTCTAGAACAACATCAGTCTCAGGTTAAAATATCTTTTGACAAAAGGGCATCCAACAAAGAGTTCCATGAAGGAGATTTGGTTCTCAAATGGGATGTTGATAGAGCCAAGCTGGGTATGCATGCTAAATTTGACTCCCTCTGAGAGTGGACCATATATTATCACAAGTTGCAAGGAAGAAAACTCATTTTCTTATCAAGACTCAATGGAGAATAATTTCCCATCCATGTGAATGGGATTCATCTCAAAGCTTTCTTTTGACAATATTTTGCTTTTGTATCAGTGTTTTTTTGTCTTTTCCTCCAAGTGCTTCACACATTGTGATGTTTTTTTTTATTTCTTTTTGTTTGGTGTGTGTTTTGAATATTTTATTTTAGGACTCTTTTTCCCAATGGTTTGTTTAAGGCTACTGGCCTAAAGCTTAGTAGGAAAGCATTCCCTAGAGATCACCAAAAATGTTAACCTTTAAATTTACCTTAACGGGAAGGTGTTGTTTAAAAATTGTCAAAATTCCTTAAACCTTCTTGAATTCTTTTTCCTAAAATGATTTTAAAATTTTGAAGTTTTTGAAACTCTGAAGTCTAAATTTTTGGATTTTGGGTTTAGGGTTTTTTTTCTTTTTGGAGTTTTGTTGATTGTGAAATAAAATTTTGATTTGGAGTTTGAACTCAAAATCACGAAAGTCTAAAATTTTAAATTTTTCATAGACTTTTTTGGGTTTCAAGAATCCTCTTTAGCATTTTTTTATTTTTTTCGGAGTTCAAGTTTTGAAGTTTGAAAAATTTCTAGAACTTCGAAAGCCCAAAATTGGCTTTTTGGAAAATTTTAGAATTTTAAACTTTTGGGTTTCAAAGTCTCACGTTGTTTTTGTGGATAATTTCACTTGATAATTTTTGAAGTTTCAAAGTCAGAAACTTCAAAGTTCAAAATTTGGAACTTTGGACTTTTGGGGTTTTCAGACTTTGGGTTTCATTACAATGATCACTTCATTTTGGAGTTTTGGGGGTTGTAATTTTAGACCTTCCACAAACATTTAATTTCAACTACCCTCACACGTGTGGCTTCTGAGCATTAATTCTAGGTTTCCTATATAAACTCAAATTTTTACCTATCATTTTCACTTGGCTTTTTCTCTGACACTCTATTTTTACCGCACCATTTTGTACTTTCAAGGCATCATTTTCAAGGTAATTTTTTTAAGTTATTTCTTTTTGGTTATGATTGATTGAGGTTTTGTTTGTTTTTTTTTTTTTTTTATCTATTCTTCTTTTCTTGCTTGACATGGAAACCCTTATCATCTGTCAATTGTTCTTCCTTTAACCATGTCATTATTTCTTTTCTCAATACTACAAACTTCAATTCATGTAGGCATCTAGTTTTATCAAGTCAAGAATTGTGCAACCATTTCCTTCAATTTTCATTTATGCCAATTTTCATTAGATTTTGATGATTTCACAATTTTTGAGTTTTTGAATTTGAGTTTTGGAGTTTCGTAGTTTTAGATTTTTGAGTTTAGAGTTTTGGAGTTTGAGAATTTTAGAGTTTTGGGAGGTTTTGGGTTTTGAAGGTTTTAAGTTTTTGGGTTTTGGAGGTCAGTTTCGGGGTTTTAATTTAATTTTTGGGGTTTGGGACTATGAGGAGTTTGGGATTTTGGAGGTTTGTATTTTAGAGTTGAAGCCTTTTTGGAGTTACCATTTTGGACTTTGGACTTTGGGATTTTGGAACCTTTATGGTTTCTTACAAAATTTCCAAAGACTATTCGGATTCTGAATTCGAATTAATGTCAACTTCCTCATCAAGGGTAAAGGAAAGATGAAGTACACATTTTAGGAGTTTCTCCTCACTCATGCCTATCTTCAGATTTGGGAATATTGGAGATACTGACCTTGGACAAATAGATTTTCTAGATTTCTGGGAAAGATTAAAAGCTCCTAATAAGAAGCCTTGGATGTAGGCCATATTTGATAGTGGGCTCGCTCTCGCTCTGTAGGTTTTCCTTCATCCATGCACATTATCTGATTTTCTTAGTGTACAACCCATTTTGATAAGGATTTTGAATCGGTAAAAGATGATGATGGAAAGGTCATAATCAAGATGGACGTTGATTTCTTTGAGGATTTATTTAAACTTCAGATGTTGAAGGATATGCAAAAATTTCACCAGAAGCCACCGTGGAACATTGGGATAAAGAAATTGAACTATGTACAAAGGTTATAATGAAGAGTTACTTGGCCAAGAGTGTCATCAAGCTTCCTAAAACATTTTTCACTCAGACTTCATCCAGGAAGTAAGTGATCTTATTGTATTGTTGAGTCAAATTTGGGTCTTGCTTCCATGAAGGAGTTTAGGAATGGATGTTCCTCTACATTTCTACTATCAAGAAGAATAAGGAGTTCATACGATGGGGGAACATATCAACAACTCAATTTTTTTTCAATTGGAAATGTTTTAATGTCTAAAAACTTCTTCATGACTTCCTTCCTGTTTATGTTTTGCACACCATGGGGGAATTCAATGGTTTGAACACAAAAGGTGTCAGAAGTGTGTCACAGATTTATCACTTTTATCCTCAAATTACAATGGAAGAAGGCAAAAACATTTTTGTAGAGTCAATGATGCCTTTTTGTTGTCCTCCTTTATCATTTTGATAAAGATTTGTATAATCGAAGGATTTTTGATGAAGATTTTAAAGAGGTATGGGAATGGGGAGCCATCTATCTTTAGTTCCCAACATTTACATACATTAGGATTCCTAGTTTCTTGGGTGCCCCAAGCAAGTTACCAAGATGTCCTACTGACAAATGGGTTTTATTAGAATTGGTTTGACAATTGTTGGATTATCACAAAATTCAAAACAAAATGACATAAGGTGGGAGTTTAGTTTCCTATTTCAATAGGAAGATATACATGTGTGCCAATATTTATAAAGAAAATAATGTGGATGGAGAAATGTTGGAAGTTACTTTGAGAACTTTCCATCCCAGAACCAACTTTGATTACTGGGGTAAATTTAGTGAAACAGGGTTGGCCAAGTTCTCATGTGCCTCAGCTAGAGGATATTTGGATTCATTTTCGGGATGAGGTTATCATCAGGAAATGAGAATATGAAAGGTTGAATTTGAATGAGGTTAGACAATTAGTATTGTGGATATTTCGGAAGGGATGGAGGATGATGATGAAGTATTGGATCAGTGTATAGGAACAATAATGTTTCGATCAACCTTTTCCATGGATAGATTGGTCCAAGGAAGAACTTTGCAATACTAAGGAAAGAGTGGGGCCCATTCTTCAAAGGACATATGATTGGTTGGATACCTTGGGAATTTCACCCAAAGGGATAGATCAATCTATAAGAGTAGAATCCCAACCAACATTGAGTCTCCCTACACCCATGAAAGGTAAAAGGTCTACTCAAAAGGCCAATATAATTCCAAGGAAGATCTCATTTGTTGTTGGGAGTTCCTCTCTTCCAAAATTTCCCATTTCCAAGGTTGTGTCCTCTATAATACAAGTAAATCAAAGTTTTTGAAGTTAGTGATTCTCTAGTTGTGTCACAAGATTTTCCACCCCTTCTTCATTACCATTATCATTATCTTCAGCTCCACTTTCCCAATCATTATCCACTGCTCCTTCACTCCTCTCTTTTCCATCTCCATCCATGGCCCAAGTATTTTCATCCCTTCTATCCTCTCAGTAGGGGAAATGATTGGTTCTCAGTTTCCACTCCATTGTCTCAAAACTTTCATTTCCTTCCATTTCAACTTCAGTCTTATTGCATCCACTCCCGAGGCTATTCTCACTTCCACCCCTTCTATCATTACCACCTCCATTTCATTTCCAACTAATATTACTAGTGCTATTGTTTTATCTAGTGCTCAGGTGTTGAATCAACCATGCCACTTTCATTTCATCTGCATCACTATACCTGAATGGCTATATCACCAAAACCCAAAAAAGAAGAAGAAGAAGGTGCCTCTTGTAGACGTGATAGATATAAGTGTGTTGGAACCTACTCGAAGAGATAGGACAAATGGACAAAGATCATCTCTAGTTTATTAATAAACTGATCAGAGAAAGGGTCATGGAAGTAGCTACCCCATTGAGGGAAAACTAAAGAAACTATAACAAGCAATAGATTATCAGATCTCTAGGTTTTCACTAGGGAAGGCAACACATGAAGGCACCAAACAGGATGTTCAAGTGGCCCTTGGAAATTTTTGGAGAAATATGATAAAGATAAAGCTTCCAAAGATGAATTGAAGTCAAAGGTTGAACAACTCACTTGCTCTATTAAGGAAAGTAACACAACCCACTCCAACTACTGATCCTTCAACTACAACTTGCTCTGACAATTTCTTCCAGTTTAGATGATATTTCATATCATGAAATTGAGAAGATAGGTTAGAAGGGAAGATCAATGGATGGATGGATAGAATGAATGCTTCAAGAAGCTAATCCTTTGGTTAAAATAGTTGTTGAATTGTATAATGATTTACAAACTGAGAGGACTTCTATTCGTAGGATAGATGAAATTATCTCTGAGGATAACAATAATTTGAATATGAATTTAACTACATGGAGTGAGATTAGAGATATGGACCCAAATTTACTCCTTCAAGAAGGAGTAATTGATGATGTTTCTAAATTTTTGAGTTTCAAAAGGCTATGGAATTTAGATCCCAAGTGTTGCAAGATTTGATTAAGAAATTGGATGATAAAACATGTGGAAATAATGGATGGTCTAAATGATATTTAGAAGAGTTTGATAATATCAACTACAAGTTTTTCAATGAGAATATTGATGCTCTTCTAGTGGACCAAATTAAATCAAATTTCAAATATTTGGTAACGAAAGATGATGAAATAACTAAAATTTCAATATAATTCAATTGATAGGTTGGTCTGTGCTAGAATTTATAAGTCGCTGAAGAAAGTGGTGAATAAATTGAAAAGGTTTCCAGCTAAAGTTGCAAGGGAGATTGATACACAGACATGGTGAATCATTATGCTTGCATGGAACTAGAGGAAGGAGAGGTACATGGAATCATCAAACATTTCATTGACTACAACACCGGATGGCTATGTGGGAAGAAGAAGATCAGGGAAAAACCAAACAAGAGAAAGATGATGTGAAGGTCCAAGCTGAGCTAGGTGGCCATGATTGGGATGGTTCCAAGCTCTGAATCAGTCAAAGTTGTAGGGTTGACTTAGTCAAACCTTTGCAACAACTTTACTATTTTTATGGGATCTTGTTCCCTTGAACTTATTATACTCTATTTTTAGTAATTTGTTAGTTAAGGTTCAGTTGTAATGGCTCAACCTTTGGAACTTATAAATAGTTAAAAATGCATTAAGTTTAGAGGAGATAGATCATTTGGAGAAGTTACTCTTCAAGCTTGGAAGAGTGCTTCATATACTTTGAGCCTTTCAGTTATATTCAGAACAATATTTTTTTGTTAATCAATATTTTCCTTGTGAAAAATTCTTGTTTATTGTGTTAATCATTGATCAATTCATGTATGATATCGTTAGATTGAATGTTTAATTCCTTGATGTGCATGGATGAGAATTAATACATGTGCATAAATGTCCTTTAATCCTATTTTTTTATATATTTAATACTTTTAGTCATAGGGATAAGGATTGTAGTATATCCCATACGAGACACTCAACCATGTAGAGACTTTGGATATGAATATGTTAAGAAGGATGTATGCTTCAATTGCAAGTAGATAATAGGTGATGTTGTTAGTAATTGTATGAATGACTCATCTAGGCATTCATATGAGCTAAAGAAGAGAAACACAATGGTATGTTACAACTGTAACAAGGTTGGTCATATGAAAAAGTATTGTTTTCAATATTATTCAAGTCAAATAAGAAGTTATTCAAGTCCTAGAGTGCAATCCTATGGTGTTCAAAGACCTGGAGTGTATGAAAATGGTCCTAAAAGAACTTCAGAGCCTAAAGGAGACAATGTTGTGTCTTCAAGTGCAGATGTTAATGAAAGGAGAAGTGTTTCAGAATGATTAGATCAGAGAAGAGAGGATGAAGTAGTTTTTGGGATCCTATGAAGGCTTGAGACCTCTTCAATACCTTCTTTTAGGTCTTCATGGAACATATATACCTTCACTATTCTTCTTCAATGTTTATCAAATCATATGAAGCATCCAAGTGAGGTGGAGATATCTAATTCAATGTGTGCCTCCTCCATAAGGTAAATTTATGTGTGTTCATGCTATTCATAGTCTTGTTGGTTCACATGGTAATGTGTCTTGTAGTCTTGATATCGGTCTTGAATCTCTAAGTTGTACTTGTAAGCAAGTCTTGAGTTTTGTGCTATTATTCTCATGGTTTTTAGTCTATCTAAATTTATCATGCATGCTCTTGTGTATCCTTTATATAACACAATGTGTGTGTAAATGGTTTAGATTTCCTAAGATGGTATTCATTGTATTAGTGAAAAAAATTGGTGTGTTGTGTCTCTAAATTATGTGAAGATTATAGAGTCTTGTTTGAGCTTTAATGGTGTCATATGGAGTTGTCATAAAATTTAAAGGGTCTTGACATGTGTTTATCATTTTCATATATGAGTTTGAATAAAAAATGCTTCCAATATATTGAAAACGATTATCTTACATCTCAATTCATGTGTGTTGTCGAGTCTAAAGGTGTCTTTGAAGGTATATAGTGCATGTTTCATGAGTCCTACAAGCATCTATATCCCTCTTAACATTATGGAGAAGGTTTGGAGAAGATGGATGGTGTGATCAAGTGATAACTTGATCATTATATTGGTTTAAGAGGTTATTTGAGATACATGTATGACAATTTTGGTGTGCCTAGACCAAAGATGGAATGCTACAGGTATGGCTTTGGTCTTGTATGTTTCTTAACCTTGGTTAAGGACTCTCAAAAGGATGAAGATTAATTATTAGCATGAAAATTCATCCTTATGGGCATGAAAACCTAAAATTGGTGCAGTTAGAAGTGTCTCTACCTTAGACTATGCTTTCTCATAGTCACGGTGATCTGTATTAGTGGAACCTTACTTTTGGGGGCTTAAATGAAGTAATATGGAGCTAATATTTTGTACAGATCTTCTAGACAAGATAGATTAAAGGATACAAGATTTTTTTAGGCATAAGTGTGTGTAATTTCTCAGGTTTCCATGATA
Organism: Taxus wallichiana var. yunnanensis; assembly: GCA_018340775.1. Taxonomy (NCBI): domain Eukaryota; kingdom Viridiplantae; phylum Streptophyta; class Pinopsida; order Cupressales; family Taxaceae; genus Taxus; species Taxus wallichiana. The sequence goes on from CM031235.1 coordinate 861,492,677, forward strand.
ATATTGAAAGATTTTTTTTTAGAGCACAATGACCCAATCTGAGTTAGGTAATCCTTCAAATCTGGGCATGATCTATTCTTAGACAACCTTCAAGGCTTGAGGGAAAAAATTCATATTCAATAGTGTGTCTAAATTAGGTGAGAAGCTTCCATATTTGTTCTCACATAAAAATTTGAATTTGCATTTTGTATTTTTTTAAGCTAAGAGTCTTTGATTATTAATTAGTAGACATGGAGATGATACAATGCTCCCTTTGTGCAATATTAGAAATTTTTGACCTATAAAGATGAGTTGAAGGTTCCTCTTAGATATTTGATGAGCAAAGAACACATCAAATCTCCGTGACTCATGCTAATTTTTCGGTGATGAAATAAAATTGGAAAAATTTGCAAGATCAAGTGGACTTAGAAGGGTAATCATGCACCTACAAGTATGCATGTTGTTTGGGTATCATTCTTAGAGATCATGGAATATAGACTCATATTGGTGTATGGTTGAAGTCTTTTCTTTAGGTCTGTAGGGCTGTCCTAATCTTCCTTGGTGAGGTATGAAGTTAATCCATATTGTGTTTAACTCTAAAATATGGTGCATGTTTCTTGACACACTCTAAGATGACCACTAAAGGGTATAACTGAGCATGTGAATGATTTATAAAACCCATGTATGATGGAGTGCTATAGTATAAAGGAAATGAAGTATTGTTTTTGTTCTTCTAGTAGATGTTTAAGGAGTGAAATTTATTTGGAATGGATTCCAAAAATATCCCAAGTGTTTTTATCATGAGTTATCTCAATGAAATATAAATATTTTGTGATTGGTATTCATATTATTACATGATAGTGCTATACTATAGGTTAGAAATTTGCATCCATAGCTTTTTTAGGTACGGGAGGTAGATTAGACCTACATATAGGTATGAGTAATGTTAGACATCACTTTTATGGTGATTATAGCTTAAGAAACAATGTATGAAATTTGGTAATGACCTTAGAATGCCTAAGTAGAAGGATTAAAGGTGATTTCAAGTATGTGAATGAAGAGAGGGATAACATGACTGTGTTCTAGTATTGAAGCATGTTCGTACAAGTATGAATATGTTTTACAAAGTGTGATCAAGCCTACTAAAGTCAAGGGAGCATAAAATTTGCAAATGGTAAGTTAAAATGATGATTTCAAGGATTAATAAGTGTAGTTGTGCATGATTATGTAATTCAAGGTTAAAATCCATCTCATCTCAGTCAAATATGATTCTCGAAGACTAAGAAAGTTGTTTAGGACTTGTAGAAGTTGCTCAAGTTGATTACTAGTCAAGCTAGCAAGGTAAGTTGCTTTTTCTTAGGTCTCTCTACTAGAGATAGTGTTCTTTAATCCAGTGGGAGTGATATTTTGTTTATTCATGAGATGAGTGAATGTGGGGAGAGCCTCAAAGTTGGTTGAAATTGCACTCAAAAGTCTATTTAGGGCTCTACGTCTCAAACATCGTATGATGAGTAAGAATGTGCTATATAGAGCTTATCTTAGGCCTAGATAAGGTGGACATTAATCAAATAAGATTGAGTGATGTTTTAAATACCCATTTCTTAAATTGTTGGAATTATTCAAAGGATGTATGTTTCATATCTCATATGCTACAATGTTGCCAAGAAGGAAAAAAATAGGGGTGAAGATGAAAGGTGCTTGTTTTGCATGCCTATGAGGTGAAATAAGGTGTTTTAGATCCAAATAAGGTATGGAGATGATTTATTTATGTTATTTTATTATTTTCATATAATTTATAAGTTTGTCCAGTGGGGAGCATGGTGTTTACATGCCTAAAATGAAGGCAAAAATCAGTTTTTGTGCAAAAATCAAGAAATGGAGCTAGTTTGAGACCTTTGGTTGATGTTTCTAACCAAATCATGATGGTATGAAGATGAATAAGGTAAATAATGTGAGCTACATGTATTCCTTTTTCATTAATGTAAAAAGGGGGAGAAGTTCAGGGTGTTTTCCATTAATGACAAAGGGGAGATTGTTGGAATGTGGTCCTAATAGGTGTTTTTATTTATGTAAAACCACATTAATGAAAAAGTGGATGTTGTAATATGGTCTTATAATTATTTATTATTTATTTTTGGGTCATTTTTAGAGGTTTTATGATTATCTATTGCATTCTTTCATTTGACCCTAGCTTCTACAAAGTGAGGAACAAACAAGCAAACATAGGTAAGTCTTAATGACTAGATATATCAAGGTATGTTTTTGACATTATTATGATTAAAGATGTTATAGGGATGTGTCATGCTATTGAGAAATTTTTTATGTTTTTAGGATGTGAATTTTGCAAGATATGATAGTTTATGTGAGACAAAGTCAAAATCAAGTGAAATTCCACTCAAATTAAACTTCCAATGCTTTTTGTGAATTGTGTGTTGTGCATGGGACCTTGTGGATTCCAAGGATTATTATATGATGAGTTTAGAATGTTTAAAAAAATAATCAGGTGGTTTTATCGTCAAGGTTTTATGAATGAATGTTAAGAAGATAAAGTGGTTTAAAACCCTAAGCTAAACCTAGCTAGGAGCTATTAGTAGAAAGAAAGGTATAGTCACCAAGTTTTTATTGCTTCATCAAAATTGATGAGTGGATTATGTATAATAATATATTATATTTATATAAATTTATGGTTGAGGTCATGGTGATAAGTGGGCCCCACTCTAACATGTCAATTCTCGAAGAAGAAGGTTTTGGACGAGGTTGTCCAAAGGAGTAACATGAAAAATTGATGGTTCATGATTTATATGAAATAATATTGATTTCCATGGAATTTTAAGGATATCCTCATGTATTTACATGGCCATTTGAGGTACATCTTGGTTGATTTGGTCAAACGGTAGTTTTGGGGTCTCGAATAGCAGGGTTACGTAAAATGGACATAACTTTATATATAAGTTGATTTTGAAGATGATTCAAGTTGTGTTGGAAATTGGATTTAGATATATTTCCTATTATATGATTATTTCCTCATGATGAGATGATTTGAAATGGTTTCCAAGTCATTCTTTGGATAGGAGTATTTTTGGCAAAGTGTAGGATATGTTGTGTTTTTGTGTAAGTTTGAAGTTATTCGAAAGATTATATGGAATGGTTTATGATTTATATAAATTGGAATGTGAATAATTATTCATTTATCATCCAATTAATCCATTTTTATGTCTTGAATGTATGTAGAAATGTTTTTATGAGCTAACCTTTTGAAACAAATGTTTTGGTGAGTTAATCTAGTGAAGACAAAAGTAGTTGTGGTTTAATAATGAGGTTGATTCAAGGATTCTCACTTGATTATAAGTGTTATAAAGGTTATAAATTTCCTTCAAGTGGTTACATGGCATGATTTTCTCATTTTTAAAATGTTTTGGTTATCAAATGAAGTTTCAGGAATGGTGTTAGAAACAATCTGTTTTGACATTTGCAAAGTGATTTGGGCCCATTAAATGAAATAATTTGATTGGTTCATTGATCAAATGTACAACCATTTATGTATGTAAAATGATATTTGTATCATATGTAAGGAGTTATGGGTCATTACTATGTATTGATTTTATGTAAGGTAAATTTTAAGATTGTGCCCATGGGGTTTGAGCTATTTTTGGCACATGTAATGAGGGTTTTAGTTAAGAAAACATAATTGGGTCACTTGTGACTATTGTAATTCAAATTTTAAATGTTTCCTTGATGTATGGGTCTAACAAAAGGATGGAATAAGGTTGTTATTATGTTTGAAATCAAGAGAATCTTATAAAAACATGTTTTTGGGTACTTCTTGAAGCTGGTGAAGTGTGTGCATCATGAGTGACCTAGGTGAGAATTGAACTAAAGTATTAGAGCATGATTTGAGGTTGAAAAAAGTGTGTTTCAGGTTGAGAAAAATTAGAGAGCATGTGTGCAAGGGTTTGATGATTTTTGAAGTGATTGAAGAGCTTATTTTGTGAAGATTGGTCACCTAGGGTTTGATTGAAGAAGTGCAAACTTTATATTGGATCTCCATTAGTTGTACAAAAAAATATTTGAGATCTAAAAATAATAAGGTGGTTGAGTGGTTTCTTGATCATCTTGGGGGTTGTAGCCTTTTATGGAGTTGATGCTTCAAAAATTAGGGGTTGGTGCTCCTTGTAGGGTTGGTGCTCTACTAAACTAGGGGTTGGTGCCTCACTAAATTTAGAAACATATCAATATAAGATTGTGTTTCAGTGGGTTTTCTTCCCCTTGAGGGTTTCCCACTTATATCTTGTGTTCTTGTGTTGATTATTTGTTTCATGGTTGCTTGCATCTTTGATGGTTTATGGTGTGCACACATTAAGTATTGATTAAGTGGATATTGTGATTGAATGGTTATGAGTTTTGAATATTCAGATCTGAAATATAATTTGAAATATTTTCAAGAATAATTCAACCCCTCTCTTAGTACATTTTGATTCTAACATTGGGTGTCATTTCAAATTTTCAAACTTTTCCCTTGCATTCTTCTAATTCTAAAACCTTGAACTCACATTCCCTAGTCATAGTTCAAACCATAGCTTGTTGAAATGTTCTTTCACATGCCTTCCAATCACTCTAAAAATTCCCAAAAATGAGATCTACAATGGTCATGCTCAAATTCACCTGGTTTTATGCTCTTCTTAATTGCAATCATACTCACTCTTCCAAGGATCAAAACTTAAATATACGCAAGGTAAGATGAACTCACATGCACCCCTTTTATAGATTTTGCAAAAATACCACATTAATTTCTCCTCACCTACCAACATACTTATATTTAATTACACTTTTCTAATTTTTCCATACTTTTCATTTCTTTCTTCTATGCCCCAGTCGTAACCTTCTAGTGTGCCTACTAGTTCTCATCCATAGATCTCCTTACATATGCCTCCTTGTGCTAAAGTACATAATCCTTTGTGCCCATGTTAAGTAGTTTCCCATGTTTCTGCCCACCTTGCATTACACGTCACGATCATCCTTCTATGCATGGTCTTCAATCTGAGAAAATTTCCTTAAAAACACCTTCATTTCGAGCACCTGTAACACCTTTCTCCCTCATGCACACATCTTCCAGAGGACATTATTCATATTCCAACCCATATATATACCTATGTGACAACCTTCACTTTAAATATCATTTCAATTAGATCAATTTTTCCTTGTATATTCTCCACCCCACACTAAAATTATGTGCGGTCCACTGTGCATGAACTCAAAATATAGTAATAAACTTCTTACTCATAAGTGCACTTTTTACAAAAAAAGAACTAAATTGAAAAAACATAGAAATGATGAAAGGAAACACATGAAAGGGAAATATAATCTAAATGATAATACTTCCTTATTACAAACACCAATAAACCTTATTAATGGTAGGGCTTCATCCTACTCCCATTAAAGTAGCTGGGTAATAATGTGTCGTCCAACACTGCACGAATCGACAAACACACTGATTCAAGTATATTTGTTACCACAAATGGTCCCAACCAATGCACTTTCAATTTCCTTGGGTGGTGTGAAAAATTGGAATCATACAGAATAACCATCTTTCTAACCTCAAATGTCTTATGCTGATGTTCCTATCATTTCATTCTTTCTATCGTGCCTTCTCAGGTCTTCTATATCTAACACGCAATGGTGCACCGCTCATCTAACTGCATCAATTTTTAATGCAATCTTCAAAAACTTGCTCATCATCAAGTCCAACCACATACCCACTATGCAAGGAGGGTAATATGAATTCAACAGATAAGATATCTTCTACACCAAACACCATATGAAATTTTTGGCCTTGTTCAACCTCTTATAAGTGGTCTTGTATGCCCAAAGTATAGCAAATACTTTATCATCCCAATATTTTCATCCAACATCAAAATTTTTGTCAATGTCTATCCCAAAATATTTTTTAAATCTCCATGATTACCATTATCCTATGGGTGATAAGTAGTAGTCTTATGGTGTGCCACTATAAGAAAATGAGTTCCTCTATCACTTGTTAAGCTCAATGGACAACCATACCTGTTAATAATGTTTTCCCATAAAAATCTTGTTGTTGTTGCATTGTAATCCTTTTTAGGTTCTTCCTCTACCCAAATTACAAGATAATATATACCGGTTATTATGTAGCGTGTGTTAGTCCTACGAGTGGGTGGTGAAATAGGACCCACAAAGTCAATCTCAAATTTCTCAAAAGGTTCAACACTTGCAATAGGTCACAACGACATCTCATCTCTATGTCTAGGCTTTCCAAGGCGTTGAAAATGATCACATAACTTGACATATTCCTTAGTATCTTTATACAAAGTCTCCCACAAAATCCCCACCATTAAAATCTTATGCGTAGTAGCATCACTTGAATAATGACCTCCTGTTATTCCATCATGAGCTTCTTCAATAATATCCTCAAGCTCATGATTTAGAACACACCGATGTAAAATTTATCACAACCTACCTTATATAAATCTCCACTAATCAATTGATAAGGAATTGTGCATATTCAAAGATGCTTCTTCTCTAAGGTTTTGTTCCATCGAGCACCTACCCGGTGTGCAAGAACATTGTAATGTCTTCTAGTTACGTGGGTGTACAATTTAATCAAAATAACTATGCATATAGAATTGTTTCCTCAATGCTCTATGTGTCCTCACTAGAATTTATCCTTAATAGATGATCAAGCCATGAATTAAGTTTCCCTGGGTTTGACAATAATTGTGAAATCAAATTCTTGAAATAAAAGTATCCATCTACAAATACTCCCTTGCAAAACAGGCTTGTTGACCAAGTACTTGAGTTCTATATGATTTGTATAGAAAATGAATGGTGTCACCAACAAGTATTGTCTAAACTTGTGTAATGCGTAGATCATAGACAAATATTTATGCTCGTAGTTGTGTAGTTATTCTCTATTGGCATCAACTTCCTACTTGTAAAATAAATGTGATGGTCCACAATTCCTTCTTTGGGTTGTGTTAATACTACATCCATTACCATGTCAAAGGCATCAACATGAACATGAAAATGTTTTACCATGAAGGAAAATGTAAAATAGGTGCAGTAGTCAACCTTTCCTTCAATGTTTCAAAAACGTGTTGTGCGTGTTCCCCAATAGAATTTCCCTTTCACCTTCAACAATTCTTCCAAGAGCGCGGAAATATTTCCATACCCCTTAATAAATTTATTTTAATATCCTATGTGACCAATGAATCTATTTCAATTTGATTGGTAGGTTCATTATCCAATTTCACCTAATCGGTGAAATTAAACAACCGAAGCAAGTTGCATCAAGGGACCTCCTAGGTAAATTCAAGAGTGTGTAAGAAAATATCGGTGGATAGAGGGATCAACAAGGAAGGTTAAGCTCACAAGAGGAATTTTTTTCTCTTTTGGTCTTCAAAAAGCTCAAATTTTTCTAAAGGAGAAAGCAGACATGAGGCCCACCTTACAAAAAAAATGGAAAATTTTGATAATCTTGGTATCTTCACACAACCTAGTACATCCAAGGATCCAAAAATACATAACAATTGATGAAAAATTGAAAGTGTTATGTTGAGATTCTTGTCATGGAGCAAGTTATATGGTGGGAAAGTTGAGGTAAGAACACTGAGATACTCAATGATAAGGGTGGGATGCATTGCATAGCCATTGAGCTATTCGAATACCCACCAAGTTGTTTATTGGAGAAGCGAGTAGGCTACATTGACATGTGGAAGCCTTCAGTTTTAAAGGTATTTCATAAGGATAGTTATGCAAGACTGATCTAATTTATAAATAATGGGGCAAGCGGCTATGGTAACAAGCTCATATGGATGATGGCAAGTTGTGTATAGGAAAATGAACTTCTCCTAACTAGGTGAGCTGTCGATCTCCTTCCAAATGAGCTATTATCATGTAGACTTAGCCCTACATATGGGTTCATTATTTAAGACCATTTAATTATTGAAGGAGGTGTTGAGAAGAGTTGTTTTTATTGCATACAAAAGGTGTTGAGGCCCCGGTGAGCTGCTTATTACATGAGCCACCGAGTTGATAGGAGTGATTCAATGATTGAGGTAATTGTTGTCCATTTTTCCCCGATTAAAAATGAATAATGAGGGTCTATAGGCTAAAATTTTCAAAGTTAGTGTATAAATGTTTTCTAGAGTTCTTTTATACCTTCATGATGCCTTAAAAGGATCTTCAAACATAACTTGGTTGAGCTAAATGGACATGATACGGGTTATGTTGATAGCTTGACAAGCTTACATTTTTTACAAAATAGAGACAACCCTCCGCGTAGCTCAGTTGAGCCCAAATCAACATATAAGTGCATTAATGAAAATTAAAATCATTTTAGTAGGCTTGTGTTTGAATTAGGTAAATTATTATAGGCTCTCAAGCTCGAACTTGGAACATTGTGTTTGACAGGGTTGGGGAGCTAGCTCGGGTTATGGTGAGTCAAAAATCATGATGGCTTGGGGGCCCATTAGCATACCTATATCAAGAAAGTTGTTACAAAGGAAATGAAGATGGGATTAGATGGTACCGAGTCAACACATGACTTATTACATAACCCAATTTTCTTAGGCCCTCATGCTAAGTGTCCTCCAGGAATAGCTCAGTCGAGAAAAGAATGAGCTCGATAAGTCTTGGACATGTTGGTGAAGTAACCATAAATGAGCTCGAGTGAGTCGATCAAGGACCAATGCAAAAGAATGATCCTGAATGCAAACAAAGTTTGATGGAAAACTTGGCTTAGAGGTTCGAGTTAAGTGAGAACTCGGTGGATCATTGGGACATAGCTCGATTGCTAAGAGATAAATCGATATCTTGATCATCAAGGTGAGACATAGCTCACTACGGTGGATTTTTTGGATGAGCTCGTGATTTCGAAAAACATCTATACATTATGGTATGAAGCTCGAGCCAAGTTTTGGCTTAGTATGGGAGATGCTTTACACCAAGAACTTGGGAATATTTGGGTCGACTCAAGAAATATGGTAGGAGCTCACAAGGAGTCATTGAAATTGATAAGGGAGAGTAATTTTGGAGTTACAATCTATGATTTAGGAATCAAAGTGTCGAATGTCACACTACCTCGGAAATGACTAATTTGAGTTTAGGTCGGGAATTGTATTGAAATCAGTTGAGTATCACAAAGAGCTTGAGATGTTAGCCGAACAAGTTTGACATTGAGAAATGAATAGTGTAGAAAAATCAAATGACTCAATGAGATATTTAGAAATATCTAGGTGAATCACAAGCTTGGAAGTAGATGTCTGATTCAACTTAGCCAAGTGAGCTCGATACATGACAAGAAGCTCGGAATTTGTAGTGGTAGTAGCTCAAATAAGTTATCACAAGATTTCAATCATTCCAAGTCATGGTGCTTAATAGGAAAGTTTGGGGGTGGAGTGGTCAATTATTTGATGCAAGTTAGAGCAAGCTCAATCACTCACGATATGTTAAGCGAGCGGAAGGAAACACTGCCTTGAAAGGGAAATGTAGTGAATTTGGATTAAATCTCATCTCACAAGAGAACAACCAAGCTCAATTCAAAGTGACCATATCAAACTTAGAATCCACCATGATAGAAGGATCCCATTGTTAGAATTGAACTCATGTGGCCATATCATTTGGGCAAGTAAGGATTGATTCATAGCGAGCTCGTGAGTATCACGACGAGTTGGTGTAAAAGTGGGGATCAGTTTTCGATACACCAAGATGGTTCACAAGAGTATGATAAGCCATTGTAATAATCCCACACTCAGGGAATTTCAAAGATTAGTGGGAAAAGGTAAAATTGATGCCATACATCCAAGCAATATAACATGGGATCAAGAGAGCCTTCAGGTCCCGGGGTCTAAGAAACCACTTTGCGAGGATTGTGAGAATCATTGCCATGTGGAATTTTTTTGATGGAAAACCAAAGAAAAGGTTCCATGTTGAGGTAAATGGGGAAAATGTATGTCGTATTTCTAAGCATGACGAGCCAATGGTGGAGAAATCTTAGGCCAAAACCATGGCTTATCTCGAGTTAGTCAGAATGGCATGTTATGCCCACCGACAAGTCACCATCTGAGTCAGAGTATAAAATGTTGGAGTAGTTGGCGAGTTATCAAGAGATTATTCACCTCCCATGGTTAAGTGATCCATTATAACATGGTAAAGTTTCTAGCAAAACATGCTTAAGATGACTGAGTCATCTGTCTAACCAAAATTCAAGCACTCATTACAAGAAAATAAATGCAAGCTCAAGTGGGTGAGTTGTTCACCGAGGTTCCTTGAGTCAGGTACGTAACACACAAGAGATTAAAATTGAGTTATCTCACTCGGTTTATTCACATCTAAATTTGGGAAGGAAAGAGCCTGAGTGTATCAGGAAGAATGCACGCATGCCACTAGGGTAAATTTGTTTCATGGATTCAAAATGAAGAATCTCACAGCCTACTAGTCGGTGGTGGATCGCATATAATATTGATTCATCTCATGTGGGATGAAGATAAAACTGGACCTAAGATTCCTAGCTTGAGTTAGAAGAAGAGCTCGGATGCTTGACACGGGGAGCTCACAACTCGGTGATGAGAGTAAACGACTCGGGAAATACTAGAGGGAATCTTTCCTAGGTGAGGGACATGGATTAAGAGCTCATACGCAAAGTGATGCACACGGGTGCATAGTTTTGAGAACTCAAACTTGGGAGCTTGAGCCGATGCAATGGTAAGAATAGAAAGGCTCCGTGATTCAAGGATCCCATTGGAAAGAACACAGTGTGGGAAAGATGGTAGATAGGAACTCTGTGCTCACTAGGAAGAGATAATGAAGAAGCTCTACATATGGGAAATCCAAGTCACGCAGCCCACAAACAAGAGAGTTTAGGCCATAGAGAGGTTGGATGCATTGGTGATGGTGCACAAAAGACCCCTTCCGATCGATTCAAAGAACTATTGCCAAGCTTAAATAAGAACACAACACAAAATATTGTAGAGTGTTCAACACCGAGTTGAGCCCAATGGGTTGAAGATAACAAGAGGTTTTAACATGGAGGCTCGAGTGGCTCACTCAATGCATGGAGAGCCCTAAGTACATTGAGTGGAATGTAGCATGGTCAGGGAGATTGGCCGAAGAGCTTGATAGATTCATGAAGGATAATTTACAACTGAGAATCACGGGAATGAGAAATAAAATATAGAGCTCATAGACACATTACGGCTTGGTTATGCATAAAGATATTCAAGCTCACAAATAAGGAAGATATGTTTCCCAATTTGGTCGATGGAAAGCTAAGTGCAAAACTAGACGGGATCTAGTTCGGGTTGTCTCGGTTGGTGAACTCAAAACTCACAAAAGACAAAGCTCATGTTAGATCTCGATGACTTCGGTAGGGTGCTCAGTTGGGGAGCTCATCGGTTATAGGTGTTGAGCTTGGTGATGACCTCAATGCAGAGTTACAACTCGAGGAGAATGTGGCGAGTTCTAGCACAGTTTCTCGATCTTTGAAGGATCTCTCGTACCAACCATTACAATAGCTTGGTCAGCCGAGTTGAACTCGGTGAAGCATTGAGCTCATAAAACAAGGTGAGTTTACCCTGAGGTAAACTAACGCATCATGGAGGAGCTCAACACCAACTCGGTGAGTTGAATCGGCGAGCCAACCACCGAGTTGGGATATTTTTGGCCTTTTCCTCATGATTTCCACCCTTCAAAGTGCAAACCAATTTTCAAGGGTCCCACATTATTTTTAAAATCAATTTAATATTTTTATTTAAATATTTTAATAATAATATTTATTATGATTATTTAAATATTCTTTTAATTAATTAAAGAGAACTAGGTCAACCGGGCATTAATGACACATGATGGAAGCTTACGAAAGTGGTTTAACTAATCGTAATAAATGATACATCATGTGCCCTCCATTTAAGAAGGGAATTTATGACTCTTTATTTCCTCTCTCTCAACTTCTTTGGTACATCACCATCCCAGTATAGTTTCATTTCTACAAATCTCCAGCCCTAAAACCCATGAAAATGTTAGCATAGGTCTAGATAAATTTTTAGGAAGAGGAAGCCGACCTTCTTTAAAGGTTCACCTCAAGCCCAAGTCCCACAACTTGAGATGTAATCCCATGTGTCCCAATCACACCAAACATCTTCTTCACATTCTAGCCATTCAAAGGGTGTAGTGATTTGGCAACAATAGTAACTAGGTTGTTGAGTGAGGAAAGATAGTGCTTTGAAGAGAGAACCAAGCTATTGTGCAATGGAATGAGTTGTCATCATATCCATCGAGCAAAATTAAAGGAACCAAGCTCATATATTGAGCGATCGCCTCCATCAAGTTGGTTTTGGAAAGGGAGTGAGATTCTTGTATCGTATGGAAGAATGGAAGTTGGTCAATAAGATGAGCGACTCAAAGAAAAAAATGAAGGAAGTTATACTTCTCATCGATTCAATGATGGAGATATGAGGTGTTGAGCTTGTAAATGCAAAATCATAGCACTTCCGAATGGCCAAAGATGTGAAGTGGTTAAATTGGGGCATTTAGTGTGATTGCATAACATTAGATCATCTCTCAAAGCGTGAGACTTGCAAAACTTGAGATGGACCTCTGAGAAAGCCTGGTTCTTACTTCCTAATCTACCTACCATGAGCTACTCTAATGCGGGAAAAAAACAAACTATCCTAATATAACCATTCCAAGGAACCGAGAGAAAGAGAGGGTGAAAGAAAAGCCTACACTAAAGTAGTGATACACCGAGAGAAGGAAAGGGGTGAGATGCTCTGTTGAGGGAGGATGAAATAGGGAGAAAGGAAGATGGGAAGGTCGAGGCGAAGTGACACAAACCCGGACCTAATCCATGATCAAAACTCCATGAAACATAATGTCCCGCACCTGTAAATGTGAAATACATGCACAAATTTGAAAGGGAGAGGCACGAGAGAGACAACAAAAAAATACAAAGGGTTGAAGAAACACCACAAAACCATGTTTTATTATTCTATTTGGGTGCACAGAGACCATTACGTTTCTTCTTTGAGGCACACAAATGATTTCCAAACATAGGATAAGGTTTTCAACTCAAAATGGAGTCGGGAAACAAATTAACAAGAGTTTCCTAATGCCAGAGAATAATCTCTTTTCTCAAATGATAAGTGTTACGATATATAGAAATAATAAGAGAGAGAAGAGGAAAATCAAATCCTGCTTTAACTACTACGGGATATGCATTGAATCCTTCCTTGAAGACTCAACCACTATCAATCAATGCCCCTTTCAAATCCACCCCAAATCTGTCGATTCTGGCTCCCTCTGTTTGTCTGGCATATTGAAGAAGAATGGCGGATCGAATCGAATTAGATTTGGTAGTTAGAGAAATTGGGCTCTGTATTAATGGTCTAGAAGATGTTTTCCCATTTTTCACCCACCAATGCATGTTTCCTAAAAATCTTCTCTTGCCCAAATCTGAGTTCTCAGTCAAAATATATGGTCATTTGAATTTTTGGGTCGCGGCACATAATATTTAAATGAGTCTGTCTGTGCCAGTCCACATGGCAACTCTGCGCTTGTTTGAGATTTGACTCCTTCCTTCACTCTTGGAATAGCACCCATGTGACACATGGCTGAATTCGTAGGTTTCCCTATTTCCTTTGTATTCTTCTTGAGTCTTTTCCATGGTTGGAGTAACCTTGTATCAACCCAATACATGTGGAGGTTTTGCGCATGTTTAGAATACGCCCCAAAATTTACCTTTGGAGTAGCATGGATTTAAAACATGGAGACCTCCACAGGCCTTTGTAATTTTCAACGGTCACCCTCACCTTTTCGTGTTCTAGGACACGTGAAATTCCCATGCTCATTTTATAGCCTACTCGTGTGGTCTCACTTTTAAATGTGAACTATTTGGACACTGGTGCCTTCCAGACTGCATTCATTACTTAGCCATTTTGGGCTGGTGTGAGTTTGAGTCTACGCCTTGGGCTCCCATTTTGGAATTATGTTGAGCCAACACTTGGCACCTTCCACCAAGTCGAAGAATTTTCAATGGCCGGTGCAACTTGTAGAGCTCGGACACGTGGAGGATTGGCACTTGTTTGAGCCTTCCCCTTTAGTTTTAACTTTTGGAGGTGCGTCGTTTGGACACCTAGAGGCTTCGGTGTATCCTCCATACTTAGTCGATTTTGGGGTCCATCCTAAACTATTTTAGAGCCCGAAGACTTTGAATCTTCATCGTTTCTTTTCCTTTCAGTCTCACGGTTCATTTGACACTTTGCTTGGCCTCCTTCCCCGACCTATTATTCCATTTCCGAGCTTGCCTCGTAATTTTTGATTGGATTTGAGGCATAGATTCACTAGATAGAGTTTTTTCTTGAATTTCTTCTTGCACGGGTCGTTTGATCTTTTACAGGCCCTACCACTCCATTGTAAAGTCCCTTTGCAATCTTGTTTGTCATCTTGGAATGTGAGCTTGCGAGGTTTGAGTCATGGCTGATCTAATATTTTTACGGGGGACAAAATATGGATAAAAATATAATGTAGAGAATTCATGGAGTCCGTTTCCTAGGTCAAGCTACAAAAATGGATCACAAATTGAATGTGGTGAGATATGTGATAGAAAAGACGAGTTGCAAAATGGGGGCCATCATGCTAGTTTCATTGTGATGGAGAATGTAGAATTTGGATAGTGATTCAACTCACCGAGATGATCATAGGGACAATTTGGAAATTTGTGTTGAGGCCTAACCTAATGTGTAGTGGCATTGAGCTCCTCACGGTCAAACCATGTTAAAGATTTTGCAGGAGAAGGAAACTTGGAAAATGTTTGGTGATTTTGTGAAGGCATTACGGTGCGAGATGCAAAGAGATGAACCCAAGAACATAGGTGGAATGTGGAATTTCAAATGTAATAACGAGACATGGATTCAATGGCATAGAGACACAAGCTCATTCAGAGTGAGTTGAAATTGGGTGGTTAGCACTTAGAAAAATAATAGAAAAATGAGTTGGCTCATCAAGCCAACTCGATGAGCTACAAGATTGGAGCATGAATGGGCCACTTCAGCCGATGTGGCATTCGGAATCCCTGACATAAATAAAAAAACTTGGGACATTTAGGCATTTAAAAACACACCGTAAAAACTTTATTAGGAATTTGGAGCTAGAGGGTCTAAGTGGCCTATGGGACATGCGTGCAACACGATTTTGAGATCACCGAGGAATGAAGAATGTGGATGAATAGAAGGTAAAAGGCCTATGATAGAGTCAATGTGGCCTCGAGATAACCTGGCTTTCCGATGAGGTGACCCCAGAGTAATGCGGGCATGTCAGCGTTTTGGCAAAAAGGTGGCCCATGTGAACTTGGGTAGGCAAGGACATTCAAAACCAAAATGGTCGATATAGTGTGTAGTTGGCGGTCAACATGTAGATCCCACACTTCATATCTGGATGCATGAGGAGAATAGGACCCATTGAGGTGGCAATAGACTATGTGGGGAGAGGGTGAAACCATTCACATAGAGCTTGATTGAGTTGGGAAAGGATCGAGGTGCGCTTTGGTAGAAACAAATCATGGAGCACCGATTCACATGGGGTCTACCAAGATGTTCGATAGTAGTGTTCGGAAGTTACAATAAGATGTTGATGCATGATATAGACTCACCGAGATGATCATAGGGCACATGGAAAGTTCTAAACTTGATGAAAAAGTGCGGATCTCAAGGAACATATAGGTAAATTGGTGGATGAGCCAACATAAGGTTATGAAGTGGAGTTAAGCGAAGAAGCCAATGCATGTGCAAGAAAATTATGACTCGACATGCATTGATATAAGGCTTGGTAATGCAAGGCCAAGCTGGAAGAATATAAAACATTTAACCCCTCCATTGAAAATCCAAGGAATGATTAGATCAAGGTGGACCCAAATATTTAATGTCCATATCATTAAAAAGATATGCAAAACATTAGGAGATGAGACATATTTTTAATGATGATTTCTAGCTAGAATTAAATACACAGTCTCGTGAAATGAAAGTAGCTTGGTAAAATATCAAAATAGTTGCATGAGCTCGAAGCTCATTGTTATCCCAAATGTGCCCCCTGCTCATTTTGTGGCTAACTCCTTTACATATTTCCTTCTCTTGTGCCTCAGTCAGAATATTTTGTTTTCCAGGCACTCAAAACCTTCTAGAAATGGCACCATTGGATAGAGCTCTCTCTCAGCTTTCCAGAAAGGTAAAGTTTTCCTCCTAACTCCTCATATTTTTCAAGTTATGGCTCGGCGGAGTTTTTGTGGGAAATTTTCCCTTAGAGGGCCCGCAGCCAATCAGAACGTGCCATGTGGCACCTGGAGTGGTGGAGCGTGGGGAAAATTTGAAATTTTTTTCCAAAGACCAAACGGGTAAAAATTCAAACTTTTTGCCCGCCGATCCGATTTTGGCCTGTTTTTGCCCTAAATTTTCAAATCACCATATCTTTCGATCCAGAGCTCAGATTTTCGTGTTATTTATATCAATGGAAATATGGTGAATTTCTCTACATGAGTCCAGTGGTCAATTTTGCATTTTGGTTCAGTTTGGAGAGAGAAAATCAAGAAACATATCTGGCATGTGGTAATGGCCAGAAATGATGTTTCAACAACCAGTTTTAATGCAAAATGGGTCACATTCTTCTCAAAGCATGGCCAAAAATGTCGGGGCATGGGTCCTGTAAGGATGCCCATGTTGTTTTGATGGCATTTTGGTCAATGGTTGAACCCCTTACACATTTTCCCACGTTTCTCTCTCCCGGGGTCGTGGTTTGCCTTTGTAAAAGCCAGAATGAGTTCATTTGGCAAAAAGAGAGACACTTTTTCAGCTCTGCAACTTCCTTTTTCTTCCTCCTTGGCAAAATTTGTGAAGAAATTTTACCTTTCCATGTAATGCAGCACCTTTTCTTGCCTCTAGATCACTGTAATGTATTGTATTGGATCTGAGATGTTGATATATGTTCTGTGATTAAAATCCTTCAATCCTTTCATATATCTATCATTGCTTTCTTGATCTGTCATTACATTTTGAGCATTTGTGCATGTTTTGTGTTGTGTTTCCTTGTGGATTGTGTATTTCATGCAGCATCAGGTGTCTACAACTCCTTTGGTGCATCACCTATTAGCATTAGTTCTTTCTTTTTTGCATTCTCTATCTCTGTCTCCTTGGAATTTAGAGAAGACTTAGGAGTTTAAACCTCTACAATTGTACAAGTGAATTAGCTGATCAGAGGAGTTGAGGAACCAGCCTCTAATCTGGAGATTCCTCTTCCATTTTACAAGTCCCACACTTGGGAAGAGGATTCAATGTTGTGCAATCACACTAGATGCATAGGGTGATCAAACTAGAAATCTGATCAACATCCAGGGGGTGCTGCTGATTTGCAATAACACTCATATCTTAAGTGTTTCTCAACAAAAATTTAGAAAAATTTCTCGTTGGAATCGTGGTTCTAATACCTATGCATGAGGATCAAGAAATTCCAAAATAAATGAATATTTGATGGTGAATTTTGTATAACATAGACCTAATTTCAAAAAGAGATCTCCAGGATGGTTGAGGATGTAATTAATGGGCATGGGCATCATTTTATTCAACTACAAGTTATGGGACAATATGAGGAATATTTTGCAAATAAAATATTATCATTTTCCTTCATTTATTACAACTTGCAAGTGGTTGGAAATTAGATTTCAAGATTACTCTTCTCTTTCTTCTCAAACTCTATAAATTGTAACATGGGGCTCATTTGTAAAGGAGTTAGTCATTTTTTCTTTTCTCCCCCTCTCCTTTCTTCTTTGTTGGGTTGAATGTGGAGCTTTAAGCCTCCTCTCCAAGATTTGTAATGGAATTTTCTTACCTCTTTCCCACCAATGATGTACTATGCATACTTTAATGGAGTAATAGACTATGTTTTGTGATGCATTTTGTCCATCCTTTGCATGTTTTGTTATCTCTACTTGCCTCTCTTCATTGTGGGATATACTATGCATGAGTTTGATGTTTATTGCAGGTTTGTGGGATCTATATTTAATGGGAAACAAATTGTTTTCTATGTGAATCCATCTTTGGTCTGTGGTGCATCTTGTCCACCCTCTCCATTGCTCACCTCTCTCCATTTCAGGAATTGGGATTTTTCTAACAACCTCCTTTTCTTGGTGTATCACTTGCTCTTATTGTTGGTTTATTTTCATGCATCTCTCTCCCTATCTCCCGTGAATATTAGAATAGGATTAGATAGTTTTCTTGAATTAGGAGTAGCTTTGATGTTGATCTCATTGTCAAACTTCCACACTTTAGGATAGCTCAATGTTACAAAATTACATTGAATTCCCCATATATAACTTGGTCATTCAAGGGTGTTGTAAATTCATGATAATTAGTTCTTCTAAAACCAAGATGAAAGTAATCTTGGCTAGATCAACCTTGATAATACTTCCTTACAAATTATATGTCAAAATAAAAAGCCAAAATATGTAGCAAATATGCACTTCTTAAAGTTAAAAGAGATGCTCAATTTCTTGCACCTCTCAAACATAAGCCTCAAATTTTCACAATGGTCCTTGACTAACCCATAGATTCTCCATTCATCTAGATATACCAAAAAATTATGGATAAATTCTGAAAATACTATACTGCAATGCCCAAGAACATTGTTGGCACATTTTTAAGTCCAAAAGTCATCACTTTGTATGTGAAAATTCCCATTTAGTGGTGAAAGTATTCTTCTCTTGATCTTCCTTTGCTATACACACTTGATGATACCCTAAAAACCCATATGTAAAAGAGTAAATCTCCCACCCAAAACTCCCTCAAGGATATCCTTTTTGAATGGGGTGGGAAAAGGATCAATTACACATGCAGCATTATGTTCTTTATAGTCCACACAAATCCTTATCCTCCCATCCTTCTTAATTCTTATTACTATTGGGATAACCTATTCAAACTCCTCAATAGGCTCAATTATACCAAATTTGAGAATTTTTTCAATTTCTTCCTTTACCTTCATGCTTGTGATTAGGATTCATCCTATAAGGCCTCTTCCTAACTAGGCATGCACCTTCTTTCAACTTTATTTTCATCTCACCTAAAGAAGGGTGTACTCCCTTTAACTCATGATAGCCCCATGGAAATAAGTCTTGAAAGTCACACAATAATTCAATAATCTTAGCCACCTCTTTTTTTTACTAGTAATCACCAATAATGGCCTCCTTAGGATCTTTTGGTGTACCAATGTTAACCTTATTTATTTTCATAGGGCCATGATATGTGTGCACTTTCTCACCTATTATGTCTATTACCCTATGTGTTCCTTTGGTGTGGTCAACATACAATGTATCTACTTCCTCATCATCTATCATGTACACTAGTTTTCCTTTTATTTTTCTTTCAGTGTGGGCCCTATCTTCTTCATATGTTTCCTAAGGATTGAGGTGAACCCCAAGATCATGTTCTCCAATAGTTATAACATCGGTTCCTCAACCTTCACATTATCTCGAACATAAAGCACTTCATAATCCACAATGCTTCATTAACCAGAGGCTTTGTAGAAAAATAATCAAAAGTATGAATCATACTTGAGGTCACTCTTGCACATTCACACTCTCCCTTTTAAATTCTTCATGGACATACCATGCACATGTGCAGCTACGTAAGGTAGAGTAGAAAATATGTACTTAGAGTGATGAAGGTAGTGCCTCCATTCCCACGTGATGGTACAAATTAACTTGCAACAATTAATATGTTGTTTATTAATTCATAATCATTTAATCATCAAAACAAGGGATGCAAAATTTCAATAATGTCATTGATTTATGAAAATTAAAAATAATTTAGGAGGTATGGAAAGAAATAGTTGTCACTACTATACTAAAAATAACAAAGCTTGAAAGTACAATGCTTGAAACAAAACTCATAATTGAAAGTAAATGGATTTTAACACTATGACTGAAATTAAAGCTTGTAAATTCAGAATGCAGATAAAGAGGTAAATTTCTTCCTAGCCTAATCATGCAATGAAACATAGAAACAAAACTATGGAGGGTTTAATGACCACAAGTGGGCCCTACCTTGGGTGTTAATCCCTCCTAAGACTGTAACTAAAAGCTACTTGAACAGAAATCAAATTCTTTATTGAATTGGCATGAAGATTACATTTAGGAACAAAGAAAATTCTTTATTTGTGTATCCTCTATTCTCTAATTCTTCATCTAGATCTCTACATACATTTCCAACATTAATCTCTTTCTCTTATACTCCTCAATTACAGAGAAACATGAGAAGAAGAGTTCAACTAGGAGTTTAAACAAATTAAGTAAAAGATCTTCAATGAAATAAGTGGAAGATCTTAAACAGAAAAACAAGAGTTTAAACACATGCAATGAAACTAACTAATAGTTGTCTAGATATCAAATACATAACTCAAGTAACCATCAAGTTCCTAAAATCATGTATTTAACTGATCAATCAGTTCTAGTGAGTTGTAATGAGTAATCAGATCTATTGTTGAGTTATCTTCAATTCTTATGTTCTAGTTTGTAACTTCCTCTTCCACGATATGTATATGATTGAAGTGTCATCCTTCACATTCCTATAGATATTCATAATCATGGCTCCTTTGTTGTAGGTGATCTTCTTTAGCTAAAAACATGTCCTTTGGTTGTAGGTGATTCAATTTTCTGCATATGGGTTTTTGCTACACACATGTTATTGCATATAACAAGTTACTCGAATAACAAGAGTGGAATCACAAAAAGAATCATTCAACAAATTATTGCAACCATAATGATAAATTCATACTCAAAATACTACAAAATAAAGATAATTAGTCAAAACTATATCAATCAAGTATTCATGACATGAGTTTAAGTTATGATGGTAATGTTTAATAGTATTGTGGAATTACAATGACATAAATTCACCTTTGAATTAACAAAAGTACAGATGAGGAGGTGTTTATAAAGGGAATTTACATGACTCATCATCCCCTAGGCTTAATTTCTTAAATGTCCTCATTTAAGTGGTTCAATTTCTTGCTATTGAAAATAGCATAAACACCTAAAGTCAAATGGTGTCATTGTCCCTTCCTCTTCATGAAGAAGTAACCACCATTCATCCTTAACCTCTACATAACTTTTTTTATATCACTTCATTCGGTGGTATTTCACTTGTCCATGCCGGTATTAGAAATTGGATGACTGGGGATGATAGCCAATGGGAAGCCAAGAAGTACCTTCACATTCAATCGAAATGTCAATGTATGCATTAACTCTTCTTAGAGTTGGCATGATATTAGGATAAGAATGCATTTATTTCTTTTGTAGATCGGAAACATCTCATTATAGTGCATCCGACATGCTTATAATATCTATATTCCATGGTCCTTTATCATATCCCTGTCTTCTTCATGTACTACTTTCCTCATTTTCATACTCTCCTTCTAATTTCCTTCTTCTCCATATACTCGCATATTGTTCTAAAACTTATCCGAGTTTTTGTAGCTTCATCCCTCACCAACCATTGATTCATTGAAATCCTCAAATCAATTTATGTAGTCTAGCCACCCATTATCTTAGAAATACTATAAAATTTGAGGGTTCTAAAAGCTAAGAGTGCTCTATGGGTTCATGGTGAATCAAGTCTCCTCCCATTGTGAACCTACAGCTTGCTCTGGTCTCAACACGCAATCACACAATTTTTTCTTGAAGAAAGATGCATAATTGAGTTGTGTGAATGTTTTGAGTATATTAGAATTTTGAGGCCAAAAGAATATGTAGCATGGTTATGGGAGAGATCATTGATTGATGTGACCATATGAAGTATGCAAATTAAATTGAATTGACAACATGGGCTTATGTGGAGGGACACATCATAGCATGAAAGGTGACAATATTTTAAATGCATTGAATACTCGATGACTTGGCATAAATACAAATTAATAATAATCATTCTATAAAGTGGTAGTCAAGTGCACTTATCTTGATGTTCATTTTAGAATGATTATTGTATATGCTTATTGAATTTTCACCTTGGTTCATGAAACCTTGTTATAATGTTGTGAATGTTACTATGATGTTGCATGCGTGTGTTGAATTTATATTGGCTGCTCCTTACTAGAACTAGATAAATCTCGGAGAGGGAATACCGATCTATTGGGGTATGAAAGTTGTCTCTTTTCCATTTTCCACATGTGAAGATATATTTGATCTTCTTCATGCAATAATGAGCTCTATCATACATGAAAACAAAATAGGGGTCTGTTATATTGTACTCTGCTGCAAGTGGACCTTTAATAGTTGTATGCTTTCCTTGTGATGGAGATCATGCACTCTTCTAACCATCTAACATAAAAACCATGGAAAACATAAACTCTAAGAAATAAATTGTGTTATGAGTTTTTTTATCACTAAAAGGGCTTATAACACAAATTTTATTTTCCCTTAGAATAGTCAGCAAGTTGAATATACTAAGGCCGCTGAAATTTATCAATCCTTCATAATCTCAAAAGATGAACCAACATGCTTAACTTCTTATTATCATTCTAGTGACCTTACTTCCATCTTGCTTTGACCTCTTCACCTCAATTACATGAATATATTTTTGTAAATTGGTTTCTTGTACAATCTCATCCTCCTCGACCATTCACTAATAACTTGAACCTCACATGATCTATGGTGGTGATTTTTATAACTCCATTGGGAAATATTTTCTCAATCTCATAAGGGCCTAACCACCTTGTCCGAGTTTTCCCATACGATCCTTTACTTAGAGTCAAATAAGAGTTCCCAATCACCTTCTTAAAATTTTATTTTCTTGATTTACTTTCCATTTGATCCTTTTCTTCTACACTAACTCTATATTATGCACAACTTATCTTCTCATTTCATCCAACTCATTGAGTTGGAAAATCCTTTTATAATATAAATTGATTATTTAATTAATTTTATTAATTAAATAATAATGTTATATGGTTATATTATAAACCATATATTATTGTTGTATGTTGTTATATGGTTTTTTTAAACCATATTTGTCTTTTTTTCTCATAGGCATAATTGTTATAATTGTTATAACAATTTATGTGCTTCCGGATGTATTTTGGAAGCTGTTATGAGTTTAGTTTTACCTGTGCAACCTATTTCTTTGTCTACACATGGTTGTTCAATTCCTATAAGAATTGCAACACTCCATTGTATTTTTGGTTGATTGAGATTAATAATATTTATCAGGCTTCCATGCCCCTGTTTCTCAATTTACATTTGGTTTCAGAGCAGGTTGAAGGATATTGGAGGATTGCAGCAGAGTTTGAGGAGCATTGGAGAAGCTTGTGCAAGAAAAAGAGAGCTAGAGTTGCCTCTGCAACTTCCCAGCCCCATCCCCTACAATACCACCATCAAATTCCTCAAAACCACCATCAAATTCCTCAAAACCACCTTTATTCATTGTAATTAAGGTTGAGGAGGATAGAATTCACCAAGGAAGAGATTACAAGCTCAAAGGAAGGAAGAAAAATGATCTAAGGTGCCATACACACTCAAAACCGCCTTCATTCTTGCAAAACCACTTGTCATTTTTTCTCTTTGTTGGAATTTTTCTCAAAACCACCTTTCCAAAACCGTGGTTTTTTGAAGAGGTATGGTTTTATAGTTTGGAAGTGTTTAATTACATTTTGCTCTTTTTATATTGTTTAGCTTAGCCGCCCAAGTGGCTAGCATAACTTTTGTAAGACACTTCCCATCAAGAGAGGTCAAGGGGTCAAATCCCCCTCCCTCACCCACTACCAAATTTGGCAGAAAATTTAGTGGAACCACTAACTTTAGTGAAAAATTCAAATTTAGTTATAACTAACTAAATTTAGTGAGAAAAACCCTATTTTAGGGAAAAATTTTTTTCTCCACTCTGCATATTTTTGCATTCTGAGCATTTTTTTCCAAAGGAGGGCTACCTAAAAACTTCATTTTGAGCTATTTTTTATGGTTTTTGCTCAACAAGCCGTATTGGGCTCAAAGGCCACTAGGGCCCCTGAAAAAAAAATTTTTTTTGCCATTCAATTTTTTTCAAATTTTTGAATGTAATTGTATACTTCAATATATTGTACTAATTTGTAGGTTGCCATAGTCAACCACAAAACATTGTAACTGCTCAAAAACTGGTAGAGAATTGTAATAAAAAATAAAAAAATTTGGTTTTAAACACTCACGAGATCCTAGATCTCATTCGCAACATTCGGTATATACGGTGCCTCTAGGAAGCGCTTATGGGTAAAGCCATCATGACTACTACTACACTTAACACCTAATATAGCTGCAACAACGTCATCTAGGCATCGACCCTTTAAATCGATGGGGAGTAATAAGGTCACAATGCACACACTATGAGCCATCCCATCCATGTCTGTGAATGATTGCACGACATAAATCAGAATGAGAAATTATCCAAGTATATAGCAAAGTTACACGTGCGTATGAGGATATTTCTTTGAGCGGTGTCAATAATCACACAGACCCCTTTCAGTACTATCTTGGTACCACGTATTGAATTCTTTCACGTACGTTAATGCCTCTTTCACGTACCACTAGGTATATAGAAAGGGTGAGCTTCTTCCATGTACCGTTGGGTATATCGGAAGGGCACATATATAGAAAGGTTTGGTATATCGGACTGATGGTATATAGATTGGGAGACCTTATACCTAGAGTGATAAGAGCCAAACCTGTCAGTGATCTCTACAAAATGGGCACCAATGCCCCCAAATTTTTTTTAGATTCACAACTACTTAGAGGAAACAACTATGCGTTGCATGGAAGACAAAAATTAAGACACAACTTGAGTTTGAAGAAATCTGGCCTGGCTTTGTGAATGGTACTAACCGAGATCAACTACTAATACAACACAACAGTGGTAGTTTGATAAAGTAGATTAGAAGGCCAAACTCATCATCTTGTTTGGAGTGTCGATGATGTGCAACCCCACATTGAGATGCCAAAAAAGCCAAAGAAGTGTGGGATAAGTTGAGCACAGTATACGAGGCCAAGAACAAGAATGTTATACTGAATTTGTAGAGTCAGTTACACACATTGAAGTTCAAGCAAGAATGAAAAAATAGAAGCTTTCTTAAGAAGAGTTACAGAGTTGAGGGCTTCACTTCTAGCCCTAGGAGAAGTGGTCTCAGATGATGCTCTCATTCCCATTGTTCTGAGAGCACTCCCTTCTTCTTACTTACCACATTTTTTAATAACACTAAACTGTGTCGAGATACTGACAGTTAGTTTTGACAAATTGGTAAACCTACTGCAACAAGAGGAAGCCATGCATAATAAGGATGATGAAGAAGAAGAGCACTTTCTTCACATCAAAAATGGAAAGGAAAAGGTAAAGGAAAACCTAATTCCTATCAAAATCCCAAAATCAAAATCAGTATCAAGGGGATAGACAACAGAAGAAGCAATGTCCAATCTACAAAAGAGGACATGACCTAAAGATTGTTGGTATAATACTTACAAGAAAGGTTCATCAAGAAACTCTGGACCTCAACAACAATCTTACAAGGGACATTCTAACTAACAATCAAGGGGAAGAAAAAGGGGAACTGGAAAAGAAGACCCCATCAGTAAGGAAATATTGTTGAGCAACAAGAACATTCAGACAATGAAGACTACTTGTTCACTGCTCGATCAAGTGAACCATCCACGTCATCTAGTGATGTTTGGTATGTTGATTTGGGGGCCACTCGACACATGACCAGCCATAGAGACTGGTTTATTTCAATGAGGACACACCATGAAAAATCATGTTTCGTTGGGAGATGATTCTTCATATATAGTTTAGGGGATTGGGAACATTTCTCTACCCCTTGGTTCACAACTATAGACTATAGATGTCTTATATGTCCCTAGGTTGACAAAGAATCTACTTTTAGTTAGTCAACTCCTTGATCACAATCTAAAAATTGACTTTGATAGTCATTCCGACAAGAAAACATGTTTGATTTGAGATAAATCATGAGGCTCGAAAATAGTTGTGAAAGCCTCTAATGTGGGACGCATGTTCCAACTTGATTTTTTTCCACAGAGATGATCAAGCACTTGTGGCTAAGAACTCTACCTCAGCACATAGTTGTGGCATCGGAGACTTGGTCATGTAAGTTTCAAGTATCTCGAGACACTTCATGATGCTGTAATATGGTACATGGGCTACCATCTCTTCAGAAGGATACAGAACAAGTGTCCTCACTTGCCTAGTAGGAAAACAACACAGAGCTTCATTCTAGAAGAGTACATATTGAGCTCATGGAAAACTTGATCTGGTTCATACCGATCTTTGTGGTCGATGCAACCAAGTCATTCTAGGATTTCAGTACTTCATGCTTTGTGTTGATGACTATTCAAGAAAAATGTGGATTTTTGTCTTCAAGAAAAGTGAAGCTTTTGAAACTTTCAAGAAGTTCAAAGTAGTAGTTGAGAATGAAACTGGTCATCACATCAGAACTCTCTGCTCAGATCGAGGGGGAATTCACTAGTAATGAGTTCAAAGACTACCTACAAACTCATGGGATTCATCGACAAATGCCTCCTCCACACACACGCATGACAAAATGGTGTTGTTGAGAGAAGAAATCATACTATCATGGAAATGGTGTGATGCATGATCGATGACTCTAGACTTGTAAAGACATTTTGGGAAGAAAGTAAAAAAAAATAGTGTATTTGTTGAATAGAGTGCCCATAGTTTCTCTTGATGGAGTAACACCACAAGAAGCATGGTCAAAGTGGAAACCATCTATTGCACACCTTAGAGTATTGGGTGTAAAGAAAGCATGCACATACCCAAGAAGAATAGAAAGAAATTGGACATGAAGTCATAGAAACTCATCTTCATTGGGTATAGTGAAGAGACTCTTGGGTATAGATTGATGGATCCTAAGACTAGAAAAGTCTACACAGTAGAGATGTTGAGTTTTTGAGAAGAAGGAAGCAGAGTCTCCTCCTCTAGACTCACCAGATGTAGATTTTTCACCAGTTGTAAAAATTGAAGCTGATGTTCCCTCAGAAGATGAAAGTGATGATGGGGATGATGGTGTTGATCAGATAGAACCATGACCCATGGGAATAGTTCAACGTATGCCCAAGTGGTGTACTAGCACATTACGAGATGCAAGAATGGATGCTCCACTGGATACATCCACCCCTGGACCATGGACTCATAGTAAAGCAAGAGAAGAAGTTAACTTTTCTTTGATGAGTAGAGTTATTGAATCTGATGAGCCCTCTATAGTCCAGGAAGCCCTATAGTCAAAATCTTGGAAAGATGCCATGGATTTTGAATATCAATCAGTGATGAAGAATAACACTTGGCAGCTTGTCGATCTTCCACCAAGAAAGAAACCCATTGGATGTAGATGGATATTTAAAACAAAGTACAAAGTAGATGGGATAGTGGACAAGTATAAAGTGAGACTAGTAGCAAAGGGGTATGCACAAAAAGAAGGCATAGACTACGAGGAGACATTTTCTCCCATAGCTAAGATCAAAACAATCTAGAATGATCTTTGCTCTAGCTACATAGTTTGGTTGGAAAGTCCACCAGATGGACGTAAAAAGTGCCTTCCTAAATGGAGATTTACAAGAAGAAGTCTACATGACTCAACTTGAGGGATATGTAGTACCTAGTCAAGAAGCAAAGGTATGTAGACTTAGGAAATCTCTGTATGGCCTTAAACAGGCACCCGGGCATGGTACATCAAGATTGATGAGCATCTCGTACAACATGGATTTGTTAGAAATCCATACGATCCCAATATTTACCTCAAAAAGCAAGGGGGAGATTGTGATTGTTGTTGTCTATGTCGATGATCTAGTCATCACTTGGTAGTTAGTGAAGATGATCGATGCAATGAAGAAAGATCTTAATCGATCATTTGACATGATAGATCTCGGGCTAATGCATTATTGTCTTGGATTGGAAGTATGGTAGAAAGAGAATCACATCTTTGTTTCTTAGATGAAATATACCAAGACAACACTCGAGAAATTTAGGATGATGGATTACACACCAATTGCTACACCTATGGAGAACAGATTGCAGTTATCTCATTTAGATCCATCTCCTGAGGTAAGTGCCACTCTCTATCGGTAGTTGATTGGGAGTCTCATTTACCTGACCTACACTAGACCAGATATCAGCTTTGTAGTGAGCTATCTATCTAGGTTCATGTAGGAACCCAAAGTTTTTCATTGGAAAGTAGCAAGGTGCATTTTGAGATATCTCAAAGGATAGTGGATCTTGGTCTAGAATACAAGAAGAATGACAACTTCTTCTTGATTGGATATTGGATTCAGATCATGCAGGAAATATTGATGATAGAAAATCCACTTTGGATTTGTATTCTTTATGGGATCTGGACCAATATCATGGGGAAGCAAGAAACAACACTTCGTTTCTCACTCTTCCATAGAAGTTGAGTATCATTCTATAGGAGAAGTTTTATGTGAAGTGATTTGGCTATGTCGCATACTAGAAGGACTTGGAATACCACAGGACAAACTGACCACCATGTATGTTGACAATGAAGGTGTTCTCAAACTTGTTCGCAATCTATTTTTTCATGAGAGAACAAAGCACATTGAAGTACAAGTTCATTTCATATGTGAACATGTGTTGAAGCACAACATCAGCTTCAATTTTGTCCAATAGCTGAACAACGGGCATATATCTTCACAAAGTCACTTGCACGTGACAAGTTCGAGTTGTTCAGAGAATTCCTCTCCTCATCCCTTGAGACAATGCACAATTAAGGGGGGGAATGTTAGGTTAATTAATTATGCATAATATAATATAAATTGATTATTTAATTAATTTTATTAATTAAATAATAATGTTATATGGTTATATTATAAACCATATTATTGTTGTATGTTGTTATATGGTTTTAAACCATATTTGTCTTTTATTTCACAGGCATAATTGTTATAATTGTTATAACAATTTATGTGCTTCCGGATGTATTTTGGAAGTTGTTATGAGTTTAGTTTTACCTGTGCAACCTATTTCTTTATCTGCACATGGTTGTTCAATTCCTATAAGAATTGCAACACTCCATTGTATTTTTGGTTGATTGTATTTATGCGGTGTTGTCAATAATAACCGATTGTTAACACTTTTTGCACTATTATTTTTGCATCAAAATGTCATCCACAAGGTTAACTATGGTAGGAGTTGAGGACATCATATATTTCCTCATCATCTATACATATTCTCATGACATGATCTTGTCCTGTATGAAATAGAAATTTGGCTATCCAAGAAAAATGTACACTCTTTTCAACTATGTATTTCTTCTCATAGTATAAGTAGTGTGGAGGTGTTTTACCTAAAACCAAATAGTTAACTATATCTGCATACCAAGGTGTTTTGGTAGAAATAGAAAATAAGTGCTCATCTAGAAAAGAGTCATCAACTACCTGTTCTTCACCATTAGTCTCCATTCTTGAAAGGAAATATGCTACCACGTTGTCCTTGTCAGGCTTATCCAATATTGTGACATCAAACTCTTGTAGAAGGAGAAACCATCTGATGATTTTTCTACTTACTACTGGTTTATTTATCAAATATTTGATTATAGCATGGTCAATGTGAATGAACACTATATAACCTATGATGTAGTGCATGATTTTATTAATAAAGCATATACAACTACTAAGAACTCCTCTATCTTTATGTAGTTTAGTTCTCGCATGCTTTGAAATTTCTTGTTAATATAATAAATTGCATAATTTAGAACTCCATACTTTGTTCTAAGACAAATCCAATGGCATGGTCTCGATGCATCAATATGGATATGTAAAGGAAGTTTCCAATCAAGTCCTATTAATACAGGAGCAATAGTTAACATTTTCTTCAAAGTTTGGAATGCAGTCTCAAATTTTTAAATTTCAAAGGAAACATCCTTTCCTAATAATTAAAACAATGTCACTACAATATTGATGAAATATTGTATGAATCTCTTAGTAACCAACATGACCTAGAAAGCTCCTAACATCCTTTTGTTTCTTTGGTGTTGGTAGGTTAATTATAATAGATACCTTTGTTGGATCAACTTGAATTCCATTAGAAGAAGATAGTGTCCCAAAACTATACCTTCAGACATCATCATGTAGCACTTTTCATTACTTAGGGACAGATTGTGCTTTTTTGCATCTCTTCGAAAAAAAAAAATTCAGATTTTGTAAAGATTTTCAAAATTTCTTCCATGTATAATGAAATCATCCATGTAAACTTCCATGCAATCATTTTCATATCTCTTGAAAAAAGGGCTATAGACTTCATTGGACCAATAAAACTAGCCGCAAGACACTCTTAGGTAAGATTTATAATAATGAGGGGATAAATATTTAACAAGATGGGGGAAGCTATCCCAACTAAGGATTGTACTACTAAGACAACTTCTAGATTCATCTATGAAAATATCATTACATGGTTTGGATGCCCCTTGAGTATTACAAATGACCAAGGGAAACATTTTGTGAATGTTACCATCAAGGAACTATTAAACAACTTCATGATTAACCATAATAGAAGTATGCCTTACCATCCACAAGTAAATGGGACACAAAAATCATTTGACAAAGTATTGGAGAAGGTGATTACATAGATATATTCCTTATATAAAAGCATAATGGGATTTGAAGATACTTGCAACCTTATGGGCATACCACACAACATATAAAAGGCTAACAAAATACTCTCCATTTAGATTGGTTTATGGACTGGAAGTCACGGTCCCTATAGAGTTTGTTCTTCTAATCTTAAGAGTAGTAGTAACATTTAGGATGAATGAATATTATTCACTCCATGAAATATTGATTGAATTAGAAAAGTTGGATGAAATTTTTTTCCTAGTAGTGTTACTACAACCAAACTCAGGAAAAAGGAGATAGAAAGCTTGGCACGACCGCCACATCAAAAGAAAATAATTTGACATTGGGGATCAGGTGTTGCTTTATGATAGTAAATGGAAACATCCAGGAAAACTCAAGGTGAGATGGCTTGGACCCTATATTATCAAGGAGATATTACCTTTAGGAGGAGGAATAAAGAGCATAATCGCAACTTGCAAATTGAAGGAACTACTGCAAGCAAGGCTATGTAAATGGAGCAAGATTAAAAGATATAAGAATTAAAAAAACAAAATAATAAAAATAAATATTAAAATAAAAAAATGGCCTATCTGAAAACTAGAAATTTTACGATACGATGAGGGGTAGGATGAAACCCACATGGAAATGTTTACTCTAAGGAACATACGAAAACTAGGAAAATATAAGAAGAATAAAAATTTAACCACGAGAGAAAGCATACCCACAAATCAAAGGAAAAAGAATCCATGGAGGAAGGATAACTATGGACCCAAGAAAAAAATCCACCAAAAGAAAAAGAACCCACGAGGGGATACCTTTACAATGAAGGAAAAGAAATCCATGGAGGCAATACCACGCTAGGTAACAAAGGAAAAGGAAACCATGTAATGAATCAATAAAAGGAAAAACCACGGAGTAAAGAGAAAAACCACAAAATGAAGGAATCAAAGCATAAAACCACAAAGTGAACGAATGAGAGGAAAAAACTCCACGTGATGAAGAAAAAGTCATCAAGTGGAGTGAGGGAATGAGATGAAAAGGCTGCATGATGAAGGAAAAAATAAACGTAATAAAGAAAATGCATAGAGAGTGAAAAATACGTGGAAGAAACAAAAATATAATCAGCTAAAAAGACAATAAATGTGGTAGGTACAAGTGGGGGTATAAAAAAGCATCGACTTGTAAAGATTAGGGCACCAAAAGATAAATTTGAGATAGAAGAACTTGCCAATGAAGAAGAAGAGAGCTAGGAAAAATTAGGAAAATCACTAGAGATGGATACTCAATCGAGATCACATAAGAAGAGCTCTCAAAGTGAAAATATCAAAATCAGTCACTCAAATAAAATAAACATGATCCGGATGGGGAATTTTTGCATATCCCATTCAAATTCACCCACACATGGGATTTACAGAAATATATTCATTCACAAATCACCGAATATGACCACACACAACTCGAAGTAGATAGACAACTATTGCTAGAATAAAATCCCAACACTAAATATTTATAATACAATAAGAATAACAATGTGATAAATGAATTGAAGATCAACGTATGGAGTAAAATCCCATATTTGTCTAGGGTAGATCATGCCATTCTAGTCCTCTTGAGATGGTTACACAATCAGATGTTGTATTTGGATCATTCGTAGCCAATCACTACAAAAATCATGGCTAGGGTTACGGGATTATGGGCACAAGGGTGATCACGATAAAAAAGAAGAAAACTCTATGAAATACATCACACGGGTGATCAGAGTGACAAAGAAAAAGTATGAGGTATGCATTACGGATATAATAAATCATGCACTTAGGTATGTCACTAAGGCCATATGCTTAAAATCTATCATACTAATTAAGAAGATGGTGCTCATCCAAGGCTTAGTGCACAAATTTCCCTTGATATGGTGAATTCTTTTTTAGAGTATAACTTAGTAGAATAACTAGCTTCAGAATTCCATGAAAAGACTTGGAAAATAAAAGAAGGAAAATACCATTTTTGCTATGGGTTCACATTGATATGCCTAGCTATGTATTTCATGAAAACCCTTTCCCACAAATTAGAATTGGTAGAATGGCAGTCAAATACACCTATGGCTGAAAATTTTTGGGAACACATGAATATATTGGATACGATCGCCCAAATTAGATCTTTATTATCAATGGATAAATAGAGTAAAACAAATAATTGGAAATAGGGCATGGATTTTAGAACAAATTGTGGCACGATATGAGAAAAAAGTAATTTTTATTGCTAACATTGATTATACCTTCATTTGACCTACAACTCCACACACATCACACATACCCACATTACCCTATGAGGATTCTCGATTAATTAGTGGCTACATCAGTTGAAGAAATCAAAAATATTCCCCTGTGGATCCCAGAAAACCAACACTTCCAAATTTTTTATCAATTCATTAAACAAACATGGGAAGAATATAGGAAAAAGTACCCAAACACAATATGGAAAAATAGAATCAAGTAAAACATGTCTAAAGACATACAAATGAAGATCAGAAAAAGTACTAGTGCTTTATAACCTACAACTAAATTCCAAAATGCCATGACATTGAAATAAAAACTCAAATAAGTCCATGTTAGCGAAGAAGAATAAGAAAAATAAGAAGAAGAATATTCATAAGAGATGTAATAAATCTCTAAATTAGAAGAGGAAAAAATACCTCTGCCTTACCATCGAGTATCACCAAAAAAACTAGCACCATAATTTTTAGGGAGGCAAAGCCATGGGTGGAAACAAATTTGACCAAGACAGCCTATGGGTACTATAAGAAATGTCTATCTCCTGGCAGTATTTCACAAGTAGCTCAAGAATATGAGGCTAGTACAAGAAGTGAACAGTTGGCTATAATAGAAGCCATAGTATATTACATGGATAAATTCACCTTGGTAATTGTAGATATTGTTCATTTACTTCCACCAGAATTGGAAAAGGAAATTCAGGAGAAGGTAGAGGTGGAAGAAACAAACCACTTGCAAGCCCTTGAACAAGAGTGAACAATATTGAAGCACAAGAAGAAAAATAATGCTACAAATTGAAATTGCATAAAGGAAGTGGAGGAACTAATTGGGTTTCTTATTAAAGAAAGGAAAGAAAGAGAAGAGGAAGCCATAAAGGCCATAACTCTAAAATAAAAATACAAAAAGGTAGAGGTGGAGGAAAGGAAGAGGAAATGTCTATAAGAATAAGAATAAAATTCTACTTGAAGTGGCTAGACAAAAGAAGATAAAATAAGAGAAACAAAGAGAACAAGAAGAGAAATAGAAGGAGATTGAGAAAGCTAAAAACATAGCTGAAGGAGAACAAAACAAAAGGGATAGAGGATGTAGAGAAGAAGCTGAAAAAAGAGGAGAAAAATAAAAAGGAGGAAGAGGAGGAAGAGAGGAAATAGAAAGAAGAGACAAGAGAAGAGAAAGAAAAACAAGAGGAACAAGAAAAATAGAAGAAGAAAGATAAGATAAATAAAATAAGGAGAAGGAAGAGAAAGAAAATAAAGAGAAGGAAGAAAAATAAAATAAGGTGAAGGAATAAAAATAAAAGAAGGAGAAGGTAGAACAATAAAATAAGGAGAAGGAGGAAAAGGAAAAGAAAGAAAAGGAAGAAGAAGAAAGGAAAATATAGTAAAAAGAAAAAAAAGAAGAAGGAAAGAGAAGAAGAACATAAGAAGAAAGATGAAGAAATCAAGAAACAAGAGCAAGAAAAGAAAGAAGATGAATAGAAGTAGAGCATAGATAAGAAAGATCCAACATAGGTGACACCATCATCATCTTCATGAGACACTTTCTACAAGTGTTTTACCTACGCAAAACACCATGGGATTGGTATGAAATTAATTGTATTATTCAGATAATAAGCAACAATAGAACACCAAATAACACAATATTGTAGATAAATGATCTTAATATGAAATTAAAATAGCTTTTCCACTTCGAGGGGGAAACCTCAAAACCATACAATAAGGCTCAAATGCTCCAATGATGATGAACTTCTACCTACAATCCCCTATATATACTATTCATATGTTATGGCCATCACCAAGGCCGACCTACTAAGCATGAGAAAGTATAAATGATATGGTAAGCCACACGTCAGCTACTCAAATCACAATACAAGAAATAGGTTAAAGGAATAGCATGCCCTTCCCTTTAAAACCAATGTTTTCCTCAACATTGAATAATCCTAGATTTTGCTATAGAAAACCTTCATCCTCCCAGGTCGCATCTTCTATGCTTAGATTCTTCCACTTGATTAGATATTCCTTAATGTCTCTAGTTCTTAGCCTCTTAGTATGTGTTTACAGAATCTTCTCTGGCTCCAAAATAATTCTTCCTTCCTCATCAAGTTATGGTATCTCTTTCTCGGGCTGCAAATTTTTGTCCAATAAACTTCTTGGTAGAAACATGGAATATTACGTGTATACGTGAAGATTGAGGAAACTATAGTTTATAAGCAACACTTCCAATTTTCTATAGAACTTGATAAGGACCATAATATTTAGGAGAAAGTTTCTTGTCCTTTTATGTTGCTTCACGGACATCTTCTTATAAGGTTGTAGATGTACAAACACTCGGACACCAATTTCAAAATGCCTTTCACTACGATGTTGATCTCGCTTTTTGGTTCACCGGTTTTGTGCCAATGCGAATTCACCTTGAAACCAACGAAAACCTATTGTTGATGTTGAATGTGTTCCTCAAAATTTATAACCTTATTTTTCACCCTCAAGGAAGAAGTGATAGATGGTGGATGGTAACCATATAATGCTAAAAATGGGGTCATTTGAGAAGAGGTATGAAAAGATTTGTTATACCACCATTCTGCAAGTGGTATCCATTTCACCCACCGTTCTTGCTTATTTGATACAAAACAATGTAGATACCCCTCTACACATTTTTTTGAACACTTCCGTTTTCCCATCATTTTGAGGATGGTAAGATGAATTGTGAGCTAAATGAGTACCCAAACATGCAAATATTTTTTTCCAAAAATTACTTATGAAAATAGGATCACAATCACTTACAATTATCTTTGGGGTTCCATGTAGCCTTTGAACTATCTCCGAAAAAATAGATGCTTCTATACTAGATGTAAATGGATGTGACAGGGGAACAAAAATTGGCATATTTTGTGAGTCTATCCATAATCACCAAAATAACATTCTTATCCTCTCGAACAAAGCAATCTTGTGATTAAATCCATGGAGACCTCCTCCCATCTCTGGCTAGGAATTGGTAATGGTTGTAATAAACTAGGTGTCTTAATGGTTTCACCTTTTTTGTTGGCTCCCAAACACTCGATACAAAATTTTGTACATCCCCTTGATTCCTTCCCAAAAGAGTTCTCTTTTTATTCTATTATATGTCTTCAAAATCTAGAGTGTCCTTCAATAGGTGATGTATGTAGCTCTACAAGAATCTTATGCTTCAACTAATAATCTTTACACAAGTATAAGCTATCCTTTTACCATAGGGAATCACCTTTCAACTTAGATTTATTACATGTTATAGACTTGTTTGATATTCTATATTAGAGATTGTGTATCCTTGTCTTGATCTCATTCCAATCTTGGTTCATCCACCCAATCGACCTTCAACATGAACATTACACATAGTAAGGCATCTGTGGATGTATCCCTTCTAGACAACGAATCGGCTACTACATTTTCTTTACCATTTTTATATGATTTAAAAATCATAACCCAATTATTTTTAACCCACTTTTTTGTTACTCGAGATGATAACATTTTCTCTAGAAATTATTTGAGACTATTATGATAATTTTTACCTTGAAGTGTCTACCCATTAGATACAACCTCCATTGCTTGGCCGCATGAAGAATAGCCATCATTTTTTCTCATAGTAGGTTTGAGCAGATATTTTCCTTTGAATTGACAACTCTCAAATGTAATTTTTCTACCTTCCTACATTATAACTACTCCCAATCCTAATCCTGAAGCATCACATTTAATAATGAAGGTTTTGAGAAGTTAGGAGTAGCCAAAAGGGGTAGTGCACATGGATTCCTTCAACTTATCAAATGATTTAGTGGTTGCCTCTGTCTGCAATGGAAGGCATCCTTCTTTAGCAATGTAGTGAGTGAATCCATGATTCTACCATATTCCCTCACAAATATTCTATAGTACCTTGTTAGTCATAGGAACCCTCAGATATTTTTTAGAGTTTTAGTCCTCTGCCATTCCACCATAGCTTTGATCTTATGAAGATCAACTTTGACGCCTTCATGGGATACAATGTGACCTAAGTACTCTACCTCTTGTACACCAAAAGAACATTTGGATGGATTTTCATAAAGCGTATATTTCTCCAAAACTTCAAACACTTTATTTACATGTTGTGAAGTGTTATTCCCATGTCTTACTGTAAATAAATATGTCATCAAAGAAAACTAATACAACTTTCCTTAAAAATAGCCTAAAAACAATGCTCATCAAGCTTTGGGATGTTGAAGGAGAATATGTAAGACCAAAAGGCATTAACAAAAACTCGTAATGGCCCTCATGAGTCTTGAAATCCATTTTATGAACATCTTCCTCTCTTATTCTAATTTGATGGCACCCAGGACAAAGATCTAATTTTGTGAAATAAATAGCACTATGTAATTGATCAAGCAAATCATCAATTACTAGAATAGGAAAATTATCTTTGATGGTGTACTTGATGAGTTCTCGTAACTGGACATATCCTCCATGTTTCATCCTTCTTACATACCATGACCACTAGTGAAGAATATGCGCTTTGGCTATACCTAATGATATCTACCTTCAACATTTCCTCGCACTATTTTCTCGATCTCACTTTTCCGGCAATATGGGTATCCGTATGGTCTCGATGTTAGGTGGTTGGATTCTGGAATCAAATGAATGGCATAATCATGATCCCTAACTGGGGGTAGTCACTTTGGAAATACATCAAAAAAAGATGAGTGAGTGTAAAAAATATTTTGAAGATCGGGTGGCATTGAAGACTCTATATTTTGTACCTCTATGGAAAATAATTTTTCTACAAATCCATCTACTCATTTTTCGAGAACCTTCTACATCCTGATGAGATCTAATAACTGGGAGAATTAGCTAACATCCCTTTCAACCGTATTTTCCTTCCTTCTAAATAAAATCACATGAACAATTCTTGGAAATTCATTTCTATAGTACCCAAGGTTGTGAGCCATTGGACACCCAAAACAATATCTTCCCTCCCATAGAAATATCAAACATAGGTGAGTCTAACATGAAGTCTCCCATGAAAAGATTGATCCTATGACACTTTTCTAAACACTTGATTGTCCCACCATCCAAAATCATAACTTGCATTTCTGGAGTTGGGTAATAAAAACAATATAGGCGGGAAACTAACTTACTATTTATGAAGTTATGAGTACTCCCTGAGTCAATCAACACCGTCACCTTCTATTTTTTGAGATAGCCAATAACCTTGAGTGTTTGAGGAGTACTAATACCTAACAACACATGGAAATAAATTGTAGGTTAGTGATCCTCTACTTCATCTTCTACTGGTTCCTCAGCCTCTCTTATAATTTCAGCTTCCTCTTCATCCTCATTTCCTCCTTCAATATATAAAAATTTCTTCTCAACACATTTGTGTCCCGGTACATATTTGGTGTCACAATTAAAACATAATCTTTTTATCTCTTTTCTTCCATTTGTTGAGGAGTTATTGTAATTGGCCAAGTGAATGATGGGGAAGAGGTACTATGGTCTCTGGTGTTAATGAAACTCTAAGTGCAATGATAATATAATAAGAAATATTGAGTGGATTAAACATACGTACCTCATGCTTGATGTGGTCCTTAAGACCCTCAAGAAACAAGTCATTCAGATTTCCTTCTATAATATTTTC
Source organism: Taxus wallichiana var. yunnanensis (assembly GCA_018340775.1). Classification (NCBI taxonomy): domain Eukaryota; kingdom Viridiplantae; phylum Streptophyta; class Pinopsida; order Cupressales; family Taxaceae; genus Taxus; species Taxus wallichiana. Next base: position 861,531,233 of record CM031235.1, read on the forward strand.
CACCCTTAAGGATGTTAGGAAATATATCTTAGTGCTCCATTTCTATGTATGGGTGAATAATAATTACATGTGTAATTATTATTATGGTAAATAAGTGAAAGTGCATTTACTATGTAAATGTAAATAGTAAATAGTAAATGTAAAATGTGGTTAGTATGTGGTAAGTTAGTAAGTTATAATAATAAAACAATTAGTATTGTTTTATTATTATATTAGTGAGAGGTTGAAACCATACGGGTGTATGGTTGTATATGAAGAAAAATGTTGTTGTGAGGATTGTTATTATACATCTCCTATATAATGGAGTGTAATGAAATAATGAATAAATCAAAATATAATATAGAGTTGTTGATTTCAATTATTATGCATCCCTGTAGCTATTTCATGGATTCTTTGTATTAGATCGGAGTAATTTCTACATTTTGGTACGGAGCAGAGTTAAAGTTAAATATGTCTCGAAGAATATCTCGTAACTTTTGTTTTGCAATCTAGGTTTTTCAAAATTTTATGCATGGGAACGATCTATTATACAAGCTTACCAAGAGAAATTTCAGAAAAACCCAGTTCATTGTTTGGGAGAAACGTGTAATTTACTATACAACACATTGATCACTGTTGTTTTTTTGAAGAAATCAGAGAATCAAAGGTAATTCAAATCTACATTCAATTTTTTTGGATATTTAGATTCAGTAAAATGGATACACCATTAGATAAATTTAATGGGTTGAACTTCCATACATGGAGAGTAAAAATCCAGATGCAGTTAATGAATAAAAACCTATGGAGGATAGTAGATGGAAAAGAAAAAGCACCTACAGATGTAAGCAAAATTGTAGAATGGGAAACTAGAGATGAACAAATAACAAATGAAATTGACTATAACTATGAATAATTTCTATACTAAGTGAAGTTCTTGGAGGAAGGAGGCATCAGGAGGTTGGAGGTCATTCAAATGACCTCTCGTGATCCACCAACGGGGCCGTTTTAGCTATGGTGATTTTATTTTTATATAGCATGATCCTATTGTTTCTTTGTGTTTCTGGAAGAGTGTTTGGTTGCAGTGTTCCTATTTTGGTTTTGCAGAATAAAGTAAATTTCACATTGAGGGGGGAACATGATCTTAATGTTCCATTTCTAGTTTTCTACATTTTTGGTATTTTCTATATATGAGCAATAGATTTCAATGAAATTTCCTATGTTATTCCCCTGCGGTGAGATGTGATGAGGGCTAAGAATAGTACTTGGCATAGCATGATGTAGTTGTAGGTAAACCACTTGAAAACCTTCATTTTGGTTTGTGGTACATGCTTTGATTGTAAAACCATCATTTTTGGTTGTTGGTAAACCCTAAACGTTGTGCAAAACCATCACCCTTTTGCTTTGTGGTAAACCGGTTGTAAAACCATCATTTTGGTTTATGGTCAACCCTATGAAAAACCATCTATTAGGTTTATGATCATCCTGTAAAATCATCGGATCATGAAAGTAATTGCAAGTACATAAAGGCAAGTTTTCCCCATGTTCGCACAAAGGGGGAATGTTAGGAAATATATCTTAGTCGCCATTTCTATGTATGGATGAATAATAATTACATGTGTAATTATTATTATGGTAAATAAGTGAAAGTGTATTTACTATGTAAATGTAAATAGTAAATGTAAAATGTGGTTAGTATGTGGTAAGTTAGTAAGTTAGAATAATAAAACAATTAGTATTGTTTTATTATTATATTAGTGAGAGGTTGAAACCATACGGGTGTATGGTTATATATAAAGACAAATGTTGTTGTGAGGATTGCTATTATACATCTCCTATATAATGGAGTGTAATGAAATAGTGAATAAATAAAAATATAATATAGAGTTGTTGATTTCAATTATTATCGTGTAGCTATTTATTTCATGGATTCTTTGTATTAGATCGAGTAATTTCTACAAAGGATAGGTTTTGAAATTGATGCACATAATCTTTGACTAATCATGTTTGTCATAAATTTTCCAATTAAATAAAGTAATTATTTGAAATAATGTAACTATAGTGCAATTGCAACTCCTCGGTAAAAACTATCCAAGTGACACTTTTGAGACCATTCTTCTCCCTTTGACCACATAACCATCGATACCAAATGAATTGAAGTACGGTTCAAGATGCGGGGATGCCAATGTCACCTTTTGTCCCGATGGGGTTTGATGTAACTCAAAAAATTCTCCATTTGATTTATCCAATTCAATGGATCCTTCACATCAAATTTGTGCATCTCCACTTTCGACATCATGTTCCGTGGTTTTGAATAAGTTGGATTTTGATTGGATGGAAAAATGATCCAACATGGTATTTTTCCCATTATTCGAACCAAGATCCTACTTGGTTGAGTTAGAGCTGATTTGGGACATATTGTTTACCATTTATATGTTTCATGATATCATCGAATCAGCGATTGATTTGGTCTATGTCTGCTTTAGAAGCGATATCAGATTATACATTTCATAGTTCATACTGAGTTGGCTCATCTTATGATTAAGCGTGGGTAAACCCTAGTGCTTAGGAATTTGTATTTACCCCTTCGACTCAACTCTTCAATCACTATGCCATATTTATCTATGGTTTTAATCGAGTGACCAGATTCTTTTGGCTCTTATGGAATGCCCCGCCATGATGTCAAACCCTACGGTTTATGGTTTAGACACAAATTTGTCTCGAATAGAAAAAAACAAAGAAAATACTACCAATATTTTTCGAGGGCAATCTAAAAATGTAAAGAACTTGGAAAAAATTCCATAAATTGCATCCTGAGGGAGCAATTTTATGAAAAACACTAAATTTGCAATAAATTTTTCAAAATAAATTTAAAAATGTCTAAAATTTTCAAGAAATGTTACTTGGAATTATTCACAACTCTGGTAAAACAAGCTCCAACAAATTTTATCTAGTTCGCAAGATATATCATAAACAAAAAATTAGGGTTTTTGCCCTAATTTTGGCCCGGATCGTAGCTTTGATACCACTTGTAATGAAATTACTTGTATAATTCATATTATGAGAAGCAATAGAACACCAAAGAACACAATATTACAGATAAATGATCTCAATATGTAATTAAAATAGCTTTGCCACTTTGAGGGGCAACCTCTAAACCATACTGATAAGGGTCAAATGCTCTCTAATGATGATGAAATTCTACCTACAATCCCTATATATACTATTCATATGTTATGGCCATCACCAAGGCCGACCTATTAAGCATAAGAAAGTATAAATTATATAATAAAATGATATGGTAAGCCACGAGTCAGCTACTCATATCCTAATACAAAATAGGTTAAGGGCGTATAAGAAAGAAAATGAAAAGGAAAAGGAAAAGAAAGAAAAGGAAGAAAAATAAAGGAAAAGACAGCAGGAAAAAGAAAAAAATGAGAAGGAAAGAGAAGAAGAACAAAAGAAGAAATATGAAGAAATCAAGAAATAAGAGCAAGAAAAGAAAGAAGATGAATAGAAGTAGAGCACGAGATAAGCAAGATCCCATACGGCAGTGACACCATTATCATCTTCAAAAACAATTCTACAAGTATGGTACCTATGCACACACCTTGGGATTCATTATCCATAATTAAACAGCACTACAAAAAGGAAAAAATATCAATCTATCCGGTTGCAACAAGGGGTGGTAGAACAAACAATAGAAGGATACAAAGTACACTTGAACAAACTCTCCCTCTTCAAAAAAGCGCAACTGACCATTGTTGGATCAAAATGCAAAACACGATTGGATGCAATGGTGTGTTGGTATCAAGGAGATAATGCATAAAATATTATCATATATTCAGGTAGAAAAACCACACATCATCATAGACCCCAATCTTTAGGTAGAACTTGTAATAGCAAGGTTGTGAATGAGATATTAAAAGAAAGTAAAATCAGCCTACGGGGAAGAGAAGACAAAATACGCGAGGAAGCTATGAAGGAATATAAGCAACAAATCCTACAACCATAGACATTGGAGAACAAAAATAGAGGAAGGAAATGCAAGCCACGGTGAGTAAACTGGAGATAGAGTTGAATAATGTCACGACATATTATACCTATACAATAGGGTGGCCCAGTGAGACCCAATAAGAAAAGGAAGAGCTTGAAAAATTAGAACAACAAATACATGTTAAATCTACAGAATATGACATTAGAAAATAAAAATATGGAGCTTAGAGAAGAAATCTTGTTGAACTTATGGAGAAATATCAAACCCAACAAAGGATGCGGATAGAGAAAATCATAGAAATGTAGGAATGCAACACTATGATGGATAGAGCACTCATCATAATGCAACAAGAGTTAAACATTTCTCAAAAAGGTTGGGAGAAATACAAACAAAACAACCACCATATGAGATTCTTTCTTTGATCCAAGAGAATGCACAACTTCAAGAATGGGTGAAACAAATTGACATTCATCTAGAGTTATGGTACATTTTTAGAAGAACATTACTCCACATATTACCAAGTACATCCCCCAAGCTCCATCATAAAGAAGATTAAGAGGTGTTTCATTCCATAGAACTAGTTGGGTGAGTCAAGAGAAGTAACGCTTCCTTACGCCAAATGTATAAGTTTACGGGGTTGATGCCTTTAGCCTCCCAACTTGGTGTCCCAGTAATTGAATTAAAGCGATTCAAATGAGGGAACCTTTCCTTATCTGCTAGACGCCTAAGTCCTAGGGTTTATTCCTATATAGAAATTTTCATAGAAAATTCTAAAGAATAGGATAGGGTTCTTCATCGAGTTGTTTTCATCAAATTTTGAGTAAGTGTATACATAGGAAGAAGCCACCGAAGCTAGAAGAAGCCACAAAATCTTGGAACAAGCCATAGGAAACAAGAAAAATCCATGATACAAATAGGAAAGCCACAAGTATATTGGCAAAACCATGATAGTAAAAGGAAATCCATGGTACAATAGGAAAGTCATGATACATTGATGGAATTCATGATACACTGTAGAAATCCGTAGAAGTCAAGAAAGCCACGGACCGGAGAAAATATAATACAAAATGATAAATAAGCCATCGGATGAATGATTCAAAAGAAGTGACTCTTTTAATATTTTTTTATGAAATGTATTTATTGTAATTAATCCATTGAATACAGGTGTGCAAGAGAAATGTATGTGTGCATCACAAGAAATATATGAGTGAATATTGCAAGAGAAATATATGATTGAGATGTATGAGGAGTAAGATATATGAGAGAGAATAGAGAGGATTTATGTATGAGAATGAGACTAATGTAATGAATATTGAAATATGAATGGAGATTGATGTTTTAGAGCAAAGCCTATTATGTTTTTTTACATTCTTTCTATTCACAACTTAGAATAGTTAAATTTTCCCACGTACATCACTAACAATAGGTTGAACTTCCGAATCTCACATTGCTTATCGAGGTTTTAGGTCAAAACTCATAATGACAAGAGGTAACACCCACTAACTATCGATATTGGAAATATAAATCCATCATCTAGTAACTTCTTCAATTGTCCTTTTACAATCTCCCTTATTGTTGGGTTCATTCTTCTTTGTGGCTACCTAATGGGTTTACAAATGTCTTTGATATGAATCTTATGTGTAAAGCCTAGCATAAATTCCATGCATGTCACCATAATCCCATGAAAACATTGTTTTATGTTTTTTCAGAAGAGAAATCAACAATTTCTCTTGTTGTCTATCCAATAGCTTGTTGACATTGAGTGATTTTCCCAGTGTTATCTCCACTTGTTTAGAGAGATCAATCATTGAATATACATTGTTGCTAATATAATTCAGTATGTATTCATGGGGAAGGAGTTGATGAAGAATAAAATTCTTACCTAGAATGTCCATGGTGCTTTATTGTGGTAGAACCTGGTTCAATGGACAACTTAAACACCTTAATTTTTCATCCACTTCTTTGTTCCTTCCATAATTATTCTACAAGACATTGGAGAGAAAAACTTCTTCTTCTTCTTGTCCTTCAATTATCTGTACAAGAATTCTCTAAGCGGCATGAGTTGTTATACATAGTTTTGATATGCTTTTGGTTCTTCTACCCAAATGGTTTGATCTTCATCATTCAATGGTTGGGAAGGAGGATAGAGCATCAAATTTTATTACCACTTCCATTAGAAATAATCATATTTCCAAACCTGCAACCTATGAATGCATCAGTAGTGGAAAACCATGTCCTTCCTAGAATGATAGGATATCCTCTAAGCTTGTTTTTTATTAAAGAAAAATAAAGTCAGCAGGGTATTCCCAAGATTCTACCACTACAACTAAGTCCTCAAGGACTCCTTCAGGTCTCACTATTGATCTATCTACAAGTTGTAAGACTATAGTTGTTGGCTTTAGTCCTTTCAATTTTAGATCATCCATACTTTTCTTGGTCACGACATTAATGGCTTCCCCCAAGTCAATTAGAGTATTCTTTATTATTGTGTCATTGATTGTAAAATTTACGAAAGGATTGTATGGATCTATATACTTTGGTAAAACTGAATTCCCAAGTATGATATCAACCAACTATCAATAAATCTTCCATTGGATGGATCCTTCATTATTCTACCTAGTTTTTAATGCATAGAACCAAATATTTGTAGATGGGAACACCTTGATGGCTGGAATAAGTGGAATTTTGACACAAATATTCCTCAATCGATTGAAAAAATCAAAATTATATTTTGATTTGAGGCCGATCTTGTTTTCTTGTAATATTTCCAGAAATGGTTTTTCATTAGCTTGCATCTTTTCCTTAATGTAATTATGTTTATGTTATTACGGATCAAATCAAAAGTGTCTTATGGCTTTGATGTGGATCAATCTCTACAATAAGCTTGTGGTTCATTTACAATCTCTCGTAATAATGGGTTTACTTTGTGGAGAAAGTTATCTTCTGAGAAAAGATGGATGTTATTAACATCAATTGTATATGTAGCATATTGAGTTGATTCGAGTGGTATAGGCTAGGTGAGAAGCTTTATTTTTGGGGTCGGGCATTGATTGAGCTGGTAGTTGAGTTGTTTTTGGTGAAGAGCTAGGTTGGGATTTGGCATTAGAGCTTTTTGTTGTGGATAAGAAGGTTATGGGAAAGCTTGTTGATAGTTAGGAGGTGGTTTATTCCATTACTTCCCTCCTCTCCAAGGATCTTGCCATGCTTGAGGGGGTTTTTCCATTGTTGATGGCATGAAAATTGAGGTTTCCATTGCTATTGGTATTGAATAGGGTATAGAGACCAACCTTATTGTGGATTAGCCCAAGGTGGGGGTTGTATATATGGATTACTATACCAATTATGAAATGATGGCATGGGGTATTTTAACATACCTCCTTGTCTTGGCAGCCATGGATTTCTGTAAGAAACATAGAAAACTTTTCCATCCTCTATTTCTATTATCTTAAATTCTAGTTTAGTTTCCTTTCTTGTGCTATATCGGCCAATCCTCTACATCTACAGTCAAATTTATTTCTTTTTGCATACATGGTATAACTTTGTAAGTGTTACTTCTACATCTTCTCTTTTCTTCTTGGCATGCAGAGCATCTATTTGAGTTCCCATGTCATTGAGAATATCCTACTTCATGTTATTGAACATGTTAACAATATGTAACTTGGACATATCCTGAATTCCTTTGGTAAGCGATCCACTCCTTGATATTACATTTCTTATTCTCTTTAGAGTGGCTCTAGAGTAATTCTTGCAGGATTCAAAAACCTCATCAAAGGTAGCTTTTTAAATTTCTCTAGCTCTATCATATCTATAGCATCCATGTCTTCCTCATTGAGTCCCTTCAAGAAGAATAATTTGACGATTCGGGAGGTAGTCTTGTATGCCTTATCTTACGACACACAAACAAGAATCTTTCTAAATAGTCTTCTAGTATCTCATCCTCCTTCTGTGCCATCTTGAATATTTCATCACCTCCTCTACTACTCAATATGCAGTATTCCTAGTACTTAGTGAGAAACTTATCCTTCATATTTTCCAGGTAGTAATGGCATCTCTTCCTAAACCCATGAACCATCTCAAGGTTACATCCTTGAGTGTGGCAGGGAATAAATTCAATTTATGTGCATCAATGGTATAATCATAGCTCTTGCATAATACATCAAACTCAAACAAAAAGGTGTCTGGGTCTTCAATTATGGATCCATGAAAGTTAGGAAGGGATGATGGAGAAATATTCTTCATAGCAGTAAGCTCATCATTGTTGGAAATGGGAAACTCAAAGGTAGTTTCCTTGTCTTCAAAATTTTGGTTTACTTCTTCTGCCATTTTGGATGATTAGGAGTAACCTCAAAAGTCTCACTTGGAGGGTTATCTTCTACTATCAAACCTTGTATAGAGGAAGATATGTCTTCTTCATAATTAGATATAGAAATTTGTGCTACTTGCGGATTGGGTAAGAATCTACCATGGGCATCTCTTGGATGGTGCATGCATCAACTACTCAACTCACTCAACATACATTAGTGGGGGTGTTTGAAGGTGGAATTTCCTAAACCTAAATTGTTCCTAAGAAATGAAAAACCTCTCAAAAACCTTATAACTTGGTAGTATCCCGTAATGCGCGCAAAAATGGTAGTGCAAATTAACTTACAACATTTAATGTGTTGTTTATTAATTCTTTGATCATTTAATCATAAAACCAAAGGATGTAAAATTTCAATAATGTCAATGTTGTATGTACGATTCTGAAAGAATTTAGGAGATGTGGAAAGAAATAGATGTCACTACTTATCTTGAAAATAACAAATCTTGAAAGTACAATGTGTTGGGGTGTGGAGCTATTATTTTTGGTCTTGGAATCAACATTTAAGTGTTGGATTTTTAACGGTTAAGTCTTGAGACTTCAGGAGAATTCTATAGTCATGTGTTGTTTTCATGTTGCGTGTTTGCTACAAATTGACAATAGTTTAACAAATTGTCATAGTGATAGATTTTCCATCCATGGGAAGTTGAAAGGTCATGACTTTCAAACTTCTAGGGTCAGCTATAGAACTTCCTAGAAGGATTGTAATCTTATAAATAGAGGTGTTAGGGGCATCCTAATGCATCTTGAGTGATCAAGAGATCTTGAGTCTTAGAACATCAAGAGGTGATCAAGAGTGATCAAGGTTGAGCAATTGGGTGTCAATTGTGTCTTAGATGTGGTTTAGCATCTTTGGGAATTCTATTGTGAGTTCATGAGTGATTTTTGTGTAATTATAACTGAGAGAAGACTGTGAGAGTTGGTTTTACTCTTATTGATAATAAAATTTGAGCAATTTTTGGTGGACGTAGCCCACATTGGGTGAACCACATTAAATCTTGTCTTGTCTTCTTTTGTGCATTGTTTATATATGTTGTTATATTTATGTAAGTACAATTATAATAAATAGTTTCATACTACTATGATTTAAGGAATTGTTTATAGTAACTCCTAATAATTGGTATCGAGCTTTGTTGGTTTTTTTTTATGAAGTGGTGAATCACATGGAAATTTTAGCTTGAGTGGGAGCTATGGCGGATGAGGGTAGATTTTAGCCCCTAAAAGCAACTAAGTACCTAAAAGGCTTTGGAGATATGGCACAAAGGCACATGTAGAAGTAGTCCTCAAAGAGGTGCAAAGGGTCATGCCATGGTAGGATGGAGTTAGGACTTAGTAAGTTTTGGAAAAATAGAAAAGACACACATAGGGAGCAAACAAAAAAGTGACCAGATACAAATGTGGATAAGCCATGGAGACTTGTGATCCAAGAAAAGGATATTCTAGGGAATCATTATGGTTATCATGAGAGGATAAGGAGTTGAGGTTGTTAAGGATTAGCTAACACATGCATGCTAAAGGAACTCGATTGAGGGAAATGCATGGTGACATCTGGAAGATTCCTAAGTAGTGGTAGAACAATCATGAGGAGATTCCAGTAGGATTTCACAGATGATGATGGATGGTTAGAAGAATATTCCTTTGACTGCTTGTTATAGAGGGTCATTTCTAGATGAAAAATGGGAGAATAAATTATGGTGTAATGGATGTAATAGGGAGCTCTGTGATGTAAAGAAAGCTCTACTACTATGAACATTTCCATGGATGGAACTTCTTGATGTAATCTTAGCTATTGTATTTGACTTATAAATATAATGAAGTAGTTCTATAACACTCTTGTAATGGATCTTGATCTGTGTTTTCCCTTTATGTTCATGTGTGTGTTACTAGTTTCCTCAATGTTATTCCATGGTTGATTCTACTTTTAGTTGATCATGTTAAATCTATGTTTGGGATACATCAACTAGGAGTAAAAGCTTACATCTAAAACCTATGGATAATTGCATTTATTCTTGGTTATATTGCATCATCATGTTGATAAATAACATTCTCATGAAGCTCACATAAAGGAGGGACTCGATGCCTACGCATGCCTTGGGTGAGCTTCCAGGCTAAGACTAGATGATATGTCGATGCACTTGGGATTAGTTGTTGAAATAGGTAGTGATAATAGAGACTACATTTTGGTTCCATTGTCGGGACCTCTTTTCAAAGTTGTTGTGAGAATGGTGTGATGATAAGAGCGCTTGACCTTGGACAATGTGAAGCATGGTTTAAAAGCATAGAGGATGAGTTTTCTCAGAGATTTAGTACTAGAATTGAGTTTAATGCACATAAATGGGTAGAAGAACATATGTATCATGAGCTATATGAGACTTTATTTTGTTGCTTTCTAGTGGAGTTGTATGAATGGATTTTGGTGTATGCATCTAGATCAAGCTAGTACTATAGATCTCATTGTGTGTGGACCCAAGATGAGTATCAAAGAGGCTACAGGATGTTGATCTGACTTGGACATGTGTTGTTGATCATTGGTGGAGTAGAGTGTTGATGAGTTACACCTTGGAGTACATAATTTCTATGTATTCTTATGTCCTGAGATTGTTGAGTTTGAGTTTTGAGGGAGCCTAGAGGATTGTTTTATGTTTTATCCCCTTAGCTATAAAGATCTTGATCATTACACTGAGTTTGGAAGCATTTCCTATATGGCTGGACTAAGCTTCTTTTGAGTGATGGGTGAGGAAACTAGGGTGGAGGAAGATGGCGAACCTTACGGATGAAAGCGAGAGAGGGAAGAGAGATGACTCAAATATAATGAAGCATGTGAGAGGGAGTTAGATAGATAATGTGAAGTTGTAGGAGTGATGGATTTATGGAGGCATACATTATGGGAAGGAATTGAGGTTCACGTAGAGGATGTGGAGCCTGAGCAGTCTATGCTACCCCATCTTGGAAAGCATGGAAGAGAAACCCCCTCGGCTTCTAGAGAAGGCTCATCATATGAAGAAAGGAGAGAGTCATTGGCATGCATGCATCTGAATCCACCTAGTGACCAACCCCTAGTGCTTATCTTTCCAAATCCAGAGATAAGTATTACTAACCTAGTTGGTATTGGTGGAAGTGACCGATCAACACCTAGGAGGTATAACTTTTCATTTGGCACATCTATGGTTACACAATCATTTCTGTGTTTGGAGGTATATTATCTGGAATGACATTTGGGAAAATTATGGGTACACAAAGCTTGGGTATTCATCTAGAAGTGACACAGGAACACACATCTAGTAGTGGTGCAATATCACATGAGACTATTGCACATGCTTAGTTTAGTGTGACGGTGGGGACACAAGGCGTGACCACTTGAGACCTTTACCAGCTATGGGAGGTGGATGTGGTGGAATAGGAACTAGTGGTAGTGGACCTAGTGGATCTGGAGGATCTGGTGGATCAGGAGGGATAGGTGCTGGTGGATCTAGTGGATCTGGTGGTGGAGGAAACACCAGAGGGAATCAAGGTTCTAGATCAGGTGGGCAAGGCCTCAACCACCTCAACAAGTATTTTTGAAATGTCTTTGCATCTACTAGACTAAAAAGGTGTTGAGGATGTTGCAGAGCATGTACACAAATGTGATGCTATGGCACATGAAGGGGATCACTACCCTAAAATGGAAGGAAAGTTAGTTTGCAACAATGTTGCAAGGATGTGTGCATAGTTGGTACCGAAGTATGACCCCAATAGATAGTAGTAGATTACACCACACTATGGAATGCCTTCTTAGTTGAATTTCATATCCCGAGTTTGAATAGAAGAGCATTAGCAGCACATTGAAGGAAATTAAAAGGTATGGCGAGAGAGTGTGTGGAATATGATGTGCATTTTAAGACTCTCTTATCAAAACTATCTTATGATATTCATCCTTCTCAGCATGCTTAGTGGTTTGTTGGAGGTTGATAACACCTTTTAGGAGAGCAATTTTGCACAAGACTTTCATGAGACTGCGTGAGGCCTTGGAGGCTGCCTTGCACGTGCGAGGCTATTGGAAGCATGGATGCATTGAGGTTATCCCTTTTCTTAAATATATTTGGATAATGGAAAAGAAGCTAGAGAATCTATCTGTGAACTCGGCACATGAGACTGCAGTGGCCTATGGTGCATGGATTGTGAGGTAGAGGGGCATATAAAGGATAGTTTTCCAAAGATCGGTACATGCCATGATAGTAGACTATGAGATTTTCCATGGAGATCATGATGCAAGTAGGTTTCCACTACTATGCAACACATGATCCATAAGAATGTATCTTCTATTGCAATATTTTCACCTCTACTACTCATGACACCAAGGATTATAGATTGATTGACTAGATACATGATGCCATTGATATTGGTGTGTGTGCAGACTAGCATAAAAACAATTCCAAGGATGATGGTCATCACTATGAAGGGCATGCATGGATGGAGGGGCACATGGAAGAGTTTTCGAGGAGGATTTTGAGGTCGAGGAAACCATGGAGGAGGAAGAAGTGAGTTCCCATGTGGAACTTGTTACAACTATGGGTCTATGGAGCACTATAAGCATGAATTCCTGATCTATTGCAATGCTCTTGGTGTGGAAAGAAGCACAAGTATGAGGAATTCCTAGAGCTATTTGAACATATGAGCCAACAACAATAGAAGGATAAAGGTAACAGGAATGGTAAGCATGAAGAAATAAGACTCACAATGGATGCCAAGGGTGGGTGCATGAGTAGAGTTAGAACCTATATTGGTGACCATGTGAGTTGAGGCTACATGTGCTAGAGAAATACCAAAGAAAAAGCCATTGGTTACTAGAGAAGAGGTGGTGCATGGGAAGTATCCAGACCCTACTCATCAAAAAGAGGTTTATCAAGAGACCATGGATGTAATTTGGAGCCTACAAGGAGAGATCTAGTGCCTAAAGGAGAAGTCATGATAGTTAGAGAAAAGGAAGAACATCGAGGCTCCATAGAAGGATCTGGATGAGGTTAGGGAAGTATGTAAAATGTTGAGGTAGGAGAATATCATTCCTTTTCTAGGGGAATGGTTATGGGAAAAAGTACCACGTGCTGGAGGAGAGCATGAGTGACAAGTCTACACACATTAACCTTCCCCCTCACACCATTGATTATGATAAGGAGATTACCTTGAATGTGGTTAGTTGATGGGTGGCTTAAGCAATATTCTGATAGACATGGGTGTAGAAGTTAATGTTCTCACTTTAGATGCATGACATCAAATGGGAAGGCCCCCATTACATCCATCTTCAAATGTGTTGTATATGGCTAACAAAATAAAGGTGATGCCCATTGGTGTCTTGAAGGATGTTGTTATCACTATCCAAGGGGAAAATTCACTAGGGATTTTGAAGTCTTGGTGCTAGTTGAAGGAAACTTTCCAGCATTACTTGGGTGCCCCTAGTGTTATAAGAACAATGTTGACCTATGGTTCAATAAGGGGTACATAAGTTTTGAGAACAAGGAAGAATGGGTTATCATCCCTTGACCGATGGAAATTCAACACCCTATATTGAGCCTGAGGGGAAGAAGTTCTTGACATAGATCTATGTGCACTCTATCAGGGACCTTGAAGTGATTCACCCTATGGAAGGATTTATTCAGTTTGAAGATGCTCAATCTATGAGTGATACCACTAGTGTAGCATGTGAAAATTGGGTGCATGGGACTTATGAGTTAATTGGGTGGAAATTGAGAGGATCATTACAAGAGTGACAAGGGTGTGCCCACTTAGGTGCCTAAAAGGGAAGTAGTTACCAAGCTACATTAGGGATGGAAACCCTGACATTTTCCTGAAGCCATGGAATCCCAATGGAGATGTGAAATTGAAATGAAGGAGCATGCTTGTCTACACTTTGTGTGGAACCATAACACATTGGTGGATGGTGCATCAAGACAATCTTCTAGGGTGGTATGAGGTGAGAATTGCTCTCTATTAGATTTTTCAAGAGAAACATCAACTAAACTTTGTGTCTATGATGGGAAAGGATCCACCTCAGATCATGTCTAGGAGTGTGAGAGGATCTGGATGGAAGGCACAGAGGCTTTACCTCCTTCCCTCTGGGTGCACAAGTTTTATTCCACACTACAAGGTTGTGTGCATGCATGGTATGTTCATTCAGAGTTATGTTCAGTTAGATAGGAAGCTGGAGGAGTTAACAAATGACTTGATTTAAACATTTGAATATAAAAGTGCTAAGCCCTTGGTGAATGAGGTGTTGTAGTTGTTAAGTGCCTAACTATGGGAGATAGTGCCATGGTAGAGGATAGAATACTAGAATTATTGGGTGCTCTGGTTAGAAGAGAAGAGCACTCTGATGAGGAAGAATCAGATGAGATACAACTTGAGTGCACTTGCATGGAGAAAGAGAAGGAAAGATGGTCTATGTGATAGATGGCAAAGAAGTGGAGAACTTGGATGTTAACCATACTATGGGTACATGTGAAGTAACAGATAGTGTTGATGAACAAGCATGCCTACCATGAACCCTCAAAAAAAATAAGGTTAACATTGGCTCAGAAATGAAACCTAAGGAGGCTACTATTGGGGACTATTGGTAGAAAAGGAGGTTTCAAAGATCATTGATCTATTGCATGAGTTTTAGGATTTATTTCCACATGGGTACCATGAGCTTAAGGGATTTCACCACTCTTTAGGAGAGATGTGGATCAAGCTAAAGGAAGGAGCACACGAATTGGAAGAGACCTTACCAAATGAATCCAAATTTGTGCGTCCTAGGTCAAGGAGGAGATAGACAAGATGATCGCATCAAGCATCATTAAAGTTGTGGAGGAATTAGAATGGATAAGCCCCATGGTCATAAGCATTAAAAAGGATGGAAGGATAAGGATCTGTGTTGACTACAAGGGACCTAAATGTGGTATGTGTAATTGATCCTTTCCAACCCCTTTTACTAAGGAAATCCTAGAAGGAGTAGCTGGGCATGAGATCTATTCCTTCATGGATGGCTTCTTAGGATATCATCAAGTTAGAATCATAAAGGAGGACCAAGAAAAAAAAAATTTTTCCATTGAATGGGGAATTTTTCCTACATGGTCATGCCTTTTGGACTAAAGAATGTGCTGTTGTGTTTTCGCGCATAGTGGTCTAGGAATTTCAGGATTTTATCCATAAGTCCTTCATAGGTCTACCTTGATGACTGGACAATGTATGGACTAGTGAAAGACCATTGTGAAATTTTTGGTTGATGTTTGAGAGATGCTGGTAGTTGCGCATATCCCTCAACATCAAGAAATGTCTCTTCACTACTCCATTTGGAACCCTGTTGGGGCATATCATATGTAAGGAAGGTTTTTAGTGGACCCTGCCAAAGTTGTCATTATTGTGGGATTAGGGGAGCCTACCAGCAGAGCGTAGTGTGCAGATTCCTTGGGCATATGGGGTATTACCAGAAATTTATTAAGGGGTATGCAAAATCGCTGCATGCCACTGGAGGAATTGTTGAAGCATGGATGTACATTCCATTGGGGGAGAGTCGCAACAAATGACATTCGATACATTGAAAGAATAATCTTATCACTGCACCCATATTACACTTTCCTTCTTGGGATAAGCCATTCCATGTACATGTTGATGCTTTAGGAATGACGATTGGGGTAATCTTAGCACAACCTGGAGAAGGAATTGTTGACCACCCCTTATGTTTGCTAACATAAAATTAACACTAGCAAATAAGAACTATACTACTTGAGAGTGAAGAACTATCAATGATCTATGTGATGTAAAAATTTAGGCAATATTTATTAGTAACACCCTTCATATTCTACACAAACCACATGGCATTGAAGTACTTAGTGAACAATCCCATTTTACAAGGGCATATGTCGGTGGGTCTTGTTGTTTCAAGAGTTTGAGTTTACAGTTGTTGTGAAACTAGGAAAGAGTAACTCGGGGCTGACCATTTATCAAGAATTGACTCAAGGGGAGGACATGCACAAAGCATTGAGGATACAATGTAGATGACACAACTATTTAGATTGTGGTGCACCCTCTAACTTGAAGATATATTGTTGTGTTTCTCAAAATGAGTGTGGCACCAGAGGGAATGAAGACCTTGGAAAGGAAGAAGATGGACATACACACCACATCCTACATGCTAATTAGTGGAGACTTATATAAGCTAGGCCACGATGAGGTTTTACGCCGGTGTGTGTTAGAACATGAGCACGTTATAATCATGGAGGAAGTGCATAGTGGGATTATATGAGGACACTATGTAGGGAATGCCACCTATGTGGAAGATTCTCATGGCGAGGGCTTTGGTGGGAAAGAATCTACCAGGATTGTATTGAGTTTTGTAAGGCCTGTGACCATTGTCAGCACCTTAGAAAACCAGGAAGAAGGGATGAGATGACCTTGAGACCGATAGCTAATGCAGAACCATTTGAGAAGTGGGACATTGATTTTGTAGGACCAATTTCACCTATTGCGCGAAGGATTGGTTCATGTTATATCATCACTTGGACATATTACTTAACAAGATGGGAAGAGGCAATGCCTACAAAGGATTACACAACAACCACAACAATAAGGTTCTATGGGAAAACAAACTTAGCAAGTATGGGTGCCCTTTAAGCCTAACTAGTGAGAGGAACAAATTTTTGAATGAGACGATCAGAATTTTATTATCAGATTTCATGGTGGCCAATCACAAGACTACCTCATATCACCCCTAAGCTAATGGAACTGCTGAAGCATTTAACAAGATACTAAGTCACATGTTGACCAAAATTTGAGATGTGGGAAGACAAGATTAGGATGACAAAGTCTCATAGTACTACTAGCGTATAGGACTACCTACAAGAGATTGAAAAATTCCCACACCGTTCACATTGGTGTTTGGCATGGAAGTTGTTTTACTAGTAGATTTTATGCTACAATCCCTGCGTATTATGCACTGGGAGGATTAGCTGATGAGAAAACACTACAGGAGTGCATGGATAAGTTAATTCAGTTGGAAAAAATGTGATCACTTGCTCGGTAGAGTTAGAATATTGAAAAGGCATGACAAAAGCATGGCATGATCACCATATTAAAAACAAACTCAAAGCGTTGATATTGCAAATGTTAACAGGTGATTTGTCTTAGAAAGGTGTACTCTTATGAATTTTGTAAATCATTTTTGTAATGGAAAATCAATCATCTGTTAAAAGGTTAACTTTGTTGTGATTTCGCTTTCTTGAAAATAAGGCCATTCATCTCTTTGTACAACTTAAATTTACTTTTGAAGATGACTAATTTCTATTTATGTTGCCATAACTTATTCAACTTAAATAGCAACACCTTGGATTAATTCCATTGATCCAAGGTATGCTTTAGTTCTTCTTACCTTTCAACTTGCTACCTTGGCATTCGAAAGGAAGGACAAAGATGGGTGAGCCTTGTTTTGTTTACAATTGTGAAGGACCCTTCTTCAGGGATCCCTTTGCTTAGCATCATGATTTAAGTGATAGGCCTGGGTCTTCTTGCTAATGTTAAAGTACTGAGTAGCGTATAGGGACCTTGGACCTAATAATAAAACACTAAGGTTGATACCCTAGCCTAAGGGTTAGATCTAACCTAAGTTGGTATGTTCTATGTTTATTAAGTTTGAAAACAAACTTAGGTAAATAAGACTTACCTAAGAACCTAGGTTGATTTTCTAACCTAATGTTGATCTAACCTAATTCATTGCTAACCTAAGGGGTACCTATGGATGACATGGAAAGTTATATAGTCGGTGGCATCAAGTTTCAAGGCATTAAATGGAATTGATTTTGGTTTTGTTATGAAGGACTACCAACTTTGGTAGAAGCACAAGAATTTTGGGGAATGCTTAGTTGGCATCACCACCAAGTTAAGTTGCATGCAAAATTTGAATATAGACATCACCAAAGATAGATGGCGGTGGTGTGGAGAATTAGGAGGAAATTGTTGTCCTTCACATTTAATGACTTCATTTTTGGTGAAGAAACTACCTAGGAAAAATGCATGGCGGGTTTTTGGCATGGTTGTTTTGGTTTTTAGTCATTTTGAGATTTTTATGCACATGGGGTTTTGGTTCTTTGAACTAGTAGTTCTATTTTTGGTATTACTGTTATTTTTGCATTCTTGAGCTATTTTGGACTCTGTGGAAGTTATAAGAAGAAGAAGAAGAGTTCACGTGGGTTGACGTTGCATGGAGAAGAGGGCGTTGTTGGATTTTGACTTGGAAATCTTATGTAAATCAAGAAGAAGCTCTATCAGGCATGATAGGCTCTACTCATTAAATAGTTTTTCTTTTATTTAAGTGATTCATAAAAACAACTCTGCTCTGCTTGGGATGATCTGGTTTTGTTTGCATATTGAGTTGATCTCTTTCTATTGTGAATCTTAGATTGTTTTTGAGAATGAGAATCAACCTGTCTAAATTTTGTAAGGGTTTGATGTGTTGAAATAGTTTTAACTCTTGAATGGGTTTTTTTTTATGTGTACTCATTTTGATAGTTTAAGTTGTTATTCCTTTGTTCTTCTATGAGAGCTTGTGTTGATGGTTTACGGTTTCAACTTCATTTTTTTGTGTGAACTAGTGTTGATAGTTGAAGTTGTTGAAGCTCTATTTGGGTTGTTTAACTTGTGATCTACTTGGTTGTTTAAAATCGTGGAACAGGTTCATGTAGTTTTGTTTCACTTATGTGAAAACACTTTTGGGTATTACCCAGTAATGTACTAGCTAATGCATGATATTTGTTTGGATAATTTGGGAATCTATCCTTTGTGTTTCGAACATGTTCCTTGAAGGATTGTTGGAACTCATTAAAGTGAAAAATGTGAAAGGATTCTTATTCTGAGTATGATTTGGTTTATGGGTTTTACTTGAATGGGTTTTGTGGTAAGTGTTGTTTAACCGATTGTTATCAAATCATTTTCGTGAAAAAGGAAATCTCTAAGTGATTTCCACAGGGAACAAATGTTGTAGTGATTTATTTTTGGGCACAATTATAAGGAATAATGTTCACTAGGTTTCATCTCTTGTTGATCTTAGAATAACTTATGAACTGTTTCCATTGGTTTCTTGCAAAGGTAAACTCCTTTGTGATCTTGGAACAGTAACACAGTAGTGTTCATGACTTGAAATTTTGTTAACCCATCCACTTTTTGGTAGTAGTAAACAACTGTTCAGTTGATGGGAGGCGTTAGTTCAGTCCTCCTTATTTCTGTTACCGTCTTATCTTATGTGGTTACATCAACACTTTTATTTCAGTCTTGTATTGTGGGAAGTCTTCAAGCACTTTGTTTCAAGCTTATCTTACATGAAGACACCTTTACTTCATTTCAGGTTTTTGATTTTGTTATTTCTTCCCTTTGGATGGTTTAGAGATGTGGTTGAACTTCTCTTCTATTTATGACATACTTTATCATTCCTATGACTTAGGAAGATGGGATATTTCACACTAAGGTATTCATGGCTGTTATAGCTTCCCTCTTGATTAGTATGATGTGTTGAAGAGTTTTACTCTTCGTTATTCATTTTCATGGGTCATTGTTTAATCAATTGGGACCTGGTTTGTATCTGTTTGGAATTTGGTGTGACTCCTAGGAGCATTTGTGAAAATTTGGTTGATTGGATCTTGTGAACCTCATTTGGTTAATCTTGGGGAAATGGAAGTGGTTTTTCTTCCTCTCCTCCTTTCTTATCAACTTTTGTCTCATCTTGAGAAGATGTTGTCTTTCTCTGGTTTGTATTGTACATAGTTTCGTAGCTATCGGTTGGTGGTTTTCAAAATGTTGCTAAGTAGTTCAGCTATCACTTATTTTGTTGGATAAAGTACTTAGAGGGTTTGATTTGACTGTTTGAAGTTAAAATTACTCTAAATTCTCTCTTTCTCTGTTATTAGATGCTAATGTAGTCTTTACATTCTTTTATTAAGGATAGTGGCATAAATAATTTATGTGGTTAGGTTCTAGGAATTAACCTTACTCATGTTTTGGAAAACCAACTTGTAGACACCAAATTTGTGACTTGACCCCACATCCCATTTGCAACCTAACCTCATCCCTCGGAAAAAAGGAGGTCACCACCTCAAGGCTAGTCTTAACCCTACTAACCTTTACCTATAAAAATACACCTATGACTAATTACTTTGACCAACTTCATAATGATTTGACCAAGCCCGCAACGAATCTTGCTATTTTACCAAAAATAGCCGCTTTGTGACAATGAGTTCTACTGACCGCCGTCGGTTGCGTAACCGCCATCGGTTCCCCGTAAATGACCACTTCCAACCAAAAAAAAGGATCAGATTTTCATTTGATCGAGAGAAAGAGAAATCATCGAAAGGATCCGGATTTGCTTGGCCGAGCAGAGACAAGTGAAGAAACAGGAAGAGTTTGCAGAGAAGGACATCAAGCCCAAGACTGCAACTGAATAACCAGAGCCCAGTAACACTCATCCGAGCATCAGAAGAGGAGATAACTCATCTTGGATTGTCAGATCATCCAACTTGGGTCCTGTCTTCATCATCACAGTCCTGAAACCTGCATCCTGCATCAGGGACGAGTAAGTAGTGTTTTATATGTTTCTAAGCACCATTTTCTTGAGCCTGTTGATTAATAGTAATCATAAGTTTATTCCTAGATCTACTACCAGCAACATACTGCACTTAACCTTCACCCATACATCCTGATATTGCCCAGAAGGCCATTTTACCACACTCTGAGTCTTCCCTATCCTCCCATCATTCCCCTCAGCCATCCCCCAATCTTAATAACCCCCTGATCACCTTACTGACCAACCTCTATCCGAAGCACTTAGATTGCTGACCCTACCGGTATCGTTTATCCCCTACCGGCAGCGGTTCTCTAACCGTGGTCGGTTACCCAGTGACCGGCGTCGGTCACTGTGACTTATACCCCAAAACCTTTTTCTCGCCTATTTGCCACCTAATGACCTCGGATCGATCTGGTTTATCCTCTAACTCAACTTTGAATGTATCGGCGACCGATGTAAGAACAAACAACGTGACGCTTTATTATTGATAATTTAGCTTCTATTGCTTTGTAACGAGATACCTAAATCGTGATTTTGCAATAGCTTTCTTTATTATCATTTGTGTTAAATCGTATTAAAAGGAGGAACTGACCACCTTCGAAAGGAAGTTTTATATTTCCTGGGCCTAAGGCAGATCCCTCATTTATTGTCTAATTAAAATCTGGTGGTCTTGTATTCTTACTTGCAGGTAGTCCTTCCAAGACAAAAAGGAGTTCTTCGCAGTCGATCTGATCTTTCTCTACGGTACGCGCACACCATCTCAACATTCAACAGGTATTCCTCCTAGCCCTAACCCTTATCTGTTTCTCAAAGGAATGATAGGATAGAAGCAAGTCTATTCTGCAGAGCGAAACCATTCCGTGTGAAACATTTTGGCACGCCCGGTGGGACCCATTTCGGGTTTCTGTTTCTCTTGCTTGTTTTTCGTTTTAGGAAGCATACTTGCTGTTGCTGTTTTTGTTATATTTAGTAAAGAATTTGTCTTGCTTTCCTAGTTTCGCATTAGTGAAAGTCATCTTATTTGCTTCATCGAATATCATTTTCGATTTGGGTTTAAAACACGTGCATTACATTCTTGCTTGTTGTTTTCAATTCTAGTGAACATAGACTAAGTAACAGGTCGTACACGTGGGGGTGATTTCCACGGTATTGACAGGAAATTAATCTTACTTTCACTGCACAACACATACCGAATCACTTCATAATTAACACAACAGCTCAAAACATCCCCCTTTTCGTGGTATTCCTCGCTTAGATTGAGGTAACCTTATAAGCCAAAACAAACTTGACATTTCCCCTAAGTCTTTTGTTTAGGATTGACATCATTCGCGTCTAAAGGCATAAGCCCACAATAATTAAAATTAACCCTAGGGTTAGTCTCTGGATTTGCGTGTGCATCTTGCTTGTTTTCAGTTCTGTTTTCTCTGTTATACACTGTCTTCTGTGATCACCTTAGAACAATTTGATAAATGTCTTGGCGTTGTTAACAATCAAATCAGTGACTTCTTATATTTTCTTATACCGGTCTTATTACACGACATCGGTTAAGCTGATCGGCGTCGGCTATAGTCTAACCGACATCGGTTATCGAGGGCCGATATCGATTCTTGTCTTTTCTGATTCTTGACAAACCAGCAACCTACCAATTTCACCATTCTGAGTCTGTTTCTATTCTTGATAGATTGAAACCCTACTGTGTACTCCTGTCCATGGTTGTTATCACTCGAAAGCAAGCCGCCGCCATGGTTTCACATGCTTGCTCTGTGCCTTTGCCTGAATCACCCCCTTCACATTCTGTGGGGAATCCTACGGACACCAGTGAGGTTCCTAAAATTCCTGTGGGAGATAAAGAATTTGCCAAATTTCTGGATGCTAATCCTAGCTTTGTCTGATACTATTTGTCTCATGCCCTTGACCGTACACCCGACGGTCAACTCCTTGTTGGCATGCCTATCAGTATAGCTGCTCATTTAGCCCCTTCTCCGCCTGATAACTCCGCTTTGCCTTCCGCATCCTTAGTCCCGTCGCCTACCTCAGCAGCTTCAGGGGTCCATACGGCACAGATTGGCTTTCCTTTGGTTAATCTTGGGCCCAACATGTCATTACCTTGTTGCCATTACTCCTACCTCGTCTCTCTTGATTGTTCCATTCATGACTTGCTCTCTGCCACCTATCCCATGAGCTTTCCTTCTCAAGCTCCGCCCACCTTTTCATTTCCACACACATATCCGGTAACCTCAATAACTTATATAGGACATCCTTATTCGGTTGCCTCAACACATTCGTCCTCCATACCTTATCAACATTTAACCCCACCATTGTCTAGCGGTGGCCCTTGGCCCAATTTGCCTCCGTTTACCACAACCACACCATCATCTCATCCAACTACTGATTTAATTAAACAAATGATGGACAAAATGCAAAATTTGGAGGCTTCTGTTTCAGGAAGTCGTAGCGCCTTGACATACGAGCAAGTTTGTGGGAGCCTATCCACCCTTCAGTCCCCCTTCATTCATATCCTCCTCAATGGGAATTACCAAAGTTTACCCGTTTTAATAGTAAGGAGGACCCTCAACAACACTTGCGATCATTTAGACATGCCTGCTATCTGATTGCTCACGATGACGCTTTACTACTCCGCACCTTTCCCATGTCCTTATCAGGACCCGCCTTGGAGTGGTACAGTGCTTTAACCCAGCACTCAATCTTCTCTTTTAACCAGCTAGCCCAATCTTTCTTGGATCATTTCTCCATTAACATTGCCAAGAAAGTATCTATCACCGACCTCTATGCCATCCGACAATTTGAAGACGAATCTATCGCAGATTTCGTTGGACGATGGCGGGGCCTTATCAACCAACTTACGTATGCCTTGCCTCAGACCGAACTTATCGAACTGTTTACGCGGGCTGCGCTAAGCACATCTCTCCTACCCTCCAAATTCAAACTTTCCGTACATTTGATGAGGCCTTTACTATGGCTCGAAAACTAGAGATTCGAGCCTTAGAGGAAGAGAAATTGCGGTTGCGCAACAAAAACCCCACTTTCCGAACCCAAGATTCCACCAACAAACCTAACACCACCAATCCTCACCCATCGACTGCTTCGAAATCAAAAGGGGCTGTGCACGCGGTGATGGTCAAATCCCAACCACCATCTAATACCCCACCAAAAACCACCTATAAGTATAAAGCAGAGCCCATCAACTACACTCCCTTGGGAGAAACATATGGTGTGATATTGGAAAAATTGCTCAAAGCAGGAGCCATTACCTTACCTCCTGTTAAACCTCATTCGGGTTTGATTCCACTCGCGCCATACCTTCTTGAGTACAAAGAAAATGACACGTAACTTCCACCGCGTGAAGGGACACAGTCATGAGAACTGCAAGATGTTGAAAAACATAGTGCAGGAAATGGTTGATGCGGGGGATATAGCCCTCGATAATCCTAACGCCCCTGCTAACCGAAATTTGAAAATATTCAACAAACCATTCCCGAATCATTCTTCTAACAGTAATCTAAACCAAGATATCTTAGCCGAGGAGAGTGTTCATGAGATCCATGCAGTCTTCGATTCCCAGCCAAAGACCTCTATCGAACAAATTCTGAATCAAACCTCTTCACTAACGCAGGAAACCGAACCCCCTTCCTCGCCATCAAGACAAACTGAAATCCTTGCCGTTCCTTTACCCATCAAGGAATTAACCGCCCAGAGTTCCCTTCTCACAAATGAGCCTTCTTACACCACATCCTTGCAAAATTTGTGGCGGATGTTATCTAATTTATCTATTTCCCAAGCGTCTCCTTCTACCATTCTTGCTGTACAAGAGGAAGGCTCGCCACTTCTTTTGTCATCCTTAGATGAGAAACCTCTTGAACCGACATCACCACATTCTTTAAACATGACAGATCCTCTCAAACACGCCCTCCTACCTATTAGTCCTTCATCACCTAAATCTTTTCAGCAACCGGTTGACCTCTTAACGCCCATTGATACAGTGCCTCATATACCCCTTGTATCACACCCACAGTGGACCGGAATCACAACCCACCTTTCTTCCATACAAAAGTTCCTATTCACACGTGAGAATTGTCATTCCCAGAAGATAGACGGGTCCTATGGGAACGTTTGAGTACGCCATATTCTACTCAAATGCAAATGACCGATCCTGATGCCTCTACCATATACCCGAAGTGTTTACAGAAGCTTAAAATGCCTATGTCCTCATCTTCACCCCCCTCATCTCTACCAAATACCTCATCCACTTCTATTAACCTAACCAAATCTTCCCCTATGCTTGGGACCTCACCCATACCTAGTCTAACACATCCACCTAAGCGGCTTGATTTATCTAAAAATAAAGCCGTCCATCCCATTAGGAGACAGACTCAATCTCCTCAATCTATGCCGTTAACACAACTAAAACCCTCGTCGTCACACCTACCTTCCATATTGGGACCCCATCCCTCTACCTTACATCAATATATCATACCTCCTGCGTTTTCTTTAAGCGACCTACGCCTTCTGCACCCATACAGAAATCCAAAGGTATAGCAACACCGTCACCCCGCGTATCCTGTCCACCTATCAACCATAAACAAATTCCATCATCAAAAGATTTGTTTTCTGTCACTCCTATTTCTCCGTGGTTGTTTTCTGATACCACATCATCTGTGGCCTCATCATCCAACCAGCTAAACATAGCTTCTACGTCAAAGAAACCACGGTTAGTTAAAACCCATTATCAAAACTCCTTGGCTAAACCACCCCCCATACAAACCAACCACACCACGTCATCACCAGAATCGACCCAGTCAATAGCCTCATTTTCCTCTGACTTTGACCCACTCAAAGGGTCTTACGCCAAAATCCTTGCTATGTTGGTAGAGAATGCGACCATTTCCCTACCCCCACTTAGACCTTATGATCCATCTAAACCTCGACCTATAGGTTACGATGAGTCTAAAATCTGCGCTTACCACCGCACACCAGGACATGACGTAGAGGGATGCAAAGCGTTGAAAGCCATACTTCGTCAGTCACCTCTCTCAGATAGAAAAGTTAAGAAAGACAACTTACGAAGAGAGAGACCTTTAGCTTCAATTCCCTCTCCTATACCACCTATCCCCGCCTCACCAAGATCTATCATTATTACAGCCCCACCTCTCGAAAACCATGACCTATCCCTACCATCTTCCTCCTCTCGTATTCACGAGATCAATATGATTAGTGTTGCTACTCGAGGGCAGAAAAACAATGGGAAAGCGAAAGAAAACACACCTGCGGCATCTCTTTCTCCGTCCACCATCCCGATTGCACCACCACCTAAAGTGGTTATTCGCGGACCCACCTATCCCGTCTCTAATGGCATTGCCCACAGAACTATGATCAAACAGCTTCACCAATCACTGTAAAAATGACATTGTATGATCTCATTGGACTTGAATCTCATCGACAAGCTCTCGTTGAAATCCTTGAGGATAGAGGTTTTACCTAATGAAACCTTTCTGTTACCTCTATTCTAACACCCAATCACGTTGCTTCGCTCACCAAACAATCTATCTCCCCAACCACTTCTGTCTCTCGTGCATGAGCCGCTCTTTGTCGAGTTTCTCTGAAGATGAAATTATCGACTTTGGTGCGAAGATCCTGACCCTGCTCTTTTCATCTCAGCGTACGTTCGGGATATTCGGGTACGTCGTGTTATGATTGATGGGGGTGCTAGCCTAAACATCATCTCTTCAAAAGCCTTCCAACAAATGAATATCCCTTCTAGTTGCATGTGTGCCAACCCCATCATGTTGCGATCATTCAATGATGCTATTACTTCTACTTTAGGCACCGTGATCCTTAACATTCGTGTAGGACCACGTACTTTACCCGAACTCTTCTATGTCCTTGAGGGAGAGTTCCAATACAATATGTTGTTAGGCCGCCCTTGGATCCGGGCTATGGGATGCGTTCCCTCCACTTTACATAGATGCATAAAATTTGAGTACGAGGGGAAGTCCTACACCGTAAAAGCTGATCCTCCCCCCTTCAAAACTTGCAATATGTTGTATCGCCCTAATGATGTGCTTGTACCAGTCAAGACACCCATTCATCGACCTTGACCATCCACTTCCCAGCGCACCTACACCTTGACCAATGAAACCGCCGTCTACAAATATTACTTCCTTTCCCATGAGATAACATCCCAACCTCACCCCTTAGTAGATGTTTTCAACGCCTTACTGTTTGGGAGTACCACCTATATAACGTTAGCTCTTTCCATACCCGCGGGAGTACGGACGATTACATGCACATCCCACCTACGCCCGTCGCGTGGGAGGTAATCTCTTACGGACCACCCCATTGCCGCACCAACCTAACGTATGGGGGTGTTGACGCATCCTCGTTACCCCCTGAACCTCCTCTTGGTGTGGTTCCCTTCGATCGATTTTCAATACTTGACAAATCGTCGTTTCGCCCTCACCTTCTTGACTCGTTGTCTTGGAAAGGCTTTGGTTTTGGTCTTTATGAACAAGGCCGACATACACTCATTCCGTGACTACTGCGCAAACACAATGATCGTAGTGGTCTCGGTTTTCTGAAACACCTACACAGGAGAAACCTCGTGTCGGTTGTATCTGGAAGATGACAGCGTCACCCCTACCAAACCATCATCACCCACTTTGCCATCATCACCCCGAGTCGATAGACCCTGAATCTATCCCTCCTAACTTTTTTTTTCATAAATGCTATCTTCATAGGTCCTCTCACTTATCAACGCGATAATGAGGACCCATCTTCTCTTCCCCTTCTGTATCCAGACATGATCGAAGAGGATTCACCTTCGATTAATGTTGTTGAGTGCGGGATGCGACTCCATCCTCACTTACCTTAGAGGGGAGGCGATGACTCCTATATTCAACGCGCCTTACCATCTGAAACTCAAACCATGTTGAATGAGTCGACTATAGAAATCAACATCCACACAGAGGAGGATCCTCACATTGTGAAGATCGGACAATCCCTTAACACATCAGAACAAGCCGCCTTTACTACCTTTCTCCGTACCCATAACCAAGCTTTCGCTTGGTCCTCTGTGACATGCGGGAATTGATCCTACCATTGCTGTCCATAACATCACCCTAAACCCCGATTCCAAACCAGTCAAACAAAAACTGAGAAAAATGCATCCACGCATTGCCCTCTTGGTCAAAGAAGAGCTTCAACGACTTCTTTCTGTTTCCTTCATCTTGCCTATTGACTATCCTCAATGGATTTCTAACATCGTACCTGTCACTAAAGCGACGGGGGGACTTCGGATATGCATGGATTTCCGAGACCTTAACCTCGCTTGCCCCAAGGATGACTTCCCCCTCCCAGTATTGATCAACTTGTTGATCTCACTCATGAGCCATGAAATGCTTTCTCTCATGGATGGCTTTTCGGGATACAATCAAATTTTGGTAGCCCCGGCCGATCAACATAAAACTACCTTCATAACTCCTTGGGGAACCTTCTGTTATCGTGTCATGCCATTTGGCCTTAAGAATGCTGGTGCGACCTATCAGTGGGCTATGACTTACATTTTTCATGACATTATGCACACTATCCTTGAGGATTATGTCGATGATCTTCTTGGCAAATCTAAACATCGCGGTGAACATCTCGATGTTTTAACCATTATTTTCGATGCTGTTACAATATTGATCGGCTTGACCAAAGAAATGTGTCTTTGGTGTTCTTTCAGGAAAACTTCTTGGCTTTATCGTCTCTTTGCGTGGCATTGAGGTCGATCCATCTAAAGTAAAAGCTATCCTAGAAATGCCCCCACCCAAAAACCTCAAACAATTGCGTAGTTTGCAGGGTAAACTTCAATCCATCCGGCGTTTCATCTCCCAACTCTCGGATCGATGTCAACCTTTCCATCACCTTCTTAAAAGGACATTGCCTTTGATGGGTGAAGAGTGTCACCAAGCCTTTGAAGCTCTCAAATCCTATCTCTTGCAGCCACCGTGCTTATTCCACCTCAGGATGATCGCCCTTTCTACCTTTACCTTTCTGCCACTGACCATGCTATAGGAGCCATGCTCGCACATCGGGACTCGACACGTCGAGAACAAGCCGTTTATTATATAAGTCGTACTCTCGTGGATTACGAGACTAGGTATACACATGTAGAAAAATTGTGCCTAGCCCTATCATTCGTAGCCACCAAACTCGACATTACCTCCTGAATCACAAAACTTTTGTCATCACCAACACGGACCCCATTCATTATATGTATGCCAAACCACATCTAAACCAATGCATCGCCCGATGGCTTATGCTCCTCGCTGACCTCGACCTTGAGTTTGTACAACAGAAGTCAATCAAAGGACAAACTATTGCGGACCAACTTGCGGAGGCCCCTTTACCTGGGGAACAATTCACCAATTTTAATTTCCCCGACGAACTCATCGCCACTCTTTCACTCAGGGAAGAGTCATATCAAATGACCCTCTTCTTCGATGGATCTAAATGCCAGTGCGGCGGAGGAGCCGGCGTTGTTCTCATTCCTCTTGACGCTGAACCTATGCCTCTTTCATTCGGCTCGATTTCCCCTGCACTAATAATACAGCGGAATACGAGGCCCTTGTTTTGGGTCTCCAGGTTGCGTTACACTTAGGTGTCAAATCCATTAATATTTTTGGCGACTCTCAATTGGTAGTCAATCAAGTTATGGGCATCTACCAATGTAAGAATGAGGAACTTCAAAAGTACAAACATTACGTGGATTCACTTTTGACCTCATTTACTCGTTATTCTATCCAGACCATTCCCCGCTCCACTAACAAATTTGTGGATACTATGGCTTGCTTAGCCTCACAAATTCCTACCTCACCAACTGACTCTGACATATTCGTCTTGGTCCAACAACTTTTTGCCCCATCCTACTCATTTTAGGTTGTTTGTATGATAAATAATGTGTCTGCTAATTCGCGAGGATACAGTACCACCAATTTCACGACTACCTTACAACCTCTGTTCTCCCCACGACCTTACTAGTAGCGGAAAACGTGCTTTTCTTAAAAGTGTTTCTCGTTATGTCATCATGGGGGGACTCCTCTATAAACGTGGCTTTGATGGCATCCTCCTTCGATGTCTAACCGGCGTGGAGGTCACCTATACCATCCAACAAGTCCATGACGGCATTTGTGGTGGACATTTTAGTGGCCTTGCCATGGCCAAATGAATCCTTCGCCTAGGTTATTATTGGCCTACTCTTAATAACGACTGCTATGAATATGTTAAGCGTTGTGTTATGTGTCAACAACATGCCAACCTTCAACATACTCCTAGCCATCCGCTACAGGTCGCACGAGATCTTTGGCCTTTCTCACAATGGGGTTTAGACCTTATTGGTGAGATTCACCCGCCTTCTTCACAACGTCACCGTTGGATAATCACAGCAACCGAATATTACACAAAATGGGTGGAGGCCATTCCACTCATTTCAATCAAAAAAGAAAAAATTGTCGAATTCGTTAACCATCACATTATCTGTCGTTTTGGTATTCCTCATCGCCTAATAACAGATAATGGTAAATCTTTTAAAAATAAGTTGTTACAAGACCTTTGTGACAACTTTGGTATCAAACTTAGTTTCTCATCACCTTACTATCCATGAGGCCAATGGTCAAAGTGAATCTTCTAATAAAACCCTAACCAAAATCCTCATGAAAGTTGTCATGAGTCAGGAAGAAATTGCACGATCACATCCCCTTTGCCCTTTGGGCTTATCGTACTAGCATTCGTACCTCCACTAATGCCACACCATTTTCTTTGGTATATGGTACAGAGGCTGTCTTGCCTCTCGAAATACAAATACCCTCCTCGAATATCTCTCCGGGATATTCTCACCAACGATGATTTCCTTGCCAGAGCGGTTAGCCCAATTAGAACTTCTTGACGGCGTCGTCTTACGGCTCTTGATCACCTTGCAAATCTACCAAAAACGCCTCAAGCGTGCTTATGATAAACGACTTCATGAGCGTACTTTTAAGGTTGGTGATCTTGTCCTCAAAGAGAATCAACATGTAACCAAACTAGAAAAGAGTAAACATGGAAAATTTTCTCCTAATTGGATTGGGCCTTACATTATCACTCACACTTATGGATCGGGAACTTATCGTTTAGCTTCGCAATGGTAAACTTGAGCTGAGCCCTTAATGCCTTGCATCTTCGACCATTCTACTTTGTTGAAATTAGTGTTATATCACATCTTATCTACCTTACCTCGTCCCTTGAGCTCCTTTACCACCTGCATACACTTTGTTTCTTCCATCTCAAAATCAAATCCAGCTCACATGGTTTGATTATCACCTCCCCTTTAAATATGCCTTCCCCTTTTAGTCTAGTCCATGACTTCAAAGTATCAAAATGACACATTCTTAATTAAAACACTTATGGGATTTTCTTGAGTCAAACTTCCTACAAAAACTAGATGCTT